>OX393584.1:29677445-29872842 GCA_947652605.1 Elmis aenea
TTTTTTTTAAACTCGGTGTCTAGGAACTTGTAAAAAACTACTAGTTCTTTCTAAATATACAGGCTGACGATGTTCTTCGTAAAATTTTAAGTCGAAAATCTTGATACAAAAATGTTGTACCATGCTTCCTACGGCCCCAGGAACCATTTAAAGAAAAAAAAATTGGCAGCATTGCATACATTGATTTGCGTTTGGACATTTTTTTATCAGCAATTTTTACTTAGGTATTTACAATTTTTGTATGAACTAAAAGCCTTCAATTCGTAAACATAGCTGCAAACTTTTGGGTATCGTAAAACACAAACTAGAAATAATTACGAGAAAAACAGATATGACAGGTAATGACAATGTTGCCATGTGTATTATTTTCATTCAAATCAGTGATTTACATATTTTCAACACCAATTTTTGAAAGAAAGAACACAATATCTAGGAAAAAATACTTTTCGAAATTTATTTTTATTCCAAATTGCAGCTTTTTCATTTGCAAGTATTAAATATTAACGCTTATTAAAGGACTAAATGTCAAAACTTTGAGGACCTCTTGCAGACACAGCAAGCAAGGTACAACATTTTCGTATTAAGATTTTCGACTTAGAAATTTACGAAGAACATCGCCACGTGTAGCGCTTCCGCCAATTTTTACACACCCTGTATAATTAACTCTAGTAGTTAGATATGATTATGGAATTAAACGACAAAGATTTAGTTTCTTACTAACTAATAATTATGTATACAATATGTAACATGTTGTAAGATAAGGCAAGGAAATTGTGTTGGAAATTGTTTCTAAAAATTCAACTTTTTTAATTCTTACGAAAAAGATTTTAAGATTTTAAGATTTTATTTAATTATTCCTCAAGTTAGCTATTTATGGCAAAAATTGCTGTGTAAAACAATAAAAACGTAAGGATTATACAATGACCGTATTATAATATTATTTTACGTAAATAAATTTGTATTTGAAGAGGTTTGCGCAGATGACACAAAAAACTGCAAAATGAACAGTTGTAGCAGGACGTGACTTGACCCTTCTCAACGAAATACACAAAAAGAAACTAAATGATAAATAACAACTGTATACTGATATTTTTAGGTATAAAAGGAGATAATGAAGTCAAATATTTAATAAGGCTCAAACGTAACCATGTAAAGTATTTATTCATTGTCCAGGGGTTTTATCGATAGACTTTTTTTGATAAGTAAAATTAAGTTTGAAACGTTATGTGTATACTATCTAAACAGTGTAAAATGTAAATCAAGCTTTCAAAAACAAAATTTTAAATTGCAAAAAGTTATTACCTTACTTTAAAATATATGTTACAGGAACGTCAAGGTTTAACACCTTTGAACGTCGTTAAAAATTATCAATGGTAATTTTGGCAAGTATTTATTAAATTAATGTCTAAGAAATGTTTAGTAAATAAAGACGAGCTATCAATTAGAACGGACGTGCGATGACATGTGATTCCGAATGACATACATACAAGCAGGGCCTCCTAGAGGTAAAAGGGGGCCGGGGAAAGTTATAATTTGGGGGCCCTTGTGAATGAAACAAATTTGTTTTTTATGATGGGAGAAAGAAAAAAACGTTGCCTCTTTTTTGTCTGTTCATTTGCAGTTTTTCGTTAAAATGCATATTAAACCAAAAAAATAAAAAATTGGGGGCCTCTCAGACTGGGAGCCCGGGGATGCAGTCCCCCAACACCCCTCTCTAGTAGACCCTGCATACGAGTAGGTATATACGAGCCCTGTCCCGTTTCAGTTGGCCCAGTCAATAAAATTTCATTTCTTAAGAAAATATTCAAAAAACTGTAAAACTACATGCTCCTTTATATTTTTTTAGGCTAAATATTGATACTAAAACCTTTTTTGATTATACATGGTAACATTTATTCAATAATATTTAGTTTTAATAACAAAAACTAAACTGGTGAAAATTACGTATATTATGCGTGCACATATTTCTAGCACTATTTATGAAATTAGATGACAATCAAGGTGGTTATGTAAATGCTCAACAAAACAACTGCTGCATCTTGACAGTAGCTTGTGTCAAAACGACTTTAGTCTTTAAAAATGGGGAGAGGTAAAGTTATTGATAAAAAAATACGATTTATCATTATCAACTTATCAAAAACCGGAAAATCAAATTCCGAAATCGGAAAATTATTATCTTTATCAAGATATACTGTCAGAAATATTGTGCAATTACATAAAACGAGTGGTTCAATTGCCTCAAAGTCCCGATACGTGAAAAAAACTAAACTAACAGACACTGACAAACGGGCATTGAAAAGAATAATTAGAGAAAACAGACGTGCTAACTATGGTCAATTGAGTATACTGTGGAGTGATGCTGTAGAAAGACGTGTTTCGAGATCTACGTGTCATAGAGAAGCTCAAAAATTAGGATTTGGATCATATAAGGTAATATTTTTGAAGCGCAGTGTAAATTTAGGTTTTCAAAAAAATTACAACATTTCTATAGGCTAAGGAAAAGCCACTGTTGACACTGAAGCAAAAGAAAAACAGATTAAAATGGGCAAAAGAACATATGAACTGGAATTCTGAAAAGTGGAACGGCATACATTGGAGCGATGAGTTTCGTTTTGAAGTTTGTGTAGGGGACAGCCGGAGCAGAGTTATTCGTCAAAAAAATGAAGCATTCCATCCAGATTGTTTAAAAAGGAAAGTAAAATTTGTATCATCTGTCATGGTGTGGGGCTCAATGTCTGCAAGAGGTGTTGGAAAACTACACTTTATTGATGGTATTGTTAACACGACAAAATATTTAAACATCTTAGAAGAGTCTTTGCTGCCAACAACGGAAGAAAATTTGGTCTCTGGAGAGGAGTTTATTTTTCAACAAGACGGAGCTTCCTGCCATACGTCAAAAAAATCTTTAAAATGGTTCTCAGATAATACTATTCCACTCTTAGAGTGGGTTTCGAGCAGCCCCGACTTGTCCCCCATAGAGACACTTTGGCACGAAATGAAAAAAAGGTTACGTGTAACTCCCGCTCGCTCAGTCCCAGAACTAAGACAAAAACTTCAGGAAATATGGGATAAATTTACTACAGAAGACTGCCAGAAGTTGATAAATACCATACCTAAAAGAATTATGGCCGTAATTAAAAATAAAGGTGATGTTACCCAATGGTAAACTTATTGTAATACAAGTTTCTCTAATTGCTTATTTTTCGATTTTTTGTTAATTAATTATCTTAGTAGAATAAAAATATCTTAGTCGGTCTTAGGTTGTGTAAAATATCTCTAAAATGTTTAATGAAAAGTAAAAAATACTTATATTAAAACTATTGTTTAGATTTTACTTGATTGAGTGCCAGTAATTGAGAATTTTGTAAGTGGGCCAACTGAAGTGGGATGGGACTCGTATAATTCGGTATTCTACAGAATGCTTAGGTATTCTGTGTAAAGTCGAGGCGAATTAGACAAAGTACAAAATAATTATGATCTTATGCAGGGTGTCCGAGAAAACCTTTTCCGCACGGGAATATCGCTTATTATATAGATACAGGTTTGCTGTTTCTCGAAAAAAGAGATAAAGAAAGGTCCGTTTTTCCATAACTCTTATAGTTACCGAGATTCCCTATGAAAACACCAAAATTTGCCCACCCTGTACAGTAAAACAATGAAAAAGAAAAGAACAATTGAACTAATGTTGACGTAGTTATGCACTATTTATAGCGAACTAAATTTAAATGTAAAATTAAACGTCACACATGTAAATACGTATAACACAAGCAAATAATTAACTTAACCTGGAGCGCCCAGCGAAAAACTAATTAACGGAAAGCAAAGCTCAGAATGATTTTCAATTAAACATCATTAGTTATTTGTATACTACGGGCGTTAACTAAGTTGTTTCCTCGCGCTATTACACCATTTAGGTCAAAGCAGGCGTAAATTTGTACAGGGTGTCCCAATCTATATGGAATTTCACTGCTATTTTTGTTTATAAGAATAATTTGACGCACGTTAAATAAATATACCCATCAAGTCAATTTGATTATTACTTTAATACATCCTACGATCCCCATCTACGACCCCCAAACAGCACGATGGCTTTAAGAATGAGCTCTTAAAGCTAACGTGACAATATATTCGCGTGCCAATATTCAAGGACAGATAAAAATTATGTTTAAGTTCAATTCTAAATGCGACCTTCTCGAGGGTCTGTACTTTCAGAATAGTTCTCTGTGGAGAGCCGTAATCCAAAACGTGACTAACACGCTGATGGTCCCAACCGCAGTCCCTAGGCCGAGCCATCTAGGTTCTAGGACATCGTTCAGTATGAAACGCCGACCATTGATTTTATATCCGCAGATTTGTTTCACCAAACACACCATCTTCACCTTTCAATTTGAGACCAAACGACTTTATTGTTTGTTTCAAATAAACCGAGTTACTGAAGGCAATTTTTTATCGTTGAACTTTGAAACTTGAAATTACACCTAACACTGTGGAAATAATTAACTCCGCTTTTAAATTAAGCTTTAAATTGTTTAACTTAGTGTGAAGTAGAGAATCTTATTACCCTGTTCCGATACGCAGTTTTATTTGTTTAAGTTTTGCGTGTACAAAAAATATTTACCACCTGCGTTACAAAACGGTATTATTAATTACTCTTAGCGTTCTATAAAATCTGCAGCTTAGAATCTCTTTGTTACCATCTAAACCAGTGATATATGACCTTATAAATTTGGCCAACAATAGAAGGTTAAACATAGATCAGTTAAGGTTTACTACAACCACTTGCAGTTAGTTTCTTAACGATGAGCTTGCTTCTTAAGGAATCGTGTAAAATAAGTAGCGAGACGGAATAATCTGCTTTTGTTGTCTTACACTAACGTAAATAACAATGCTGATAAGTATTTGTTTTACATACAAAGATAATTTTCACCAGAAGCGAACTTTATAGTTCGTTTCCCTTGGCATACGTTTATAAAATTTTGACAAAATTATGTATAATTTTTAGTGTTGCCACGAGACGAGATAATTCTCGATCTCGTCTCGTCTCGTCTCGTTGCTGATTCACTGTCAAGCCTGTTGCGGTGTTTGCAAATAATTAAGCCAGCTAGCTTGTATACAAAAAAAGTCTCGGGCCATTTTGGCAAGGTTCGGATATAAAACTTGATGGCTTTCCCACCAAACCAATACGTCTGCATCTTCATTTGCTCGTGCCATTGCTATATAGTCATCGATTTCCGTTCTCCAGTTGTTCATTGTTATTATTATTATTATTTTGTCCGCGGAAGTGATTGCCTTTCGGGTTCCTATACTGCGTCCTATTGGTCTATTGTACCCTCTGGTGATAGCCTCTTAAAGAAGTCCTGTCTTTATGAAAAACTCCAGGATTTTCTTTAAAAGTGTTTTTCTTAACTCTTCTTGGTTGGCTTTTTCCATCCACAGAAGTCTTCGCCGATAGAGTGTGAATCCTTCACAATGGCATAATACGTGAAGAGGAGTTTCTTCTTCTTTACCACATCCTCTGCATATATCGGTCTCTGAGAGCCCTATTATGTAGAAGTGTTAGTTTAGCCCAGTGTCCTGTGTTAATTGTTGCTGTGGACTTATTAAATAAGGCAGTTAAATTAAAAGAACCCATTTCGTCAGAGTCGGAATCATCTGGCCTAGAATCAGCTGGTAATTGATTTTGGTTTGGTGAATTATCTCTGTAGTATTGAGTTACCGCCTCTGACCGGTCCTTTCTGAATGTCGAAATGTTTCTAAAAATCCGCAGCCGTTTGGAAGTCACTTGATATCGATGAAAGAGTGTCCTGAGACAAATGAGCTTTACTTGAACTCTCATGTGCTCTAGAACGCTTATTTTCTTGTTTGAAATTTCTAATTTTTCTGTAGGCGTTTGCTCTGTTTATGAATCGATCGATGTATTTTCACTTCCACTATTCTTATAATCTGCATCTTTCAGCGAATCATCATCTTCTCTTCTAGACTAGCATCGCTTCCAGCACAGAGTTTTTTGCGGTTAATTTTGTACTGCGTTCCCTATTTAAAAACTGTTATTTTACGAATTCAGGCTGTTTTATAATCGGCAATAACTAACACCACTTTAAAACACACGATTTTAGCTGATACCTCTTCAATTGCAAAGAAATAAATGTAACAGTAGCATCTTATAATATAAGTTCACATTATTCGCTTACATATATATTACGCAACTTTGCCCAAATTCGTAGCGTTTGAGATACATTAACTCATTAACACGATGTTTTTATCTTCCACTGTGCAATAGTTGAGATAAAATATTCCAGATTTGAGTTTTCCAGCGATGAACGATTCCCGTGTGGCATGGTCGAGTGATCCAGCGTTGAACAATTCAAGATTTGAATGATTCTATCAGTGCATTTTTCAGATTTGAACATTCCAGATATGAGTGGCTTAAAAGGCTGTAAAGAAAATGCCCAATGTCCGTTTTAGGGTCACTTTATATCTAGTTTGTTGATTTAGTAACACAGTACAAAGATGCAATTAATTATGTTAATTTAGATATATCAAATGAATGATTTAAATATTCATTATGTGAGTGAAACGTTTTATGCAAATGGATTTAAGATAAACCGTTTTTAAAATGACTGTTGATAAAGAGACTAACGAATTTCAAAAGTAAAGCGCTGTTATAATTTTGTGAAATGGTGAGCACTCTGTGAATCAGTATAGTCGTGTTGTATGTGGCATTCTACAGTGGAAATGGAGAGTAACGTACTGGGACGGGAATAAGCTGAATTAATGAGTGGTAACATTTCCGAGTGTAAAGTTGCCGCTTTGAGAACCAGATGTGTGCGTAAGTATTTACCCTTACCTCAGAGTTTAGACGATCCCACAAACTTACCAGGCTTGTACTGTGAGATTTACTGTTGAGCTTTCCTCTTAAAAAGAGAAATGTCTTGCACTAACACGAAACCCTGTGCTCCAAAATGGAGAGAAATATAAATAATAGCGACTTTGAAGTTGTATATACCAGTAGGCTAATAGTGATAGTGACAAGTTGCTACGAAATATATTTTAAAATTATTTAAAAAGCTTTGTACAGTTTTGATAAGTTTTAAAGTGTATTGTACATTTATTTCAGTTTGTTAAAATACAACTACACATTTACTATCAAATAGCTTATCAGAGACCGGCTTTTAAGCACATTCTTTGGTTTCGCTGCTAACTAGCACAATCGCATCAGTTTTTACATTTAAAAAAAATCTTAAACAGTTTCCACCATGCAAGTATTACGTTTCATGTTTAAATTGTAATGAGATAATTAGGTGTTTCAAAAACGTTATTTCATCGTTAATAAATAAGCAATATGAAGGGGTTGAATTGGTTACTCCTTTTCAGTGGCCCTAGACGCAATCTGATTTCAGGCCCCCTACCCCGTCACTTAACGGTAACAGAAATTGTACTAGTGATCTGAAAAATGTTCAATTTAATTCAACTTAACAGCCTATTAGAACTATATTATATTAATTGGACTATGGATCTACAAACGTATTAAATAGGAACCTTCCTCGCTTTTAATAAATGCACATCTCGACGGACTGTCTAATAAATTTGAAGCCATTTCCTGTAGTTTTAAGAAAATCGATTTTTTTGTAGAAAAAAGTGCAGACTATAGCCTTTGCACTTTTCCCATTTTTCACGAAAAATTGAAAATCGTATTTAGGGGCTAATAATCCTTAATTGGGCTATAAACAACCTTTATAATAAATTTGAAGTCATTTCCTGTAGTTTTAAGAAAATCGATTTTTTTGTCGAAAAAAGTACAGACTATAATATGTATAAGCCTTTGCACTTTCCCATTTTTCACGAAAAATTGAAAATCGTATTTAGGGGCTAATAATCCTTAATTGGGCTATAAACAACCTTTATAATAAATTTGAAGTCATTTCCTGTAGTTTTAAGAAAATCGATTTTTTTGTCAAAAAAAGTACAAAGACTATAGCCTTTGCACTTTTCGCATTTTTCACGAAAAATTAAAAATCGTATTTAGGGGCTAATAATCCTTAATTGGGCTATAAATAACCTTTATAATAAATTTGAAGCCATTTCCTGTAGTTTTAAGAAAATCGATTTTTTTCTAGAAAAAAGTACAAAGACTATAGCCTTTGCACTTTTCCAATTTTTCACGAAAAATTAATAATCGTATTTAGGGGCTAATAATCCTTAATGGGGCTATAACTAACGTGTATAAGAAGTTTGATGCCATTTGCTGTAGTTTTAAGAAAATCGATTTTTTGTCTAAAAAAGTGCAAATTGGTAATGTTAATAAAATGTTGAAAATCTTTTAAAACTTCATGGTAAATTTCGCTTTTATTATTCAGTTCAGATCCGTTTATCTCAAATTACATAGTGAGTGTTTAAAACGAAATTTTGTTTAGCACTGAAATGTGTATCATTAGATGATGTCTCGTCGAACTGCAATTTTTTCTTCTTTTTTCTCCCCTTTCCGAAGATCCGATTTTCAGTGAGTGCATTTGCAGCTTTCTCAGTCTTCAAATTGGTTTCTAATGCCCATAATAAATGCAGAAAGAGAATTAAGAATAGCTGTTCCTTGTATTAAATTTGATCTTACATCTTGTTACGATTTATTCTTTGTAATAGTTGGTCCCATAGAACTGTTAATAAAGCTGTTTCGTATTCATCGAATTTTGTTGATAAACTTGTTGCCTCCAGTTGGTTTATCGGTTTTTCAATTTCGTTTGTATTCACAGTAGAAAAAAATAAGCAAAATTATGTCGGTAACTATGCGCCTATTGAGTAATCCGCCACTGCTCCTTTTTCTTTCTCTCTGTTTTTGTTTTATCAAATAGATCAATTGAAGTATGGAGGATTATTAAAATTTTATGTAAGTGTGGTAAAATTAAACTTTTGAGAAGCCTATTATAACTGTTTTAATATATCTATAAATAAAATCTGATATCGGTCTCTTGGGCTATTCTTTTGAGAAAAAACGCCATGATTTTGTAATTTGCTCGAAAAGTTTAATATGTTAGAAGTTTGCATTGTGAGTGATAAAAACGTAGCGGCTACTGCAGAATTTACTTGGAAATAACGTTTAGTTGTTAAATATTTTTTGTTACTGCTACAATTTTAACGTCTACCATTAAGGCTTTGCAATTCACTTATCTACAAACACAGGAAGGACTGTATGATAAGAAAAGATAAAGGCACATTTTGTTTCAATTTTCTTTTTCTACAAACAGAAATTAAAAATGGCATCCTCTTTCAATAATTCTAAAAATGTACAGGGTGTTCCATTTCAATTAAAAAAGTTAGGGTGATTTTCAGTTAAACCAAAAATGCATTTTTAACTAAAAATCCATCGTTTTATGTATTTTATTTCCGGGAAACACCACTCCAAAATTCATAATGGTTGGTCCGTTAACGCTAAAACAATTTGGGGTATACCAGAATCCAGCTACACCCGGTATACCAATAACTGTACTTTTAAATTATTATTGTAAGAATAATTTTTGTTAGCAGCTACATTTATCTTGTCATTTGGAAGGTTAGGATTGTCCTACTGAAGTGTAGATGTAAACTTTGTTTTACAAACTATAGGACAATACTCTCATTTTAATTCAGTTTGGCAGTATTTCCGGCTAGGACCAAAATAGAACCCAATCTGAGGGAACCCCGAAGGCACAGTCAATAGCATTTGGTTTAAATACTAACTTAGCACTCGTCTTGCAGCTACAGTGTGTACAAAACGATTTGAAGAATTAAAATTCTTACGTGCTATTTGCTGTTCTGATTGTCTTTTCGATTCGATCAGCACCCTAAATATTGACAAGGCAAACTCTAATAATAAAAGGATTAAAATTTAATGAAAGTATAACAAAACTAATCGTGATTTGAATATTCTGTTAGTTACACAACCCTTTCACAATTCTGTTACAAAAACAATAGCTTTTTTATCGGGATGCTGATTCAGATTTTCGCATTTTCAATTCATAACGACCTCATAATCGTAACGAGATATGAGCCGCCTCGTTTTTGTGGCCGAATTGTTTATATATAAATGTATTCTTACACACACATAAATATATGTATACATATTTATATACACATATATTATATTGTTTGTTCCAATATTGGGACACGCGTAGGTTCCATTATTGACCAACAATGGCACATGTACAGGCCGATATGCGGCGATATGTACGGCCAATATTGATGGCCATTATTCCGCCAGAGAGTCGCTCGTCAGCATGGAC
Source organism: Elmis aenea (assembly GCA_947652605.1). Taxonomy (NCBI): domain Eukaryota; kingdom Metazoa; phylum Arthropoda; class Insecta; order Coleoptera; family Elmidae; genus Elmis; species Elmis aenea. Next base: position 29,687,699 of record OX393584.1, read on the forward strand.
AATACGCCCTAGGGAATGTTCGGAACCAAATTATGCCGCTTCTGTTTCGCACATGAAGGCCGTGTTTCCGTATTGCGCCTACTTAAATTAGGAAAATAAAAAAGGACTCTCAATTACTGCTTCGTTCGACTAATTATTTGACCTTACTGAATTTTATTACGCAAAGTATTTTGATCTTTATTTAACCAAAGACCTGTTATTAATAAAACTTTATCACGATTTATTAAAATTTGTTGTTGCATTGCCCGCTTATCCTGGACATAATATATACAGAGTTAAAGCCTGACTTCATGCTTCTTTGCAAATCTTTTGATTTCTTCTTCAACGGTTAAGATGCGCAAGTCTCGATGAAGGTCGGCATTTCTGACACACCAGGGAGCGTTAGTCATTTCATGTAACACCTTGTTTTGGACAGTTTGTATCTTACGTATATTTGTAATTTTTGCACACCCCCATAGTTGTATTCCATACAACCATGTGGGTCTAATAATTTGTTTGGAAATCAAAATTTTGTTGTATAATGACAGTTTGGAATATTTACGAATAAGCCATCTGTATTGTGCGATTTTAATTTTAAACTCCTTTTCTTTTTTCTTAATATGTTCTTTCCACCTTAATTTAGCATCCAGAGTCATACCAAGATACTTTGCAGTGTTTGCGTGTGAGACCATGATTGTTATTGCTGGAGAGTTTCTCAATCTTTTATTTGTAAAGTTGATATGAACTGATTTCGTTTCATTTAGTTTAATTTTCCACTTATTGGTCCATTCGTGTATGGTATCACGAGCTGTTTGTAGTTTTTTGGTGGAAATTATATCTGTTTTACCTGTTGCCAGCAATGCTGTATCGTCCGCAAATGTAGCTAATTTCACTTGATTCGATTTTGGTGTATCACTGGTGTAGAGTAGATACAAGACAGGTCCAAGGACACTCCCCTGTGGCACTCCTGCTTGTATATATATATATGTATAGGCTTCCCCTTGTTTTACACTAAAAAGTCTATTAGAAATGTAGGAAGTTAAAATTTTTACATATTGGTGGGGCAATATTTTGTTAAGTTTATAGATTAATCCTTCATGCCACACTTTGTCGAAGGCTTGTGCGACATCAAGAAATAGTGCTGAACAGACATTCTTTTCTTCAAGTGCTTTTTCTATTATATCGGTAATACGGTGTATTTGATCTATTGTTGACTGTTTAGGTCTGCATCCGAATTGATGATTAGGAATTAGTGATGCATTCTTAATGATTGGTTTTAATCGTTTAAGTATTAATTTTTCGAACAACTTTGATATTGTAGTCAACAGAGAAATTGGCCTATATGATTTGACATCGTGTGGAGGTTTACCAGGTTTTGGCAGCATAATTACTTCTGCTACTTTCCAATTTGCCGGTACATATTTTAGTCTAATCGCAGCATTAAAAATATATGTTAGCATGACAAGATAGTATAAATAAATCGAATAAAACTATTACGTTGACAGTTCATCCAATTTGTTTCGAATTTTTAAAGGCTACTATTACTCAAAAACCAATCCATTTTTTACTAGAAAAATAGACCATCAACACAAATGGAAAGTGAATGTTTGGGGTGCCATATTAGGTCACCATGTCATAGGTCCATTATTTCTTAATGGTAATTTGAATGGAAAGGTTTACTTAAATTTTCTTAGCAATCGTTACCGGCTTTGTTACGAAATTTACCTTTAGAAACTATACGTAATATACAAAATAAACAGAGGAAGACAATTTAAATGTAATGAAGCAGAAGCCCTGTGAAAAAAATATTTTACAGGCTATTGGAAGGAGGATTTTAGCGGGATGAAACGTTGGGAAAACGCTGGAATATGTTTTTAGTTGCTAAAGGGAGGTACGTTGAAAAATAAAATTTTAATTTAGCCCTGTATCTCCTTTCTGTGGATAGCTTGATGACTTGATCTATAGCCCTTGTATTAACGCTATGGTTTTTTATTTATTTAATAACACCTTTAATGTATCCACCTTAAATCCAAAGTTGATATATACCCAGTTTTTAAGGTGGTGAGTTGTACACCAAGAAACAATTAAATTATTTGAATCATAGGTAAAAAAACGGTAATAGTTTTGAGTACTTAAGCCTTTATAAGCAGTGATCTGACTAAAGTCTCTCGTATCGACTCTAAAAATCTGATTCACTTGATACTTTTGTGTAAAAAAATATGAGATTATAAGTTTTTAATAATAAAACTTTCATTTAATTGCAGTATTATCACTTGCGAACAGCTAATGCTTCGGGCAGTTGCTTTTCCTTCGTAATCCTGCCACGACAGCATAGTATCATTAATAACGTAAGCAATGTTATTGCTGAGTGCCTGTCTCTATATAATGTGCCCCATAGTAGCCGCACGTTTGCAAGCGTGAAAATTAGATATTTCCGACCGAATTCAGAGATGATTTTAAAAGTTTTTAATATTAAATATTACTACTTCTTTACCTGTAATAAATCCTCGAATGAATATCAATGGCGATTAATCCATTTAATGAAAATTATTATCTTTTAACATTTCTGTTCGATCGGCCGATTTTAAAATTTTACCATTTGGATTTTGTGATAAACAGTCCACCGAAGACCAGGTTCATCGAATAATAAATGGCATAGAGAAGTCCTTAGAAGAAAGGAAAATTTGTTCGGCAACATTCCTGGATGTTGCTAAAGTATTCGGCAAAGTCTGGCATAAGGGATTACTAATGAAATTAAAGAAACTGCTTCCTGTTCAATATAGTCAGCTCCTGAAGTCATATCTATCTCAGCGAACGTTTAAGGTCAAAATGGAAAACGAATACTCAGATCTTGCGTTTATAAGAGAAGGTGTACCTCAAGGAAGTGTCCATGGACCGGTATTGTACCTACTGTATACACATGATACTCCACAAACACAAAACGTAAAGCTCGTCACATTTGCTGACGACACCGCAGTTTTAACTACAGGAGCAACCATAGAAGAAACAAACAGAAAATCTCCAAAGCGCAATTAATAAAATATATGCATGGACAAAACAGTGGCATATAAAAATTAAGGAAGAAAAATCTGTTTACGTTAATTTCACCAACAAAAAAATAAACTACCTACCAGTGTATCTAAATAATAATATAATCCCTTGCAAAAAGACTGCTAAATATCTTGGCCTAAACTTAGACGTCTAGTTAACCCTTTGCCTGTCCTGTGCATCACCGGTGATGCACACAAAAAAATGGTCCTTCGTACGCTCTGTGTATCATATGGAAAACACATATCTTTGCACTTGCTAGATGCTTTACACTTATCCTGACACTACATTATAGGTATAAAATAATCCCATAGAGCCGTAGAACATGATACATGTGAAATATTTAAATGGACGTAGGGCACAAATTTTATGTAAAATTTGTGGACAGGCAAAGGGTTAAAATGGAAGGAACACGTCAAAAAGAAAACAAAACAGTGAAAATAAAGTATAGAGATATGTATTGGCTGATAGGAAGAAATTCCCAGCTTTCTATCCAAAACAAACTGCTCCCATACAAACAGGTGGTGTTTGGACATATATGGGGCTGTACCAAAAAAAGCAATTACAGCTGCCTTAAAAAATCCCAAAACCGTGTATTAAGGAACATAGTAAATGCTCCTTGGTATGTTCGGTACAGCAATTTATACCGGGAACTCCAAGTTGAATCTGTCCAGGAAGAAAAGCTGCCAAAAGCCATGAGGAAAGGCTCCACAGACATTCCAACATTGGAGTGTTCCAACTTCTCGATAATCAAAAACTAGTGCGTAGGCTCAAAAAGGTTAAACCCTTTGAACTTGTGTAGACTGAAAGTGTACAAAAGCAGAGTACAGTGCTATGTAGTCACAGTAGTGTAGAGATTAGATTGTAATCGTGACTAGGATTGACCAACATTGGCGACATCCAGACTCAAAAATAAACGTAGCAAATTAGGTTAAAGCTAAAACATTTATTAATTTAGGATTTGGTGCATTGCAAATTTTAAATAATAATTAAAAAAAAAACTATTTTCCAGTTTTTGGTAATTATTTCAGAAACCATCGCTCGCTTTTAGAGCGGTATATATATTTTTTGTAACTGCGTCCAATTTTGAAAATACGTTCGTCTAGTTAGGTCTCATAAAAGCAATGTTACTTATGGACCTCGCTAGATCTTATCACCTGGTGAAGTATAATATGATTTGCAGCTTGATTCTTCAACAAACGTTTGTACTAAAAGTATCGCTCATTTTAAAATATTGAGTGTAAAAACAATAGACTTAAACGACTGCGGGTTTAATTTTAATTATAAAAGTGTTGGGAATTGTATGCTAATAGAACTTCGTTGACGGAGAGAAAAAGTGCGAAGTAATTTGGTATATCAGCGTCGCTTTAGGTTCCCTTGTGTCGACAAGGGTCATGTAACTGATGAAAAAGCGGCCATATTTTTGAAATCTTTAACAGAGTGGTAAGTATAATAAAGTTCCTTTTTATTCACGCTCCCATAATTTATTATGGTTCAAAACTTTTTTAATCGATCGCAGAAGTGAGAAGAAGCAGATGGAAGTGTTCGGACAAAGAATAAGGCATTGGATAATGAAGTTAATGAAGATTACCCTACTTAGAATTTTCAATCGCTACATAAAGTATCGTTTTAATTGGAAAATAAAATCAAAGGCAGATAAATTACACGCCATTTTTTGTCAGTGAGTATGCCCAGCTCTGACAAACTCTTCTTTTACACTTCCAAAGCCTTGAGCTTCAAATTGTTAATTTACCTTTATGTACAGAGTTTTAAAGATATGTCTGGCCAAATAGCGTGTTCTATAGGCCGAAATAATAAAAAATACACAACGACAAGTGTACGGAAAATGTTTTCAGTTTAAATTTTATTGTTTAAAGTATTAGGTAGGAGCAAAAGTATTTTCTATTTTTAACATAATATTTATTTTTAATATTCTTAACAAACTAAATTAAATCAAAAATCAAAATATAGTCCATTGTATTGAATGGTCTTAATCCATTTTTTTGCCAGGTTTTCAATTCCCCTCCGGTACCATTCTTGGGACTTAGAGTCGAAGAACTCGCGACACCCTTCTTCTACTTCCTGAACATTAGCAAAGTCCCGCCTAGTCAGGAAATGCGCCATTGACCGGAACATGTGGTAATCCGATGGTGCTAGGTCGGGACTGTATGCAGGGTGTAGCACTTCTATTCCATCAAGATCCTCCAGTTTCCGGAGGGTCATTTGGGCCGTATGCGGTCTAGCGTTGTCTTGCTGTAACAGCACTCGTCGTCGGTTGACCAAAGCAGGGTATTTTCGTTGTAAGGATGCGTACACTCGATCAAGCTGCTCGCAGTAGAGTTCCGCGTTGATCGCTCGACCATCAGGAACCAACTCAAAGTGAACCACACCTTCGTAATTCCACCAGACGCAAAGCATAACCTTGGTTTCGAATCTTCCGCGCTTTACCACAGGTTCTCCACGTTGGCCTCTACTTAACCACTGGTTTGATCTACTGGGATTACGAAGGTAGATCCACTTTTCGTCGCAGGTCACAATCCGGCGAAAGAACCGATGCTCTTGAGGGTTGCTGAGTAGTTCTCTACATACACTGACCCGACGTTCTGCTTGCTCTGGTGACAAATCATGGGGTATTTCTCTACAGCGTTTTTTGGATTTACCTAGCTTATGTGGGTGGCGACCTATAGTCCACCGCGAAGGCCCAAGTTCGTGCGATACATTTTTAGTAGTTGTTGCTGGCGATTCCTCGACGGCTTGAAGTAGGGCCCCCTGGTCTACCATGGAGGGCCGCCCAGAACGAGCTTGTTTTTGAAGGCTGGTATCGCCGTTTTTGAATTTTATATACCAATTTTGTGCAGTACGATTTGAGATAGTATCCTGACCTTCCACATCACGTATAGTTCGTGCGGCATCAACGGCGCTTCGCCCCAATTTCCAGTAGTGACGTAAAATTGCAAGAACTTCAACATTTGTTTCAGACATTTAAAGAACTTTTAACCACAAGCAATTAAACTAACTGACACAAAAACTAAACTAGAAGATGCGCTTTTTAATTTGACATATAACTTGTCAAACTTTTATCAATTGTTTAGTATCTAAGATGACTAGAAAAAAAACGAAAATACTTTTGTTCCTACCTAATAGTTGTGAGTCCCAAGGGAAAAGATCTGGAAGATATTGAAACAAAGTAGAGTTGGAGAAGGATTATTAAACGCCATCAAGAGTTTATATAACAGTAGTAGAAATTATGTGCGAACCCATAACAGCAGTTCCCAGGAATTTATAAAAACAGTGGGAGTAAGACAAGGAGGTACATTCACTTCACTGCTCTTTATAATTCTCATGGATAAAATAATTAAAGAATGCAAGCAAAAGACAAAGAAAGCCTACTAGTGTTGGAATAAACTAAAACCAATATCCTTAACAGAACTAGCCTTTCCAGATGATGTGGTGCTATTAGCTAAAAGCGCAAAGGACTTGCAAGTTGAATCAGAAAAAATCACTCGCGCACTTCGTGCACTTGTGTTTCTTTCAGCTCAACTTGCATGCGGGCATACTTACCAAAAAGTATCGATAATTTTCAATGCACTTGTTATATTACTACTGTTTTTTTTTAATGCTGTAACATAGATTTTTTTTCTTTGTGTAATGCATCTTAATATTTTCACAGAACGATTATTGTGCGTAGAAACAACACATGAATGAACGATATATGTTGAGATAAGAAATATTATATGAACTTTCTTTGCCTTCGACAGTTCTACCTTGAGTATTCCACGCGTCTACGCGCATAAAATTCTTGATTCACGCTTTAAATTTTAAACATACGGGGGCGCACATGCGCCACTAAAGTCAAAGTTTATGAAGATATGTTTATATAGATTGTAGAAAAATATCGAAGAAGGCAATTGAGTTTTTTATCGCTCGCAAACATCTCACGAAATGGACGATTGATGCGGAATTTTATTATGTTAAGCGTTTCTGGAACCACTGAAACATTAATAATTATGCGGCTACAGATTTGATGACGTTTCATTTCAATTAAATAATTAGAACACACAGCTGTTGGTTTAGGAGCTCCGTTTATAGGATTTAAGAGCCCGTTTGTTGTACTGTTTCTAAATATTTGTATATCTACTTAATAAAGCAAATACCAGTTGTTATTATAGCGTTTAATTATTTACACGATCTTCATTTCACAAATTAAATACTTGTTTAAAGATTTTTAACCCCAAGTTGACTTTTGGCGCCGAATTTAGCGCATTCTAAAAAAAAATTACGCCTTAAAACAAGAAATTAAAGTTGAATGCAAAGACGGATTTCAGTTTAAGCCTTTCCACACCAAAGTTTTACTTATTTAAAATGCAGTCTAGAGTAAAACCTTAATTGTGTATGTAGATTCTGGAGATTTGCTTTGAAACCACAACTTAGTAACATTTTCTTTGCCAATTGTAGTCTGGCAATAATCGTAATTAACACAGGGTATGATAGTCATAATCCCCACACAACCAAAACACCGGAACGCTGGGGTGCGAGAATAATTTTACACAGTAAACATCTTTCATATAAATACTTTTACATGAAGATTACACCAAGGCCATTACATTTACATTATCTCGCATCGTGAAACACATTTTAAATAATGATCATGGTGTTTTGTTGAATATATAAATAAATTCTTTCTTCTGAAAAAAAAAAGTTGAAAAAAAAATGGAGAAAATTGTAATTATACCACTATATGAAAAAAGGAGCAAAAGTAAATGCGAAAATTATAGAGCTATTTGTCTAGCATTAACATTAAATAAAATGTACACAAAAATATTATAGGGAAAACTAGGAAATGAAGTAGAAAAGACAATGGAGGCGGAGCAGGCAGCCTTCATGAAAGGAAAACAAACACAAGAGCATATAAGTATAGTTAGAAAAACAATAGAAAGAGCAAACGAACAAAGGAGAAAATTATATCTAGCATTCGTGGATCTGAAAGCTGCATTCGATACAGCACCAAGAAAAAAATCGTGGAACTGCCTGGAACAACTGAAGGTTACGGAAAAACTTACCCGGGCAATAAAAAGTGCCCACAGAAAAGTTAGGGCGGAAGTACGAATACAAGGTAAATATTCCAGGGAATTTCGCGTTTGTGTGAAGTATCCATAGAAATGGAATATCAAAAGTATTCAAACACGGATAATTTGAATTTATTTTACATTCATAGACAATATTGAAAGTGCGAACGAATAGTTGTGCATTTTTAATTTTGCTTGTACAGTATAGTATGTTAAAACTGAGTATTACGCTGTCAATCGAATTGACCGCTAAGGATGGTCATTAAAATATACCAGGATGTTAACTTTATTAGTTTCATTATTCGTCACACGCATAGGTCGAATACTAGCAGATTTCAATCTTCTACATTGAAAAAAAAATTGATTCCATTCTGGTCATTACAGTCAAATAAGGATAACTCTCACTGAACACACGGCAAGTTCTTTTAATAATCTTGTTACATTCTTCATGACTATAAAATAAGTTCAAAATATTCGTGTTTGAATACTCTTGATTATTAATATTGGCATTTGGCAAACGAGTTTTAGTGGTCTGAAGTTGTATTAAAAGAATATTAAATTTTGGACACTCTGTAAGTAATGCATCGATTACAAAAATTCCAGGATGTACTCCAAGGTTTCTTCTAGGTATGGTCTAAATTTAAGCGTTTTTTCTTTAAAAATGGCGGCGTTAGATAATATTAAGCATCACGATGAAAATCAAAAAATTTAATAAAAAAGTCCAAAAATCCATAAAAGGACTGCACTTTGATGCTAATAAAAGTCTTTCTAAAATAACGTTTTAAATCCAAATACGCAATAAAAAATAGACCATTGTATTTGAAATAAGAAAGTAGACGTCAACTTCCGGTATTTCCGGTATTTTCAATAAACAGATCAGATGCCATTATGGTCATAATCAAAATTTCAGATCCATACCCTTTTTCATTCTTCATATATTTTTAAGTACCGGTCTCAATCAATCATGCTGTATGTAATACATTTTTCTCCATGATTATTATAAATAATTAAATAATATTGTGGAGCGAAACATACATTTGGGAAATATAACTTTATTATTGCAATTTTATTTTAATTAGCACAATAACATAATTTTTTACTTGACTTTTGTTATATGAGGTGATCTATTTATTAATTTAATTTATTAACAGAAGTCCTGCCACATAAAATGCTTTCTCAGTCTCTATTGATGTGTGTTAAATTGTCTTAAGCAAAGAAACATCGTTTTTATCAATACAATTTCATTTATAAGCTATTTTACTTCGCATTACCAGGTTACAGAAAAATAGAATCGTAAAGGTATTTTGAAAATAATAATATTAACTTCGTCATGGAGACTGGGCTTCTTTACACCATACTACGGGTGCACATAATTTGTTATTATAAAACAGGAAAATTATTTTGAAATAGGACAAAAGCTTTTTCTTAATTTACTGGTAGTAAAGATATTTTTAATTAACTCTGATAAATTATGATAGTATTACAAATATCCTAGCACAAAATAAACAAAAATAAATCTTTAAAATATCCCGGGAATTCCCGGGACATAATGTTTTTCCCGGGAAATATAAAATAGCTTAAAATGGACCCCGGTAAAGAAACTCTAGTGCTTAGGTATCTTTCAGACGGTTAGGAATATATGAGTTCTGTGTGTAGCAAGAACTTCTTTTATATTTTGTTACATCACAACTCTTTTTAAAGCAATCGACTGTACTTAGGACCACATTCGCAAAACGCATCCAAATTGATTAAGAGAAAATGCACTTTGTGAAACATCACTGTACTTGTAGAGCACTAAGAATTTTTTTGTGATGTTATTGGCGTCATACTATTTAAATGGAGTGATTCAAACTCCTTCGCGAAAATAAGGTGCCTGTTGTTTAACTAGCATAGCTAAAACTCGCTTCTATCGGATAAACGCTATCTTCTCTTTTCAGTTAATAAAAATGTTCACTTTGAGTAGTTTGTAAGAAACGTTTTAATTAAAGTTACAATTTTTGTTCAGACGCTATGTAAATGTTGCATATATTATTCGACACTGTCATCGAAGCAGTTGCAAAACTTATAAAACATCTTGTTGTTATTTTGTAACAGGCAAGACTTTGCTTTTATAAGACATGAAGCAAATAATATGAGAGCTCGTGCTTATATTAAGCCCATTTACAACATAAGGAGGTTTCGGCTTATTCAGAATAAATTTAAGTGAGCACGTTTATTAGGCTATAAATTTTAATAGGTTTGCAATACTGTACCATTTTAAGGCAAATACAAAAGCTCCGCTGCTGTTTCTTACGTGCTGCGAAATTAATCAATGCAACAAACAAAGACTGGTTAACGTAAACCATTTAAAAAGGTTATTAAGGTTTGCTACAAAGTTGTTTGTGATAATTTTCAGCAATAATTTACGCTAATTCGAGCATTACGTTTATATTTGGGATCATAAATTTATTATTGATATATTTATTGGAAAATGTTTCCGATCCGGATTGGAGAATATTAAATAACGGGATTAACTTCCATGGTGAATGACCAAATGAGCTGCACAATGCAAAGTGCGTAACCCAACCGAATCGGGGCAAAAAAATGTACAAGTTTATTGTTTTAGGTCAACAATGTTTGCTGCGATAAAACGAAGTCATCAAAAATTTTACAAGCGCGTGGATTTGTTACGGTAAAAAAACTAAAATTATTTTGAATCAAGGCAATTAACTTCATACTCCAATTATTAAGACCCTGGTTATGATTTTTCATCCTCAATTCAAACAAATATCTTTTTAAAAAAAGAACCCTAAAAAGTTCTTGAAACTTCTTCTTGAAGCACTTACACCTGGAGTTTCACACTCATTATTTTTATTCAATTCGGCCAAATAACACAAAGTAAAGAGTAAACAATTTATTAGTTAGTTTTACGCTGTATCACATCTGACTACATTTGTTTTGTTTGTTAATTCACAGTAAACTAGTTTTTGTTAAATATTTTCAATAAATCTCCGAGTTATATTTTAATAATGTTGAGTGCAGAAGGTGTCATTTTAAACAGCGACTTTAGATCATTATATATTTCATTTTTAGGGGGAAGAATGAGCCCAATATTGTTTACAATATTTATGTACAACATAATTATTAAGAAGTGCCAACAAAAAGTAAAAAGTTTATTCGTAGGCTATAAGAATTTACAGAAGGTCGAAATAGCAGAGTGTGCGTTCGCAGACGATGTAGTCATTATGGCAGAGAACGTAAGGGATCTCAAAACTAATATAGAAATTTGGAAAAAAGCATTAGAAGAAAATGGAATGGAAATAAATCACAAGAAAACAAAGTGATGACGACAAACGAAGGAAACGAGAACATAAACATAGAAATTGAACGAGATTTAATTGAAACCCTACAGTATTTTGACTACCTTGGAGTAGCAATCGAGAAGACTGGACTACAGGAAGTGGAAATTAACAAGAGAATAGAAAAAGCAATGAAAACATACTATGCCATCGACAAGTCGTTCGTCAATAAACAAGAGATATCAAAAAAGACTAAAATAAATGTATACCGCACAATATTCAGACCAATATTGACTTTTGGATGCGAGTCCTGGACACTAACAACTAGCCAAAAAAGTAAAATACAAGCTGCCGAAATTAAATTTTTAAGAAGAGTAAGAGGTGTAACAAGAACGGACAGAATAAGAAACGAACAAATTAGAAACGAATTAGAAGTAGAATCTATCTTGCAATTCATAGAAACTAGGCAACTGAGTTGGTGGGGACATCTACAGAGGATGGACGCAAGAAGACAGGTAAGGAGAGTGTGGGAAGCAAAAATACAAACAAGGAGGAAAAGAGGAAGACCGAGAGAAACATGGGAAAAGGCGGTTCAAAAATTTTGGAGAAGAAAGGAAAATCATGGCGCGAAGCAAAAGAAATGGCACAGAATAAAAAACAATGGTGCAAAGTCGTGCATGGTACATAGATATGCACACATCCCTACACCTACGGGTAGATGGGAATTTGATTATACAGGGTGTGTATAAATTGGCGGAAGCGCTACACGTGACGATGTTCTTCGTAAAAGTCTAAGTCGCAAATCTTGATACAAAAATGTTGTACCATGCTTCGTAATAGCTCAAAAATGTAAAGAAATAAAAAAATCTAAGATAATAGTTACATTTTACATAAAAAAGTACCATAAAAAGGTACAAACAAAATTGTTCTAATATTTAAGACAAAAAAAAGAAAAAAAAAAGAAATTCGACATTTTCATATTTTTTGCTATAACATCTGAAGCACGAGGAATTTTGTACTTTTAAAAATTGATTGTGGCTCCTCTCATACCAAGGAATAATTCATCTAATTTAAACAAACCTGTATCTCTTATAATAAGCGAGATCTCCACGCTGGAATTGTAATCTAGGACAACCTGTATAATCCCGAAATTTAACATTAATATAATAGTGTGGGAGCAAATTGATTGTGATGTAATGAGGTATACAATTTTGGAGCACGTTATTTGTGATAATAACACATTCCGGTTCTATTTAATAAAATAATACCAGGGTAGTCTATGAAATGAACATTACATTCAGATACATAAACATATAGCACGTGAAGCATTAATAAAATAGCAGATACGAGACGAACGGAATCAGGTGGTTCCGCGGGAGTTGTGGCTACAGCACGGATCCGATCGCAACCGCCAATCGCACGCTGGCCACCGCTAGTGTAGTAAACAGCGGTAGTCCCGTCAATGCTCCCCGAAATCACATCAATACTTAATATGCAATTTGCGGCCCTTGAAAAATTCATGCGACTTGCTCAGTCCTGCGAGGGATATAAGTTACAGTAGGCGGTTGTCCGCCGAATCGTCCTCGTTCAAACCCGCCCACCCGCTAACTTATTTTCTTAAATCGGTATCGCTTTATTGACGTAGAACGTTTTCTATTCGAAAAACGAGAGATACTTCATGCATTATTAACAGTATACAGGTTGTCCCAGAGATCGTTACCAACTCGATTATCTCGTTATTTTTAGAAATATCCACAACATAATTACGAGCATAATGAAATGGAAAAAAAAACTGGATACGGTTTCATAAAATATATTCGAAATGCTCAAGCAATTTAAAAAGGTGCTAAGCAATTTTTAGTCAAAATTGGACAGTAAAATCTTTATATTTTTGGTCTCGTTTACATTTTTATGATTTTTATCATGCTTTTCTACAATTTTGACATTTTGTTGGTCATACTGGTCTTTCAACGGCTTTAATTTACGGATAGATTGTTTTTGCTACCATTTTTCTTGAAAAATTGCCATCAAAAATTATCGATTACTTTAATAATACCAAAAAATATTTTATAAAACTTAAAATATCTGTACAAGGTGGCATAAAAAAGATATTTTGAAAACGCAATAATAATCCAACCTTAAGGTAGTTTAAATTTTGCTTAACAATGAGAATCTTAAGCAATGCATTTGTTTTTCAAACGCTATGAATAAAAAGTTTGTGTCATTTAAGGGTTGGTTAATAAAAGGTACAGCTCATAAGAAAATAATCCTACCCCACAGTCAAACTGATGACTTTTTTTTACAATTTTAACAATGAGAATCTTAAGCAATGCATTTGTTCTCCAAACGCTGTGAATAAAAAGTTTGTGTGATTTAAGGGTTGGTCAGTAAACGGTTCACCTTGAAAGAAAATAAACCCATCCCCCAGCCAAACTATTTCCTTTTTTACAATTTTGACAATGAGAATCTTAAGCAATGCATTTGTTCTACAAACGCTGTAAATAAAAAGTTTGTGTCATTTAAGTGTTGGTCAATAAAATAAGTTTCAATAAAAAAACACCGTTATTTTATTTCTAATTACATTACTTACGTTTTGAAAACGTCAACCTTCCATGGCTAAACTAATGTTTTAAGAAATGGTTGATAAGAAACAGATTAAACAAACTTAATTTAAAAATATTCTTTAATTGTAATTTCCACGATAGTTTGGAAGCCAGAACAATTATTGAAAATGCATTACTTGAAAACATTGATTTTATTTAAAATAATTTATACACATTAGGTACTAATGCGGTCGTTACAGTATACACTTATTTTGGGAGAGAGAGAGTATAAAATATACCCCTAATAAATAAGAAATGCCTGTAATCAAATGTATTGCAATGTAGTAATCATTTTTCTGATCGTCTTAATCCTTAATCAGTATACGAAAAAGTCCTTGCGTGTGACATAACTCAGTCGAAAAAATAAAACAGTGCATGTAGATAGGATAGAAATGAGAATAGTATTCGTTCTTTTAATTATTTTTGGTCATGAAAAGCGTAGGTGTTGTTAAAACGGCAATTGTATAAAATTTGCATATCGAATAGCTGCCAGAAAGGATGCTTTGCAAACGCGCGCCACCCGAGGAATAATAAACTACTGGGTATAATAGTATTCAACTTACACTAACATTGTCGCTGGGTGTTGTATGTTTCATAGCATTCGTTAGTATTTGGTTTAAAATTGGTTTATATAGCGCAAAGACGTTTTGCGACTGCACGCTTTGGCGTAATTAGAGAGCCGTAGTGTCCCAAATCGAACGGGTCTGCTAAATATGCAGGATCGGTGACACCTATACATCAGAGCTGTGCCTTGTGCGGTGTGTCCCGCATACCAAAGGCTCCTCTGCTATGGCCGACCAAATTTTCTTCTTCGTTGGCCAGGCAATCGACTGTTTAGATACCGTTTAATCGTCTACGCTTCTAATACGAGTAGTTGTTGTGTGTTAATCAGTCAAGGGGGCGTGCAGCGCACCCTTTGATCTCTGCTTGCGGTAGAGGACGCCGTACAGTTATTTGTCGACCCGGCCCGTCACTACGACGCGAACTTTAGCGTAAGTTTTAAATATTCAGCAGTCGTTCACAAACGACAAACACATTGGTAATTAAAATTGCCGATGCGGCACCAATTTTAAATGTAACACACGCGGGAGGGTTAAATTAATACCTCCCCTACAACAGCGTTACATTAAGACACCACTAAAAAGCAAAACTGTTCTGATAACACAATACATACCACGTTTAGAGTTAGAAAACACTGCGTACCATACCGCATCGTAGATATTTATTTATTTAATTAATAATCACTTAACGGTGTTGTTAGTCCATTATTCTAACCCACGTTTTAAAATGTTTTTGTTTAAGTACAATTTGCATAAATAGAAAAACTTTTTGTTGTAAAACTTGCACAATAATATAATTAAAGCAGGACAGGGGTGATGTTAATTAATTACAATTGTATACAGGATGTCTGAGTTCGAACTTCAGAAACCTGCAAGTTTTTTATTTCAAGAGATAGAGAACTTTAGTGCTTATTACATAATATCCAGAGAGTTGCCGGTCCTATTTAAATGTTTTTAATTTGCAAATGTTGTATTTATTTAGTCATGAGTCCTTCTACTCCTAGGTGTAGGACTGTTGTGTTGTGCTGACTTTTTTCCACGTTTTTCTGTCTTGTGCTAGCTTTTTTATGTCCTTCCATTTGATGTTTCTATCCGTTGCTGCTTTTTTAACTTCGTCAGGTTTTTCTCAGTCTACCTCTTTTGTTTTTTCCCTGTGATCTTGCTTCATAGGCTTTTCTGGTTAACCTTTCTTCTTTAATCCTATAAATGTGACCCAACCATCCCAGCTTACTCTCTTGTATTTTTGTTTCAACCGATTTCATCTTTAATTGTTCTCTAGATGTTTCGTTTCTGATTCCATCTTATTTGGTTTGTGCTTGGATTTTTCTTAGAAATCTCATTTCAGCTGCATTCACTCGGTTACTATTTTTATTTGTGAGTGTCCACGTTTCACTTCCGTATTAAAGTGTCGGAGTTACTACCTTTTTGACCAGTTACACTTTTGTTCGTTTTGGGATTTTCAGAAAACGTTGTTCTTAAACTGTTTAATATTCTTTCCATATTTCCTGTCCTTTCGCTTATTTCCTTGTCCATTTCTTCATTTTTCTCTATGATCACTCCTAAATATTTAAAGCTTTCTACCTGTTCCAACCTAAGCCCATTTAAAGTGATGTTTTATGCCCTTTGTGTTCTGTTATAATGATCATAGTTTTAGTTTTCGGTATTTATTTACATATTAATATTTATGCAATTCGTGGTTTAGAGTTTCTACATTATATTGCAAATTCTTTTCTGTTTCCGCGACTTAGACCATGTCGTCTGCGAACATTATCTCCGTTATGTTTATTTTTTTCCATTTTCCAGTTGCCTAGATGAAACGGTCTCATTTTTTGTTTTACTTCCTAATTACAACTACAACTACTGACAAGGGAAGGTCACGATACGTTGTCGCTAGAATTTAATTCCGGCTGTGTTTATTACATCAACGGCATCAAAACTAAATGTTTTCCAGAGTTATACGTGCCACTGGCCATTACCTTCGGAAAAATAGGGGAAAAACTGAAAAATTGGTACAAAAAGGTCATTTTTGAGATCGCGTTGGCCATGAAACCGTCAGAGATAAAATAGAAATTCTTCTATTTACCAATAGGCGCATCCTTTGCAAGTAATATAGTGCAAAGTTTTTGAAAAAATCTTGAACGGTTCTGGAGAAAAACGTCAAAAACGAAACCCCTGCATAAGCGCTATGAATTGAGAAGTTGTCGTATATCTGTATTACTACATCTATGCGACTTGCATAGGCGTTTAACATAGGGAAAACAGTTTTTACAAAGGCCTCGTTTTTTTGCGTTTTTTTTCAAAACCGTTCAAGATTTTTTCAAAAACTTTGCACCATTTTACTTGGAAAGGATGTGCGCATTGGTAAATAGAAGAATTTCGATTTTGTCTTTGACGGTTTCATGGCCAACGCGATCGCAAATATTACTTTTATTATTCAACTTTTCAGTTTTTCCCCTATTTTTCCGAAGGTAATGGCCAGTGGCACGTATAACTCTGGAAAACATTTAGTTTTGATGCCCTTGATGTAATAAACACAGCCGGAATCAAATTCTAGCGACAACGTATCGTGACCTTCCCTTGTGAGAATAATAATGGCCTGAGCATGCGTCGTTGTTTTAAGCCCTCTTTTGTTTCAAACTCTTCCGTTCTTCATTTTGGGTTCTTACAATATTTACCGTTTCTTAATACAACGCTTTTATTATGTTGATTGTTTCTATTTATATTCCCTTCCTTCATAGACCCCTCCATACGTTTTTTCTTTTGATTTTATCGAGTGCTTTTTCCAAAACATAAATGTATTTCCTTGTTTTTTGTTAAGCTCTTTTCGATTGTGTGCAATTTACAAAAACGTTATTTAAAAGTCTTGAAATTTCTTATGATTCTTATTAGTCACCACCCTTTTTTTTTTACAAAATTCAGAGCAGGGAACTTTCTAAAGAACGATCGCCTAATGGTAAAATGACAGTGTTGGCATGTTGGCAACCCTATTAATACGATGAAATTCTAATTATTCGAACATTCGATTATGTATTACTATGTAATCAGCATAGTTTGTCTTTAAACAAAAATTTAAAAGTTTCAGAGATATACACAAATTAATAATTAGTAATTAAACTGTGGTTATCTAATCAGTACGCTTAAAAAAGTTTGCGACTGTGTGAAACAGTAAAGCATCGCACTTTTCATTACTGAATACACCACAAGGTAATTAAAAAAGCGGATAAAAAATTCCAACTATACGTAGCGTACAATTTATATCAAATAAAAGTTGTATTAAACCTCCTACGCAGTGTTATGTTTCAGTACTTCATAAATCTATGTATATTTGCCTTTGCTGTTTGTCCTGAATTGCCCTTTATATTCGCAGATTTCACTTGTAGTTTTCATACCTAAATTACCAGTTAACTGCTTACCCTGTCCTTTGTAAATAAATTGATATCGTTATCAAAACCGCACTACTACTTAGTTGGTTACAACTGTTCGTGGGTGATTCTCGGTGCTGTTTTGATTCGGCTATAATTCTTCATATATAAATGCGCTAGTAATCTAGTATAGTCTCTGTTATTTTGTTTTTTATTCACTAGATTGGTTTTAATAACTTTCCTTGCATTTACATGCCAAATACTTCACAGTCTGATCTAACTGATCGATCAGCAAATTGACGATCTGGTCAGTGTAAGAACTTTGATTGGAAAATGCTGCAATAGTTTGTCAAATGATTTTTTTTACATATTAAACTGCACTATTTTGGTTAATTTTTATAATCTCAAATAATTTTTGAAACAAAATTTAATTTTTTATTAAGTGTGCCGTGGCCTGCATAAATAGACTTTTATTATGTCAACAAATGTCCAAAAAACGTTTTGTTAAATTTTAATTGACATTTAGGTTATTTTAATCGGCTTTGAAGGTTGCGGAATAGGTTTTTTGACAAAAAGTCAATGTTTTTAAATGGAACTATGGTGGTACTAGCGGTTATTTAAATGGAGCATCTTCTGACGAATCCATCGATACCAATAACTTGTATTTTTATTAAGAGTTAGTCAGTTATGCACAGTGTACCGCGATTAACAGGATCTCTTAATAAATTTTCACAATAATTTGAAGTTTTTGGAGCAGACTCTTAATAAAAATAAAAGTTATTGGTATCGTTGAATTCGTTAGAAGATGCTACATTAAAATAACCGCTAGTACCACCATAGTTCCATTTAAAAATATTGACTTTTTGTCAAAAAACCTATTCCGCAACCTTCAAAGCCAAATAAAGTAACCTAATGTCATTTAAAATTTACAAAAACGTTTTTTGGACATAATAAAATTCAATTTGTGCAGGTCACGGCACACTTAATAAAAAATTAAATTTTGTTTCAAAAATTATATGAGATTATAAACATGAACCAAAATAGTGCAGTTGTATCCAAAATTGCTTCCTCTTTTCAAAAATGTAAAAATATACAGGGTGTTCCATTTAAAATAGCACAGTTGGCGAAACCGGAAGTGAACAATTGTGTGCATGTGCTCAAAAGGCCCGTTTTTCTTGCACATATAATGTGTAAAATTTCATTTATCTAAAATCAAAACTAAAGAGGAAAAAGAGGGTGTACCATACTTTATTTACACCCGGTATATTTCAGGTTTTTTTAGTAGCTAGAAGGTACTTTCTGAATATGCCTGGTAGTGTTGTGTTAGATCGATTTTGTCACGGAAGACGTGTGTTGTATATTTGATGGCAATCTCGTAGTTAATTTATAAAGCATTCGTGTAGTTGGAATAATTTGTTACACGCCTATAATGCGGTAATAGAACGTACGTACGACAATGTGATGCAATAAAATAATATATCGTCTCGAAACACACGACTCGCCGCAATTTCTGCGAAACGTTGGTGGAATATGTGAAACGCGTCTTGCAAAGCGATTCTTATCTGTCGTCCTCTCTTGTACTATATAGCAGGTTTGCAAAAGTCACCTCACAATCGCATAACGTAAGACAACATAAAGTTATCGTAATGAGAAAAGTTTGCCTGATTTAATTATTTGTGACAGCGTGGAATGTAAATTATGGAAATATGATATAACCTAATTTGGACGTATTGGATTATTCACAACGACAAACACAAATGTCCTTTGTATTGGATTTGTAGACACCCCCTATGAGGTTGGCTTCGAGCTCCAGTTCGTCAGGGGATTTATATCGACTAATTGAGACATAGTTTAGTTGGATCAACTCTCCAATCAATAAAAAACTACCAGCGAATTTTCATTAGTGCGATTTTATGGCGGCTTCAGTGCAACTTAATTCAGCATTTCATATCAGAAAACTGCAGTCACCTGACATACACCTGTTCATGGGCGTCCGCAGAAAATTATCCAGGGGGAGGCAAAGCTTTCAAAGGAATGCATTAAAATATTACTGAACTTTTAACTTGACCCTCTCTCATTTGGTCATTAATGGAGTACTCTATTCCAGGGAGAGGCAAGTGCCGGGTTTACCCTACCCTGTGGACGCCCATGCACCTGTTATTAGCAAAGACGATTTTCAGATAAGATGCTAACTCATTCTTTTCGTTTTGTAAATGTATGGCTTTTGCACAACTTTTATAGAAGAAACAGAAAAAAAAGAAAAGAAATATAACATTGGGATAAAGGGAGCAAAATTTGATAAAAGTAATGGGACAGCAGGTATGGAAGAATTTCTAGATCAAAATGTAGGAGTCAAAGTAGATATTAAACAGATGTATGAGGTGGGTCAAAACTATGGAAAAAGTATAACAATAGCAACGATAAGTAAATGGGAAGTCAAAATAAAGATAATGCAGTTAAAGAGCAGATTAAAAGGTCAAAACGTTTACATAGACAATGACCTAACAGGTAAAGAAAGAGAAATACCAATAAAAGGGCAAACAAGTCTGAGTAACTTACCAAAAACTAATCGTAGATAAGAACATCTGGCTATGGAATAAAGAGAAAGAGGAGCTACAGCAAAAAACAGACTCAAAATACTAAGCACGGAAAACAAGTTACGGAAAAAATGGCACAACACTAAACGAAAACGGACATGAATAACGAAAAACAGATAGCAATCAAAGCACGAGATATTATAAAAATAGAGATAAGAAAGACAAAATAAGAATAGGTACTTGGAATACCAGAAGCATAAAAGGAAAAGAAGAAGAATCGAACATGGAAAAAAGTCAGCACAACACAACAACAGTCCTACACCTAAAGCCCAGTCCAGATTGTAAACAAATGTTTCGGAACAGTGTTCATGAACAATGTTCCCGATGTTTCGGAATAGCTCAACTTTGTTTCTAGCTTGTTTCGGAACTGTTTCACTAATGTTGCGAAACAAAAAAAGCCCTGTTCCTTGTTTCCCGTTTATATGGGAAACATTGGAACATTGAACAAGTCTCTTCTCAAACACGCTTCAGTCAAACAGAGTTTTGGTTAGAGTTATTCTTGGTTATATATTTATTACAATGTGGAATCAAGAAAAAACTTTGCAACTGATGGAAAAAGTGCATAGCACATCTTGTTTGTGGGATGTCACATGTGGTGAATACAAAAATAGGAATAAAAAGAGGGATGCTTTTGGAAATATTGCGCAATCATGTGATGTAACAGTTGCTGAAGTTGAAAAGAAAAGCACATGCTAAAATCCCAATTTCGACTGGAGTACAAAAAACTGCAAGGCACTAAGAAAAGTGGTTCTTCACCATTCTTCATTAATTGCCATAACTGGTGCCATACATTAGTGCTTTCCGTATCCATCACCTTCTTCTTTTCTTTTCTTTATTCCTTCGGCCGTTAAGTAAAATATATAAATTGGCAGCACAAATTCCTGCAATAGTCTCACTGGACATGATAATCACTTGAGAAACACCGAAACACTGGCTTTAGTCTGGACGCGGAACAACGTATACAGATTGTTCCGAAACAATGTTTCGCAACTGTTTAGGCACAGTGTTCAATATTGTTCCGAAACATTTGTTTACAATCTGGACTAGGCTTAACAGTAGAAAGACTCATGACTAAATAAATAAAATGGTAAATACAATGGCCATCATATTTCAAAAAATGTAAAGATGGGTGGTCCACATAGAAGAGCCACTATTGGGATCTCGTAAACAGTAAGAGCTACAAAGAAGTTTAAATTAGACAAATTGTTCCCCTTTCTAACACCTATTCAGTGATGCTTTAATGTTTCAAAACAGTTTCATGGCACGCTAGATAAACAAAAATATATTTTTTTTTAAATCGGGAATACCTCGGTTATACTTGATGGTACAAAACTATTTTTGGTGAATAGGTTGTAGATTTTTTTACGCACTGTTAAATGAGAACATTTATTTGTTTTAATGTAAAAAAATCTGCTTGAAACATTAAGGCATTTTATAAACGTTGTTTAGATCGAAAACCAATGAAATAAAAGATGGTTAGCCTGTAAAATACTAAAAGACTAGCGACTAGTTAAAACAACGGTTGTTAAGTTACGCGTTGCGCGATCTACACAGACAATACAGTCAGCTCCGACCTCCGAGGAGTTTTTATATCAGTTTGAGTTTCTTATGAAAAGTATTGCAAAATACGTTTTTGAAATGATGTATTTGCAGATAAAGTCAGTGCAACAAAACTGAGTGTTCCGATCTTGTCGGTAAGCAGTTGGCGTTACTAAAGCAACATATTCAGAAATTATACTCGACGTAAATACGTACGGTAAATTTTATGTATACGCTTTTATAGTTCAATATACGTGGTGAAACGAGAAATCCAGACTAAGATATCTGATACTTTCGTTATATTGCAAACCGACGCATTAAAAATGTATATCTCCGTACAATTGCCGCGGTTCGAGTAAAAATTTTACATTACGTGAAGTTTATTCGTTTTGAATAAATAAGGGCGCATTAAAATGTTCGTTTTTATGTGGCTTAACGTTAAAAAAGTTATTTTCCTCGGGATTAAAATATGTTATGATGAGCAACCCACGATGGGCTTTAGTTTGTTTTATTAAAAAATTCTTAAGCTAAACTGGAGGAATGGCAATTTAAGATTCAATATAAAAGTGGGTAGATTGTGCAATAAAAGGTTAGTAACACTATTTCACAGATTATGGGGCAATTTTCTTCAAAGTCTTAGGTTAAACGTTGCGTCTGCATTGTAATATAAGTAGAACGGATGGCAACGGCTAAACGATTCTCGCTTGTTGAGTTCGGGTTTCAAGTAAAACCTCATGAAACAGTCGTTTGCTTCCTTTTTCTGGCTGTGTTACTTCCGGCCCTACGTCTGGGCACATACGGAAGACCAGAAAGCAGTCAATATCATGGTAGTAGCGCACGAGAATCTCCTCCGATCAAATAGTCTGTTAACCTGAATGATGGCAGGGACGTAATCAGTCCTTTATAAGCAGTGTTTTTCCTTTTCCTGTGTTTTCTACTTCCCCTATTCCGTTTCTTTTTCTTAGTATACTCGCGCATTTTTTTTATTGTCGAGCGGCATCAAATAAATCGTGAAACTGAATGTATTACTGTACTTTAAATCGTCGGAGCATTCCCACAAATCCTTTCCTGGATATCTGTAGATGTTTGTACTCTGTTTTATTGACTGCACTTCAAAGAAGTGCACAATTCGTTTTCCAAGTTTAGCGTAGAGCGGCATCTATCAGCTATCGTTACGGCAAAAGGCTTTTGAAGAGCAACGACGGTTTATTAAGTACATTAGCATCAGCTTTGAATAATTTTTGAAAATTAATAATTTAAATTTAAATAATGTTGCTTACTGCTGTATATGCGCGAGCGAAAATAAAACTACCGCATGATACAAATATGCATATGATTGCGCTGTTTTTATAATTTTTGTTACACAATACTTAAAGCTAAATGAAGTACCTTATATTCGTTTTTATATGCAAAGAAGCTACTCTAAACTAATTTAATTAAAATGTATTTTTTCATCTAACAGCGTAGTCCAAATAGCACAATATTTTATTTGACCATAATTTATTTATCTGCCAATCAATTTTTGTGGATTTTGGTTTAAACTTTAGCTAGAATAATAAGCAGCTGACATAACAATTCTAGATCTCCAATTCAAATTCAAATATTCCTTCATTCTTAATTTTGTAATAATTTGTACAAGACATATATATATATATACAGTGTGTCCAGAAGTTTGGTAATCATTTTTACATAAATAGAAGGATCTCTTAATAAATCTTCACAATAATTTTAAAGTTTTAAAGTGGACTCTTAATAAAATTCAAGTTATTGGTATCGATGGATTGGTTAGAAGATGCTCCATTTAGATAACCGATTCCGCAACCTTCAAAGCCAATTAAAGTAACCTAAGTGTTATTTAAAATTTACAAAAACGTTTTTTGGACAATTGTTGACAAAATAAAAATCAATTTATGCAGGTCACGGCACCCTTAAATAATATATTTAATTTTTCGTGAAAAATGGGAAAAGTACAAAGGCTATTGTCTTTGCACTTTTTCGACAAAAAAATCGATTTTCTTAAAACTACAGCAAATGGCTTCAAACTTCTTATACACGTTAGTTATGAGCAAATTAAGGATTATTAGCCCCTATATAAGATTTTTATATTTTCGTGAAAAATGGGAAAAGTACAAAGGCTATAGTCTTTGTACTTTTTTCGACAAAAAAATCGATTTTCTTAAAACTACAGCAAATGGCTTCAAACTTCTTATACACGTTAGTTATGAGCAAATTAAGGATTATTAGCCCCTAAATACGATTTTTAATTTTTCGTGAAAAATGGGAAAAGTACAAAGGCTATAGTCTTTCTACTTTTTTCGACAAAAAAATCGATTTTCTTTAAACTACAGCAAATGGCTTCAAACTTCTTATACACGTTAGTTATGAGCAAATTAAGGATTATTAGCCCCTATATAAGATTTTTATATTTTCGTGAAAAATGGGAAAAGTACAAAGGCTATAGTCTTTCTACTTTTTTCGACAAAAAAATCGATTTTCTTAAAACTACAGCAAATGGCTTCAAACTTCTTATACACGTTAGTTATGAGCAAATTAAGGATTATTAGCCCCTATATAAGATTTTTATATTTTCGTGAAAAATGGGAAAAGTACAAAGGCTATAGTCTGCACTTTTTTGCGACAAAAAAATCGTTTTTCTTAAAACTACAGCAAATGGCTTCAAACTTCTTATACACGTTAGTTATGAGCAAATTAAGAATTATTAGCCCCTAAATACGATTTTTAATTTTTCGTGAAAAATGGGAAAAGTACAAAGGCTATAGTCTTTCTACTTTTTTCGACAAAAAAATCGATTTTCTTAAAACTACAGCTAATGGCTTCAAACTTCTTATACACGTTAGTTATGAGCAAATTAAGAATTATTAGCCCCTAAATACGATTTTTAATTTTTCGTGAAAAATGGGAAAAGTACAAAGGCTATAGTCTTTCTACTTTTTTCGACAAAAAAATCGATTTTCTTAAAACTACAGCAAATGGCTTCAAACTTCTTATACACGTTAGTTATGAGCAAATTAAGGATTATTAGCCCCTATATAAGATTTTTATATTTTCGTGAAAAATGGGAAAAGTACAAAGGCTATAGTCTTTCTACTTTTTTCGACAAAAAAATCGATTTTCTTTAAACTACAGCAAATGGCTTCAAACTTCTTATACACGTTAGTTATGAGCAAATTAAGGATTATTAGCCCCTATATAAGATTTTTATATTTTCGTGAAAAATGGGAAAAGTACAAAGGCTATAGTCTTTCTACTTTTTTCGACAAAAAAATCGATTTTCTTTAAACTACAGCAAATGGCTTCAAACTTCTTATACACGTTAGTTATGAGCAAATTAAGGATTATTAGCCCCTATATAAGATTTTCATATTTTCGTGAAAAATGGGAAAAGTACAAAGGCTATAGTCTTTCTACTTTTTTCGACAAAAAAATCGATTTTCTTAAAACTACAGCAAATGGCTTCAAACTTCTTATACACGTTAGTTATGAGCAAATTAAAGATTATTAGCCCCTATATAAGATTTTTATATTTTCGTGAAAAATGGGAAAAGTACAAAGGCTATAGTCTTTCTACTTTTTTCGACAAAAAAATCGATTTTCTTAAAACTACAGCAAATGGCTTCAAACTTCTTATACACGTTAGTTATGAGCAAATTAAGGATTATTAGCCCCTATATAAGATTTTTATATTTTCGTGAAAAATGGGAAAAGTACAAAGGCTATAGTCTGCACTTTTTTGCGACAAAAAAATCGTTTTTCTTAAAACTACAGCAAATGGCTTCAAACTTCTTATACACGTTAGTTATGAGCAAATTAAGAATTATTAGCCCCTAAATACGATTTTTAATTTTTCGTGAAAAATGGGAAAAGTACAAAGGCTATAGTCTTTCTACTTTTTTCGACAAAAAAATCGATTTTCTTAAAACTACAGCAAATGGCTTCAAACTTCTTATACACGTTAGTTATGAGCAAATTAAGGATTATTAGCCCCTAAATACGATTTTTAATTTTTCGTGAAAAATGGGAAAAGTACAAAGGCTATAGTCTTTCTACTTTTTTCGACAAAAAAATCGATTTTCTTTAAACTACAGCAAATGGCTTCAAACTTCTTATACACGTTAGTTATGAGCAAATTAAGGATTATTAGCCCCTATATAAGATTTTTATATTTTCGTGAAAAATGGGAAAAGTACAAAGGCTATAGTCTTTCTACTTTTTTCGACAAAAAAATCGATTTTCTTAAAACTACAGCAAATGGCTTCAAACTTCTTATACACGTTAGTTATGAGCAAATTAAGGATTATTAGCCCCTATATAAGATTTTTAATTTTTCGTGAAAAATGGGAAAAGTACAAAGGCTATAGTCTTTCTACTTTTTTCGACAAAAAAATCGATTTTCTTAAAACTACAGCAAATGGCTTCAAACTTCTTATACACGTTAGTTATGAGCAAATTAAGGATTATTAGCCCCTATATAAGATTTTTATATTTTCGTGAAAAATGGGAAAAGTACAAAGGCTATAGTCTTTCTACTTTTTTCGACAAAAAAATCGATTTTCTTTAAACTACAGCAAATGGCTTCAAACTTCTTATACACGTTAGTTATGAGCAAATTAAGGATTATTAGCCCCTATATAAGATTTTTATATTTTCGTGAAAAATGGGAAAAGTACAAAGGCTATAGTCTTTCTACTTTTTTCGACAAAAAAATCGATTTTCTTTAAACTACAGCAAATGGCTTCAAACTTCTTATACACGTTAGTTATGAGCAAATTAAGGATTATTAGCCCCTATATAAGATTTTTATATTTTCGTGAAAAATGGGAAAAGTACAAAGGCTATAGTCTTTCTACTTTTTTCGACAAAAAAATCGATTTTCTTAAAACTACAGCAAATGGCTTCAAACTTCTTATACACGTTAGTTATGAGCAAATTAAAGATTATTAGCCCCTATATAAGATTTTTATATTTTCGTGAAAAATGGGAAAAGTACAAAGGCTATAGTCTTTCTACTTTTTTCGACAAAAAAATCGATTTTCTTAAAACTACAGCAAATGGCTTCAAACTTCTTATACACGTTAGTTATGAGCAAATTAAGGATTATTAGCCCCTATATAAGATTTTTATATTTTCGTGAAAAATGGGAAAAGTACAAAGGCTATAGTCTGCACTTTTTTGCGACAAAAAAATCGTTTTTCTTAAAACTACAGCAAATGGCTTCAAACTTCTTATACACGTTAGTTATGAGCAAATTAAGAATTATTAGCCCCTAAATACGATTTTTAATTTTTCGTGAAAAATGGGAAAAGTAAAAAGGCTATAGTCTTTCTACTTTTTTCGACAAAAAAATCGATTTTCTTAAAACTACAGCAAATGGCTTCAAACTTCTTATACACGTTAGTTATGAGCAAATTAAGAATTATTAGCCCCTAAATACGATTTTTAATTTTTCGTGAAAAATGGGAAAAGTACAAAGGCTTCTTTCTACTTTTTTCGACAAAAAAATCGATTTTCTTAAAACTACAGCAAATGGCTTCAAACTTCTTATACACGTTAGTTATGAGCAAATTAAGGATTATTAGCCCCTATATAAGATTTTTATATTTTCGTGAAAAATGGGAAAAGTACAAAGGCTATAGTCTTTCTACTTTTTTCGACAAAAAAATCGATTTTCTTAAAACTACAGCAAATGGCATCAAACTTCTTATACACGTTAGTTATGAGCAAATTAAGGATTATTAGCCCCTATATAAGATTTTTATATTTTCGTGAAAAATGGGAAAAGTACAAAGGCTATAGTCTTTGTACTTTTTTCGACAAAAAAATCGATTTTCTTAAAACTACAGCAAATGGCTTCAAACTTCTTATACACGTTAGTTATGAGCAAATTAAGGATTATTAGCCCCTAAATACGATTTTTAATTTTTCGTGAAAAATGGGAAAAGTACAAAGGCTATAGTCTTTGCACTTTTTTTGACAAAAAAATCGATTTTCTTAAAACTACAGCAAATGGCTTCAAACTTCTTATACACGTTAGTTATGAGCAAATTAAGGATTATTAGCCCCTAAATACGATTTTTATATTTTCGTGAAAAATGGGAAAAGTACAAAGGCTATAGTCTTTGTACTTTTTTCGACAAAAAAATCGATTTTCTTAAAACTACAGCAAATGGCTTCAAACTTCTTATACACGTTAGTTATGAGCAAATTAAGGATTATTAGCCCCTATATAAGATTTTTATATTTTCGTGAAAAATGGGAAAAGTACAAAGGCTATAGTCTTTGTACTTTTTTCGACAAAAAAATCGATTTTCTTAAAACTACAGCAAATGGCTTCAAACTTCTTATACACGTTAGTTATGAGCAAATTAAGGATTATTAGCCCCTAAATACGATTTTTAATTTTTCGTGAAAAATGGGAAAAGTACAAAGGCTATAGTCTTTCTACTTTTTTCGACAAAAAAATCGATTTTCTTAAAACTACAGCAAATGGCTTCAAACTTCTTATACACGTTAGTTATGAGCAAATTAAGGATTATTAGCCCCTATATAAGATTTTTATATTTTCGTGAAAAATGGGAAAAGTACAAAGGCTATATAGTCTTTCTACTTTTTTCGACAAAAAAATCGATTTTCTTAAAACTACAGCAAATGGCTTCAAACTTCTTATACACGTTAGTTATGAGCAAATTAAGGATTATTAGCCCCTAAATACGATTTGTAATTTTTCGTGAAAAATGGGAAAAGTACAAAGGCTATAGTCTTTGTACTTTTTTCGACAAAAAAATCGATTTTCTTAAAACTACAGCAAATGGCTTCAAACTTCTTATACACGTTAGTTATGAGCAAATTAAGGATTATTAGCCCCTAAATACGATTTTTAATTTTTCGTGAAAAATGGGAAAAGTACAAAGGCTATAGTCTTTCTACTTTTTTCGACAAAAAAATCGATTTTCTTTAAACTACAGCAAATGGCTTCAAACTTCTTATACACGTTAGTTATGAGCAAATTAAGGATTATTAGCCCCTATATAAGATTTTTATATTTTCGTGAAAAATGGGAAAAGTACAAAGGCTATAGTCTTTCTACTTTTTTCGACAAAAAAATCGATTTTCTTTAAACTACAGCAAATGGCTTCAAACTTCTTATACACGTTAGTTATGAGCAAATTAAGAATTATTAGCCCCTAAATACGATTTTTATATTTTTGTGAAAAATGGGAAAAGTACAAAGGGTATATATAGTTTTTGCACTTTTTTCGACTAAAAAATCGATTTTCTTAAAACTACAGCAAATGACTTCAAACTTCTTATACACGTTAGTTATAAGCAAATTAAGGATTATTAGCCCCTAAATACGATTTTTATATTTTCGTGAAATATGCGAAAAGTACAAAGGCTATAGTCTTTGTACTTTTTTTTGACAAAAAACAAAAATGTAAACATATACAGGGTGTTCCATTTACAATAACAAAGTTGGGGTCATTTCCGGCGAAACCGGAAGTGAAACAAATGTGTGCATGTGCTCAAAAAGCCAGGTTTTTTGCACATATATGTCTAAAATTTCATTTATCTAAAATTAAAATTAAAGAAAAAAAGAGTGTGTATCACACTTTATATACACCCGGTATGTCAATATTTTTAATAATACAGAGAATAATTTGCTGTTCAAAACAAAAATTTCCTTTTTTGTCAATAACACAACCTTTTTATTAAAACACTGCAAAATTTGTTTTTAATAGTATGCTAGACATACTAACGTAATTCCCTCGAATTTCGAGACCGCTATATAAAATTTATTTTCGCCAAACGTCCTGCACTAACAATGATACATATTTTTGTTCGTATCAGCCCATTTCTAATTACGAACGAATACGCACGTACAAAAAATACTGTACCACTCGCTTGATGCAGTGATTTAAGTATACTAAAATCGCAACCTGCCATTTTTATTAGCCATAGGACATAAAATCAATCGCCTACTAGAATTGGCAAACGAAAACACGTCAGTTGGCTCGCTAAAGTCAAGCGACTGCTGGAAATTGCTCGACGACATTCTTTGCCAACTGAAACCCAAAATCGCTGTGGATCCTCAAATCTCGTAATAATTGCTTGCCGCCTCACACACTCACTATTTCCAATATACAGCTCCTATCTACCAAGTTCGACATCTCCTCGGATCCTTTTTCTAAGGATACTAATAATCACGAAAGCTGTAACACTAAGTACACAATCCCTGTTCAAGAACTTCATCTTAACCGTTTGTTGCTTAGATCTAGCTCTTTATGGGAATTGCACGTCTGTCTGTTTAACATATTCTCAGACATATTTACATATAATTACGCAAATAAATTAACCTACAAAATATGTTATTACGTTACCAGTTCTAACACTAAATTAACAATTTCAGCTATGTTTGTTAATACACAGTGCACAATGAATGTTTGTGCTGTTATTATAAGCGCTCCACAAAACGTTCATTTGTTAATTGCAGATAATATTCGCTAACTTACTACAATAGATAATTTAAAACTGTTCAGAACGGAAACCGTATTTCAGAAGCGTGTTAATCAAAAACAAAACAAAATACTTTCAGTATTACGTACAGGGTGGGCAAATTTCGATGATTTCATAGGGAATATCGGTAACTATAAGAGTTATGGAAAAACGCACCCCGCTTCCTCAAGAAAAAGTTAATGGTGAAAACTAAAATTGGTTATCGTCTTTTGTTTTCGAGTTATCACCGATAACTCGATTTTTCGACTTTTCGTTCTATGACTATATCTCACTTGTTTATGAAAATGGAAAATAATTTTGACGTTCTACAGGCACTTATGAAAAATAGTTGTAACGAGCATGGACATTTATGATCAGTTAGTTGTCTTACTTATGATTATGTTTTGTAAAGTCTAATTTTTTCGTATATAATAAACCATTTTTCTTTTCTCGATCTCCAAAAAATCTTGTTCTTAAATATTTTTCCCACATTTCCTGTCGTTTCGCTTATTTTTTTGTCCATTCCTCCATTTTTCTCTATAATCACTCCTAAATATTTAAAACTTTCTACCTGTTCCAACCTAAGCCCCATTGATAATTAAATATAAAAGTCGCAGTGGTACAATACATATTTAATGCATATACAATTAAAAATAATGCTAATTAATGTCATATGCAATAACATTTTATGTAATCAAACATAAGTTAACGACATTAATTATCCACAATGCATTAGGTTCTCTTCCGTATCTATAAGCTGTAACGCCATAGAACTGCAAGAAATATAGCTTACAAGATAGAACTCGTATAAGTTCAAAACTTATAAAAGCAACATTACAACCTATTCTATACCCTCCCATGTATGTGACAGTGCATAAGGTCTACTGTTGCAGTGCAGCTAACTACAACAATGTTTTGACACTTGAAATTTGTTGTTTGGAGCTTGTAGGTTAACTTTATTTATGTTGCTACTTTGTTAATAACCTTGTTTAATTTTAATAGGAATTGTTGCAAAAAATCGTTAATATCGCCCACCACTAGTGATCAGCATCGGTTTGTGGAGGTAAAATTATATGTTTCGACGGGAGTGCCATCGATAGCACCAATTACTTCTCTAAATCTAGTAAAATCCTTATGAAATCTATGTATCTAATATAGCACGTTTGTAAATGTGGGTTATTGTTGTTTACTCGAAAATTATTTCGTCAACAATAAATTATTATTCAATGGGGTGCTGTACTGGTCCACATCTATTAACCTACTTTCAAATTTATGTTTACGTATATGAAAACAAAATGGTAAAACCATGTTTCAAAGTAATAACACAGATGCCATCGTAACAAATTGAAACGTTGATCGGTCGATCTTTCTCGAGTCCGGCGCTGCGTCAGTCCAGAGCACCAAGTTTGGTACATATATAAGTTATTCTGTCTTGCACGATTTAACATAAACTTTAAGGAAAGGGTTAGTACACGTTATAAACTATCAGAGCAATTAGTAATGTTGGAAGTTACTTTGGTCTGCATCAATATGGTAAATAGTTTACCTGAACATTGTGCAGTTAAAACTGGTTAAACTTATCCTAAGATATGTAATAGTTAACCGTTCCAAGATTGAGCCTCGTTACAAAAAAAAAAGATCAACTCAAAAGTTAACACTAGCACAAGGGCACGATGGAAGGATTTTGGTTGTTTCAGCACGCTTTTTTCAATTGCAAAATAAAGATTCGTGTAACAAAATACCTATTTACATGCAAAAATATGTTTATCTAATGCATCTTTACATGAGAAAAACACTGTTGAATTTTTTCGCCATTCTGTTTGTTTGTATTTTCAACAATTAGCTTAATACACCATGATTTGCTTAATAAATGCACATCTCGAGAGACGTAACTATAAATAATTTCAAAACTGTTGTGAATTTTCATTTGAATTTTACAGGAGACGTTTATCTAACGTATCTTTACATGAGAAAAATACTATTGAATTTTTTCGGTATTCTGTTTGTCTGTATTTTCAACAATTAGCTTGATACACCATGATTTGCATAATAAATGCACATTTCGACGGACGTAACTATAAATAATTTCAAAACTGCTTAGAATTTTCATTTGAATTTTACAGGAGACGTTTACCTAACATATCTTTACATAAGAAAAATACTTTTGAATTTTTTCGGTATTCTGTTTGTCTGTATTTTCAACAATTAGCTTGATACACCATGATTTGCTTAATAAATGCACATCTCGACGGACGTAACTATAAATAATTTCAGAACTGCTTAGAATTTTTATTTGAATTTTACAGGAGACGTTTATCTAACGTATCTTGACATGAGAAAAATACTTTTGAATTTTTTCGGTATTCTGTTTGTCTGTATTTTCAACAATTAGCTTGATACACCATGATTTGCTTAATAAATGCACATCTCGACGGACGTAACTATAAATAATTTCAGAACTGCTTAGAATTTTTATTTGAATTTTACAGGAGACGTTTATCTAACGTATCTTGACATGAGAAAAATACTTTTGAATTTTTTCGGTATTCTGTTTGTCTGTATTTTCAACAATTAGCTTGATACACCATGATTTGCTTAATAAATGCACATCTCGACGGACGTAACTATAAATAATTTCAAAACTGCTTAGAATTTTTATTTGAATTTTACAGGAGACGTTTATCTAACGTATCTTGACATGAGAAAAATACTATTGAATTTTTTCGGTATTCTGTTTGTCTGTATTTTCAACAATTAGCTTGATACACCATGATTTGCTTAATAAATGCACATCTCGACGGACGTAACTATAAATAATTTCAGAACTGCTTAGAATTTTTATTTGAATTTTACAGGAGACGTTTATCTAACGTATCTTGACATGAGAAAAATACTTTTGAATTTTTTCGGTATTCTGTTTGTCTGTATTTTCAACAATTAGCTTGATACACCATGATTTGCTTAATAAATGCACATCTCGACGGACGTAACTATAAATAATTTCAAAACTGCTTAGAATTTTTATTTGAATTTTACAGGAGACGTTTATCTAACGTATCTTGACATGAGAAAAATACTATTGAATTTTTTCGGTATTCTGTTTGTCTGTATTTTCAACAATTAGCTTGATACACCATGATTTGCTTAATAAATGCACATCTCGACGGACGTAACTATAAATAATTTTAAAACTGCTTAGAATTTTCATTTGAATTTTACAGGAGACGTTTATCTAACGTATCTTGACATGAGAAAAATACTTTTGAATTTTTTCGGTATTCTGTTTGTCTGTATTTTCAACAATTAGCTTGATACACCATGATTTGCTTAATAAATGCACATCTCGACGGACGTAACTATAAATAATTTTAAAACTGCTTAGAATTTTTATTTGAATTTTACAGGAGACGTTTATCTAACGTATCTTGACATAAGAAAAATACTTTTGAATTTTTTCGGTATTCTGTTTGTCTGTATTTTCAACAATTAGCTTGATACACCATGATTTGCTTAATAAATGCACATCTCGACGGACGTAACTATAAATAATTTCAAAACTGCTTAGAATTTTTATTTAAATTTTACAGGAGACGTTTATCTAACGTATCTTGACATAAGAAAAATACTATTGAATTTTTTCGGTATTCTGTTTGTCTGTATTTTCAACAATTAGCTTGATACACCATGATTTGCTTAATAAATGCACATCTCGACGGACGTAACTATAAATAATTTTAAAACTGCTTAGAATTTTCATTTGAATTTTACAGGAGACGTTTATCTAACGTATCTTGACATGAGAAAAATACTTTTGAATTTTTTCGGTATTCTGTTTGTCTGTATTTTCAACAATTAGCTTGATACACCATGATTTGCTTAATAAATGCACATCTCGACGGACGTAACTATAAATAATTTCAAAACTGCTTAGAATTTTTATTTGAATTTTACAGGAGACGTTTATCTAACGTATCTTGACATGAGAAAAATACTATTGAATTTTTTCGGTATTCTGTTTGTCTGTATTTTCAACAATTAGCTTGATACACCATGATTTGCTTAATAAATGCACATCTCGACGGACGTAACTATAAATAATTTCAAAACTGCTTAGAATTTTTATTTGAATTTTACAGGAGACGTTTATCTAACGTATCTTGACATGAGAAAAATACTATTGAATTTTTTCGGTATTCTGTTTGTCTGTATTTTCAACAATTAGCTTGATACACCATGATTTGCTTAATAAATGCACATCTCGACGGACGTAACTATAAATAATTTTAAAACTGCTTAGAATTTTCATTTGAATTTTACAGGAGACGTTTATCTAACGTATCTTGACATGAGAAAAATACTTTTGAATTTTTTCGGTATTCTGTTTGTCTGTATTTTCAACAATTAGCTTGATACACCATGATTTGCTTAATAAATGCACATCTCGACGGACGTAACTATAAATAATTTCAAAACTGCTTAGAATTTTCATTTGAATTTTACAGGAGACGTTTATCTAACGTATCTTGACATGAGAAAAACACTATTGAATTTTTTCGGTATTCTGTTTGTCTGTATTTTCAACAATTAGCTTGATACACCATGATTTGCTTAATAAATGCACATCTCGACGGACGTAACTATAAATAATTTCAAAACTGCTTAGAATTTTTATTTGAATTTTACAGGAGACGTTTATCTAACGTATCTTGACATGAGAAAAATACTATTGAATTTTTTCGGTATTCTGTTTGTCTGTATTTTCAACAATTAGCTTGATACACCATGATTTGCTTAATAAATGCACATCTCGACGGACGTAACTATAAATAATTTTAAAACTGCTTAGAATTTTCATTTGAATTTTACAGGAGACGTTTATCTAACGTATCTTGACATGAGAAAAATACTATTGAATTTTTTCGGTATTCTGTTTGTCTGTATTTTCAACAATTAGCTTGATACACCATGATTTGCTTAATAAATGCACATCTCGACGGACGTAACTATAAATAATTTCAAAACTGCTTAGAATTTTTATTTGAATTTTACAGGAGACGTTTATCTAACGTATCTTTACATGAGAAAAATACTATTGAATTTTTTCGGTATTCTGTTTGTCTGTATTTTCAACAATTAGCTTGATACACCATGATTTGCATAATAAATGCACATCTCGAGAGACGTAACTATAAATAAATTCCAAACTGCTTAGAATTTTTATTTGAATTTTACAGGAGACGTTTATCTAACGTATCTTGACATGAGAAAAATACTTTTGAATTTTTTCGGTATTCTGTTTGTCTGTATTTTCAACAATTAGCTTGATACACCATGATTTGCTTAATAAATGCACATCTCGACGGACGTAACTATAAATAATTTCAAAACTGCTTAGAATTTTTATTTGAATTTTACAGGAGACGTTTATCTAACGTATCTTGACATGAGAAAAATACTTTTGAATTTTTTCGGTATTCTGTTTGTCTGTATTTTCAACAATTAGCTTGATACACCATGATTTGCTTAATAAATGCACATCTCGACGGACGTAACTATAAATAATTTTAAAACTGCTTAGAATTTTCATTTGAATTTTACAGGAGACGTTTATCTAACGTATCTTGACATGAGAAAAATACTTTTGAATTTTTTCGGTATTCTGTTTGTCTGTATTTTCAACAATTAGCTTGATACACCATGATTTGCTTAATAAATGCACATCTCGACGGACGTAACTATAAATAATTTCAAAACTGCTTAGAATTTTTATTTGAATTTTACAGGAGACGTTTATCTAACGTATCTTGACATGAGAAAAATACTATTGAATTTTTTCGGTATTCTGTTTGTCTGTATTTTCAACAATTAGCTTGATACACCATGATTTGCTTAATAAATGCACATCTCGACGGACGTAACTATAAATAATTTTAAAACTGCTTAGAATTTTCATTTGAATTTTACAGGAGACGTTTATCTAACGTATCTTGACATGAGAAAAATACTTTTGAATTTTTTCGGTATTCTGTTTGTCTGTATTTTCAACAATTAGCTTGATACACCATGATTTGCTTAATAAATGCACATCTCGACGGACGTAACTATAAATAATTTTAAAACTGCTTAGAATTTTTATTTGAATTTTACAGGAGACGTTTATCTAACGTATCTTGACATAAGAAAAATACTTTTGAATTTTTTCGGTATTCTGTTTGTCTGTATTTTCAACAATTAGCTTGATACACCATGATTTGCTTAATAAATGCACATCTCGACGGACGTAACTATAAATAATTTCAAAACTGCTTAGAATTTTTATTTAAATTTTACAGGAGACGTTTATCTAACGTATCTTGACATAAGAAAAATACTATTGAATTTTTTCGGTATTCTGTTTGTCTGTAATTTCAACAATTAGCTTGATACACCATGATTTGCTTAATAAATGCACATCTCGACGGACGTAACTATAAATAATTTTAAAACTGCTTAGAATTTTCATTTGAATTTTACAGGAGACGTTTATCTAACGTATCTTGACATGAGAAAAATACTTTTGAATTTTTTCGGTATTCTGTTTGTCTGTATTTTCAACAATTAGCTTGATACACCATGATTTGCTTAATAAATGCACATCTCGACGGACGTAACTATAAATAATTTCAAAACTGCTTAGAATTTTTATTTGAATTTTACAGGAGACGTTTATCTAACGTATCTTGACATGAGAAAAATACTATTGAATTTTTTCGGTATTCTGTTTGTCTGTATTTTCAACAATTAGCTTGATACACCATGATTTGCTTAATAAATGCACATCTCGACGGACGTAACTATAAATAATTTCAAAACTGCTTAGAATTTTTATTTGAATTTTACAGGAGACGTTTATCTAACGTATCTTGACATGAGAAAAATACTATTGAATTTTTTCGGTATTCTGTTTGTCTGTATTTTCAACAATTAGCTTGATACACCATGATTTGCTTAATAAATGCACATCTCGACGGACGTAACTATAAATAATTTCAAAACTGCTTAGAATTTTTATTTAAATTTTACAGGAGACGTTTATCTAACGTATCTTGACATAAGAAAAATACTATTGAATTTTTTCGGTATTCTGTTTGTCTGTATTTTCAACAATTAGCTTGATACACCATGATTTGCTTAATAAATGCACATCTCGACGGACGTAACTATAAATAATTTTAAAACTGCTTAGAATTTTCATTTGAATTTTACAGGAGACGTTTATCTAACGTATCTTGACATGAGAAAAATACTTTTGAATTTTTTCGGTATTCTGTTTGTCTGTATTTTCAACAATTAGCTTGATACACCATGATTTGCTTAATAAATGCACATCTCGACGGACGTAACTATAAATAATTTCAAAACTGCTTAGAATTTTTATTTGAATTTTACAGGAGACGTTTATCTAACGTATCTTGACATGAGAAAAATACTATTGAATTTTTTCGGTATTCTGTTTGTCTGTATTTTCAACAATTAGCTTGATACACCATGATTTGCTTAATAAATGCACATCTCGACGGACGTAACTATAAATAATTTCAAAACTGCTTAGAATTTTTATTTGAATTTTACAGGAGACGTTTATCTAACGTATCTTGACATGAGAAAAATACTATTGAATTTTTTCGGTATTCTGTTTGTC
The DNA here is from genome assembly GCA_947652605.1 of Elmis aenea. Taxonomy (NCBI): domain Eukaryota; kingdom Metazoa; phylum Arthropoda; class Insecta; order Coleoptera; family Elmidae; genus Elmis; species Elmis aenea. The sequence continues at coordinate 29,725,923 of OX393584.1, forward strand.
TGTATTTTCAACAATTAGCTTGATACACCATGATTTGCTTAATAAATGCACATCTCGACGGACGTAACTATAAATAATTTTAAAACTGCTTAGAATTTTCATTTGAATTTTACAGGAGACGTTTATCTAACGTATCTTGACATGAGAAAAATACTTTTGAATTTTTTCGGTATTCTGTTTGTCTGTATTTTCAACAATTAGCTTGATACACCATGATTTGCTTAATAAATGCACATCTCGACGGACGTAACTATAAATAATTTCAAAACTGCTTAGAATTTTCATTTGAATTTTACAGGAGACGTTTATCTAACGTATCTTGACATGAGAAAAACACTATTGAATTTTTTCGGTATTCTGTTTGTCTGTATTTTCAACAATTAGCTTGATACACCATGATTTGCTTAATAAATGCACATCTCGACGGACGTAACTATAAATAATTTCAAAACTGCTTAGAATTTTTATTTGAATTTTACAGGAGACGTTTATCTAACGTATCTTGACATGAGAAAAATACTATTGAATTTTTTCGGTATTCTGTTTGTCTGTATTTTCAACAATTAGCTTGATACACCATGATTTGCTTAATAAATGCACATCTCGACGGACGTAACTATAAATAATTTTAAAACTGCTTAGAATTTTCATTTGAATTTTACAGGAGACGTTTATCTAACGTATCTTGACATGAGAAAAATACTATTGAATTTTTTCGGTATTCTGTTTGTCTGTATTTTCAACAATTAGCTTGATACACCATGATTTGCTTAATAAATGCACATCTCGACGGACGTAACTATAAATAATTTCAAAACTGCTTAGAATTTTTATTTGAATTTTACAGGAGACGTTTATCTAACGTATCTTTACATGAGAAAAATACTATTGAATTTTTTCGGTATTCTGTTTGTCTGTATTTTCAACAATTAGCTTGATACACCATGATTTGCATAATAAATGCACATCTCGAGAGACGTAACTATAAATAAATTCCAAACTGCTTAGAATTTTCATTTGAATTTTACAGGAGACGTTTATCTAACGTATCTTGACATGAGAAAAATACTATTGAATTTTTTCGGTATTCTGTTTGTCTGTATTTTCAACAATTAGCTTGATACACCATGATTTGCTTAATAAATGCACATCTCGACGGACGTAACTATAAATAATTTCAAAACTGCTTAGAATTTTTATTTGAATTTTACAGGAGACGTTTATCTAACGTATCTTGACATGAGAAAAATACTATTGAATTTTTTCGGTATTCTGTTTGTCTGTATTTTCAACAATTAGCTTGATACACCATGATTTGCTTAATAAATGCACATCTCGACGGACGTAACTATAAATAATTTTAAAACTGCTTAGAATTTTCATTTGAATTTTACAGGAGACGTTTATCTAACGTATCTTGACATGAGAAAAATACTTTTGAATTTTTTCGGTATTCTGTTTGTCTGTATTTTCAACAATTAGCTTGATACACCATGATTTGCTTAATAAATGCACATCTCGACGGACGTAACTATAAATAATTTCAAAACTGCTTAGAATTTTTATTTGAATTTTACAGGAGACGTTTATCTAACGTATCTTGACATGAGAAAAATACTATTGAATTTTTTCGGTATTCTGTTTGTCTGTATTTTCAACAATTAGCTTGATACACCATGATTTGCTTAATAAATGCACATCTCGAGAGACGTAACTATAAATAATTTCAAAACTGCTTAGAATTTTTATTTGAATTTTACAGGAGACGTTTATCTAACGTATCTTTACATGAGAAAAATACTATTGAATTTTTTCGGTATTCTGTTTGTCTGTATTTTCAACAATTAGCTTGATACACCATGATTTGCATAATAAATGCACATCTCGAGAGACGTAACTATAAATAAATTCCAAACTGCTTAGAATTTTCATTTGAATTTTACAGGAGACGTTTATCTAACGTATCTTGACATGAGAAAAATACTATTGAATTTTTTCGGTATTCTGTTTGTCTGTATTTTCAACAATTAGCTTGATACACCATGATTTGCATAATAAATGCACATCTCGAGAGACGTAACTATAAATAAATTCCAAACTGCTGCGAATTTTTATTTTAAACTTAATAATTAATGGAGTGATTGCACTAAATAAATATACATTGGACGTAATACTTCCAAATTTCATTAAATATTGTTAGTCAACTCGCATGATAAATGGCACAGGGTAAATAAGTTTTTAAAAATGCTGTGCCATATATTACAGCATTTAATGGGCGGCTTATTTTGTGAGACACCGCCGGCCCACGAGTGTATAACAACCACATCTAGTTTCGCATGAATATGCAAAGAAATAAAAAGTTACGAGTCTTGTTAAGGTGGTATTAAGAATCATAAGTCCTATGATATTTTTAAAATAAATCGCACGTTTTTGCTATGTTATTTCAACTAAATATACCTGGAATGCACCAAAAAAAGTAATCAAGTTCTTATGACGGTAAAATTACATTTGTGTACACAGTATAGAGTATAGACTATATAGTGTAGTGTAGAGTATATACTGTTTAATATCATCACCATAGGTAAAATTAAGTACGAAAAGTTGCCGCAAAGTAGTTTTCCCTCAATTTTAATTTTGCCATAAATCAAAAAGCTATAGCAAAAAAATCACGAAAACAGTTTCAGGTATCTAAAATTTACTTTGATATTTTTATTCAGACTAAAATATACCTTTTAACTGTAAACCTATCTTGAATCTCTAATAATAAGAAATTGGAGTTAGACTGTATGTATGACTGTTGTTCATGCAATGCGGAATAATTAAAGAAAAATATTTACTCCCAACAAAAACCAATTATACAATCGCTTGGTATCATGTGAACCACCAACTTAAGTTGCGAATGTTTCATATTGTTCTCTTTGCAATCAATAACAACAGGATGTTAATTTATGCCTTTTAAGGTAAACTTTGTTACGCTTCAAGCTTTGTTTCGTATAGTTTATTCCAATGCAAATGCATTTGGCAGCATATGTTTGAAACACCAATGGCGTCACTTTATAAACAAAGATGAAATAGGTCCAGAAAATTATAGAGCATCGCCTTAGGCAACTGGAAGTCTTCAAAAGGTTTAAATCCTTCAACACGAATTAACTAGTTTATAAAAAATTTGACACAAATAACCCCAAAGTAAAAAAATTGTTTATTTTAGGTTGTCACAAATAGTTCTATGTAAAATAAAGAGCCATATGACTTACTTAAACTTGTACGATAAGATAACTTGGTGTAAAATAAATAATTTTTGCATTCTTATAGCTGTTTAAGTGGTACTATTTATGATATTTTAGAGTTTTCTTTTTTACATTATAATGTACAAATCTTGGAGATATTTTTTGGGCCTAGACATTTAAAGATAACATCTTTTATTTTATTTTAATTTTGAAAGTTTTTATTACATGACAACCGATAAATATTTTCTTTTCAGTGGCACAAAATTTACAAAATCATTTTAATACATGCCATTTTGGGGCCACCTACATCGGGGGCCCAGGTGCATTGCATCCACTGCACACCCCACCCGGCCGGCCCTGACAATACGCTAGAAGTGTAAAAAATAACGTTTCTACTTACCTGTATTAGCAGGAAAACAGTTGGAATGAGACGATCAAAAGCACTGAAAGAGCTTTATCCACTTACTGTGTTTCTGTGATAATACTTAACAAATAAAAATGGAAAGTGAAGCCAGAACGTAAAAATGAAAAGTAATTCGTCATCAAATTTAAAAGTAAGCTGAAAAAATGTAATAGAATTTGCAATATTGAAAAAAATAAATAAAATAAATCTTCAAAAAACAAATGATTAAAATTGGCACCTGCAGTACATAATATACTCATTAATAAAACACATTTTAATTAACTCATTTTATATTACCTCAATAAATAACATAATAAACGATAACATTTTCTAATTACAATAAATATAATTGACCTAATATATAAAATTTAACTTACAAAAGACTTCGTTAACGAATGTTTTTATGTGACATAAAACTTTTATAACTAAGCAATGTATGTGTCTTCGTTGATATTTATTTTTACGTTACATTAAATCAATTGAAAATATCATTTTTCGTGATTTACAAATCTTCACAAAATATAGGAGATAGCCGTAAATCACTCGTTTCACAAAGATTTTTTTTGTTTCAAAATAAACAATAGCAGTCAAAAAAGATCTTTGTGAATGCGTTTGCATGTAACGTAAATTGCAAAAGAGTATAGAATAATAGTATAGAGGTAAAACAATTATTTACAGGAAAATATAAGGAGTTCCCTATAAATGGCACAATTTTTTTAAAAAAAATTTGGTTACACTAAACAAATTTGAAATAGATTAGGATTAAACTATTTATAATATTTTTTTCTTAATATATTGGGCTCAAATAAATAATTTTTTTACTAATACTGCAATTCTAAGCAGACTTACGTTCCAAAGTCTTACTCGTCTCGCTTTGTTTTTTTTTTCTTCAAAATTTGCATTAACTCAATATTGGCCATTTCCAGCGATGTGTTGATTAGAAAACCGTTTGAAAATCGCTTATCAGATTTAATTTGAGCTTACATATAAAACTGAAACTGTTGCAGTTTTGCTACATACATGAGCGAGTAAACTGTGAACACGTCTTGCATAAAGTGTGCTGCTTTATCAACTGGAGTCTACCAACAATCCCACAACTAGATTGTTCGTAAACAGTTAACAGTTAGCGATATGGGTACGTTTACGAACAATGCATAAACAGTTTTAAACTTGTACGAATAATATACGTAAGTCCAATTGATATTAATACTGTTTGCAGTTACAACTTTACAACTTTAAAGTAAGAATCATTTTGGCTTTTCTGACTTAGCAGGGCTTAAGCCCGGTTGTACAAAGTAACACCGGTGCTAAAATACGAGTTAATTCCCAAAACTAGGCAATACCAGCGCCAACTATGCAGCGATTTAACCTAGTTCTAGGGTTAACGCGGTTTAACCCTGGGGTTAATCCCAGTTCAACTTTTATGCAACCGGGCCTAGAGTCCAACACTGACCCTAGTAAGTAACAGTATTGTCACAATGTTGAAATATGTACAAATATAAAAAAATTACACTCGTGTGAAACAATTTACACAAAAACGGTAAGGTTTAGTGTTTAGTATGTTGATATGCTGTGAATGTAATAGATGGAGCATGTGTCATTATAAATATTATTTTACACCTACACAGTTTGTACAGCTAGATATGGTGAGTGACTAATACAAAACTATCAAAACAAATATAAGCAATTTACATAGTAACGTTAAAAAAACAGTTTTATCAAGAAATTATAGCTTTTTTAATTCATCCACACACGGACAAAAATTTTTCCGTGCACCACAAAACGTGTAAATATGGTGAAATTTTAAAAGCCCTTTCTTTTAGGGTTACTATACCGTTTCATACTGTGTAAGTAAGATAAATGTTATGCAAATTAACAAATATAATTTATATTATTAAGGAGAACCCAAGAATTTTGAGACGATACTATCTTTTTACAATCAATCGAAAAAAGTACTCATTGTAAATGTTCTAGATTGTTTTGGGAGTGTGTTAATAATCAATACATAATTAAATTATTTGACAAAAAGGTTTTTTATTGGCCGACTTAAACATCATCTGTGTTTATTAGTGTCGCTCTGGGTACTATAAAATTTTTTTCCAAATTTATTCGTAAAATCAGCGTGATGTGGGTATAGTAAATATACTGATATTAATCTTTGTCATGTAGGGTCGTTACTGTCCCTCATTTATTAGGGCATTCGGATTTTATTCAATTCATAACCTGTATTTGGAAAACGTAAATAATACAATTTGACAGAATGCATACATTTTAACTTAAAATAAGCCATTTTATACAAACAACTTAGCAATCTAACAATAAAATCGTGTTTTAAAGTCTACTCGAAGATCATTGACACCGTGATTCCATCGTTTGTTTCCAGGAAAAATCGCAATCAAAAAACTTTACATATTATTAAATACGGGAAACTTTGCATACAGCGACATTAAAATATACTCAAAATTTTTAAATCCTTCAAAACAATGGCTCAACTTTTATTTCGTTGCTGCTGGTATTATTGTTAGTCAAAACTACGACAGATATGGTAACATTTTAATACGTTTAGCATTCATTTTTTCCCTGGGCGTAAATGAGAGTATGTGACGTCAATTTTTTGGTCTTGGGCATTACATAATGTAGTTAAATATAGACAACTTTTCCCTCCAAAAATTATCAAGTAGGAGTGGTAAAATACAAATAAAATTATTCTTAAAAAGAAAACCCACAAAAATAACTCCCCCAATACGCATCGAAACTTCGACTAAGAGACCATGGACTAAAAGCAGTTACGAAAAAGCTGAACATCTAGCAACTGTTTTCGTTCCCAACAACGATATAATAAACCAAGACATATTAAAATGAAGCATTTATGGACCCATGTTGATATGAAATATTCGCTTTAAAATAAGTTTTTCCATCGACTGTTAAAGCCCTGTCACAAAAAAGTGGACCACCCTGTATTTTTATGTTGCTGTATGCACGTTTTTTTCGTCAATCAATAATATTATTAAGACGATTTGATGCAAATTTTGATTACATACGAGAGAATCGACGTTGCAATAATTTCTGGTACACATCGTTTATCTAAATGTACCTAACATTGTTAATATTATATAATAAGGAGTATAGGGAACTCCAAGGGTTTAATATGTTTGGCACTTTTAAATAATATTTAACATTAATTTTATACACAAACATAATATTACACACTCTGTGTCTCAAAAAAATATACAGACGACAGTAACTACTCGGACCGATTTAAATCGCGCTATATTTTTAGGAGCCACAGTGTATTTATGCTAAGTACATATATTTTACAATAATAAGCTATATATAGTCATATGTACAAATGGAAAGGTGTAGACTAACAGTTATGTTAAGCAATTCATGAGCACACTTCACTTAACTGAAATTACAACTAATCCGTGGAATGAAATCACCTATCAGTCCAACCACGGATGTGTACGCATTTCTTAAAATATATATGTCACTTTGGGATATACAAAATCTGAACTGCCCTTGAGGGCTTATGGATATGTTGTTTTTGACGGCTTTAATTAAAATATTAACGCTTTATCTTGTAGAATAACGTTAAACCCATGGACGTCCACATAAAGTTTGCAATAAAGAGACAACTGAGCATTCAAGGTTATTTGGAAGTTAAACCTGAAAAATCGTTTTCCACATGACACACGAAAAGCATGGATGAAATCATTAAAATTTATGTACACAATTTTGATGTACATTGTACTTCTAGTAACGACGAAACTTTGGAATTAAAACCTCGTTCACTTATTTAAAAAAAATGGAAGTATTTTGTAAATACCCAATGGAATTTGGCTGTTATCCAATCGTAAGGATGAATCGTTTCTTATTATGTTGTACCTACTTAGTTGCAATACTTAATGCATATTTTGCTACATCGCTGTTTCTTAAGACAATTTAGTAAACTGATACTTTGGCACTTTATGTCATGCTTAAACAAATCACAATCGTAGATTAAATTTGAATGTTACCTACCCTTTGTGGTATCAAAATAGGTAATTGTCGACAAAAGCAGAATATTTGAATATTTTTCTAGCAAAATAAAATATCGTTGTGCAAGTATCTAAACTCAGCACGCTTAGAGTTTAAAAAATGGTAACAAAAATTAAGAAATATGAATATCACATAATTTTTATCGTATATACAGCCATGGCTCATTGAATTAGAAACAAATCTCTTTTTTTCCATTTTATCAAAAGTTTTCTTTTTGCTCAATGTAAAACGAAATATTTTATAAATGCGCTAGTGCTGGTAGAACTGAAAAAGCGTAATTGATAATTTTTGTGAGTTAGTTCGAGAAATTGCCGTCATATCACACCGTGACATGTGTCAAATGTGTCACATGTGTCAAACGGTCTTTCGAAGTAATTGGAATTCGTTCGTTTTCTACTTGTTCTCGGCCGTGTACATTGATTTATTTAAAGAGTTGACAATATTAACGTCCTTTAAAGTGATTACTAACTAAATTTCACTCATAATTACCATTTTTATGGTTAAAAAAATATTTTTTTAAATATTTTTTTTCGCAAGGACTGCAGACAATGGGCAAAAAAAAAGATCTGCTGACTACCAAAAAGGCAGAAAAACCAGTTTTAATATTTTTCGGAGACTTCAGTTTTAATTAATCCAGTATTTTTGAAAAGCTTGGAAGCAAAGTTTTTTTTGTAAATCCGCTACAACCTTCCAATTTGAAAGTTTTTTTTGCTTGTTTCTAATTCAGTGAGCCACTACTGTAGTTATACAAATGTATGTAAGACTAGCAACTTTGGCAATATTTAATACTAAATTAGTTTCGTATCACAATTGTGTCGTTTATAAAACCATATTTTATGATCTAAAATATTGACTGCTAGTGATTTGAAGATTGATTGAAGATTTTAATAAGTTTAATCACAAGAAGCATTTTTTAGAACCTAAAATTTTTCGTTGATGAATTGTTGGAAGTAATTTACAATGTATTATTAATTTTGCTTACAGGGTGAGGCATCACTTATGACACCCCCACTTATTTTATTATTGGAAAGAATGATCAAAAAAATTCAAATAAAAGTTGTTTGATACAGTGTTTCCCAAAATATCTTCATGTCAAATTTTTGTTTTCTTTTGTTTTTTAGGAGTTACGACACCATATTTGTTTTTTTTTAAATGGCACCATACATATTTCTTTAAACGGTTTCTCTTTGCAACGCACGATGGACTTAGTAAATAACCATGCTCCTGGTAGTTGGTTTTGTTTTATTTTGTTTTAGATCAAACACAAACAAACTGTTTAGTCCAGAAACTATTTTTTTATAAAATTTATTATTGCCATACCAATGATAAAGTTTGTTTGTTTATTCGCAACCCAATGGTACGTATGCAGTTTCAAATTAAGACATTTACCAGTTTTAGTTTTACACATTCAGTTGAATATTATTTCTGGAACAAGAATATCACTGCTTTAATGGAATAATTAAGTAGGTTTTTTTGATATTAGCTAAACTTTATTTAATGAAATACTGTTTACTTAATAGAAATCGCTTATGATTTTAATTTTTCTAGATTTTTATCCCACTTATTTATTTAATGACGACAAACTGAATGAACTGCTCTAAAACTTACTAATATAGCAGCATCCTACTTTATTTGATGACAAATAATTAAAAAATAACTGAACATTTCTTTACAAATCATACAATAAATTACTGATTATACTTTAATCATGTTATAATTATTTATCATATCCGGTATAACTTTTAAAAGAAAAAAGTTTGTTTTATTAATCGTTTCCATTCACTGAAGGATTTGTTCGGTCATTGTTTTAAAATATTTTTTACTGAGATTTCCATATAAATTTGTAGACAGTTTATTTAAATTAAATCAAAACTGAAGTGGTCTTTAAAAATGTTCGTTGAGACCAAGAATTCTAAATTTAATTTGTCTTGTATTTTATTTAATTTTATGCAAAACTTTGCCAGTTCATTTATTTATTTATATAAATACATGATACCTGCAGTGTGTAAAACCTAGGGTGTCTTAACCAACTTCTACCCTTATATTTTGCAGTTGTTGTGTTAATATTTAAACAACCTCTTAATAGCGTTTATTTATGAAGTTTGCAGAATACAAATAGAACATGCCAGGTACGGAATCCAAAATAAAGAAACAATAAATTGCAAGTAGGTGCATTTTTCCATTTCTATTTCAAAAAAGTTATACTTTTCCTGTTATAATTATCTCTTCATTCGTTTTCAGTATACAGGACAATTAGACCTAGGTTACTATACGCGGCTGAAATAATCGCACCTTGACAAAAAAGGAAAAGAATGATTTGAGGATATCGAAAGGAAAATCATGGGGGCAATACTTGGACCAGTTAGAGTAACGGATGCGAAATGCAGAATTAGAACCATTGCAGAAATTAATCAAGAACCGAAGGAAGGAGACATAATAACAAAAATAGGACAGCATAGGGTGAGATGGTTGGGACATGTCTTTAGAGCAGATGAGGGCACCCAAATCTATGGGATCCCGGAGGAAAGAGGAGACGTCAAAATGGGTGCAGGAAGTGATGGACGATCCAAGCAGGGCAGGGTTTAGAATTTGGAAAGAAAAAGCAAAAGATGCTGCAGAATGGAGAAAAGTTGTTCTTAGTATATGTTAATAGACTGGTACCTGATCCTTCCAAAATAAAGGTTCTAGAAAGGTTAAAAGCGGCTCAGCCTCGCTGGGGGTATAGCCACCATATACAATACTAAATAGTTTAGTTTTGCAAAACTAAAATAACATCTCATGTCGTTTTGGTAGGCGCTCATCCTAACATTGCTATTTATCTATCTATTGCATACCTCCCAATAATTGGAGCACACATAGCATACACATAATGCTAGCTTTATTAAGGAATGTGAATTATAATATTGTAGTATTTTATTTGTAGTTTATTTTAACGCAACATATTATTTGTGTTATTTGGCATGTTTTATATGCATGGAACGCAATATGGAATTCTAATTAATGTCTAATATTGAAATATTGAAATATTTGCCGAAGGGTGACAAATATTAAAATCGATAAATATGAACATGTGAAATGTAAAGGTAGACAATGAAAATTAATTTAGCAATGCACAATGCACAGTTCTTTTGTCATTTTCACATTACTTTTATTACTGACATTTTTTACATGCTTCGATAGCTCATGTAAATAAAAAAATGACCAACATTTTTTATACACTTGAACAATATCGATTTTAATCACTGCTGCACATAAATTGATCAAACTTCATGCAAAAATAAGTTAAGGAATCTAGTTGCTGTTTCATTTTTTAAATATTTGTTTACATTATAAGCGCAAACAGTTTTTGTCGACACTTCATCAACTAAAAAACACGTTAGAAATGTATAGACCATATTAATTCGATGTTTTAATTTATAAGATACGTGGATTTTGCAAATGTAAATAAAAAATAAATTTTATTCTTGAGGCTTTCGCGGCCGTTTTCCATAATACAATCTTGGTTTCCGGGTTTGGACGTCGTTTTGAAAAAAACCAAGACACAATGGTCGAAACGTCAACTACTTCTACATATAGAAGACGCGGTTCCAAACCCGGAAACCAAGATTGTATTAAAAAATAAATTGTTTGCATATTATAAACCAACTGTTTAAATTCGCTGTACAGTGGAGTTTAATAAAACATATCGTTCTATGTTTATCACAAATAATTTAAGAATAAGATTGATTAGCTGTATTTTACATTTTGTTGTTTGTGTATAGGTACGTTTAATACCGTTATATATTCTAAACTCATAAAAGTGTTTGGAAAAACGGTATAAAATTTATTTACATGCCATGTGGTCCTGTATAAATATACCCAAAAGATAAAACCAATTAGAATGCTTTTTTAATTTAAAAGGGTGTATGAATTGAAAGCCTCTTCTTTGTGGACGCCCATGATCAAAGGTACAAATTCAATTTTTAATACATATTCGTAAACAAAAATACACTCGTTTGATTCGGCTCTTGAAGTAAAGCACTTAATTGAAATGAGACGAACGTCATGCAAAGGAGGAACCTAAACAGTAATAAATGACGAAAAACAAGTGGTACAAGGATATTAGATATTGATATGTTGGTTCGATATTCCAGAATTCCGTATAATTCTCATCATGTACGTCATGACCCGTAGTAAGAATTTCACGAGCGATGGTCTCCTCTTGGTTTATAGACGTATTAGAATTCGTCGTGCGCAGCGACCGAGCAGTTGTAGTTACGGTGTTCCACATTCTTATCGCCGACTTATTCCCACATGTTGCATCATTAATGTATTTGGGGTTGTGCAGCGCGCACATGTGCCAAAGCATAACAATACCGAAGAATAAACGTGCTTTTAGAAAGAGGCTTTAAAATCGAAAATAAAACTGAAAATAGCGGACGAGCAGAAAAGGTTCTGAGCGTAGTCCTTGTACGATATTTTAATTCTGAACGAAGGGACCTGATAGGATTAGGTGAAGAGTCACCACTGCCAGCTGCGGCGCGGCCCACCTCGATATGCTTACACATCCTGGAACAGAAGGTATACGCTTCATATAACCACCTTGAAAACTGCGTCGCACATATTTTTCAAAAAGATAAACGTAGCAGCATAATATCCTCGCGTTTATGCAGCGTTGCTATTTTTTTTTAGGAACATTTAAGTAACCGCCAAGTGTCACTTTTGAGGCATTTACGTTGGAGATGTTAAGAGGCCATTTAAAAGTCCATCTCCGCTCCGAACTCGAGCACATCGGCAAGCTGCATTTAAATGCAAAGTGAATGATTTAAATATAAGTAATATAAAAGGCCGAGATGTCAATGGATGACTTGTGTTCCTACTTCCAGATTGATTTATTATGCATCCCTGCCTCGTCCTAATGTATTCCGGGCTCCAAAATGGTCGATACCCGAACTAAGCTGCAGTTCACACGTATATCGCGGACTTATTACACACCTGACGCTGTTTTGCTTATGGAACGACGTTATTTAGCGTACATTATAAGGTTAAGTCTATAGTTAGTGTGCTAGTTATCGATAAGCCATTCATATCTGGAACATTTAAATATGGAATGTTCAAATCTGGAAAATGCACAGCTAGAATCATTCAAATCTTGAATCGTCAACGCTGGAATCACTCAACGCAGGAATCATGCAACGATGGAACCACGCAACACGGGAATCGTTCATCGCAAGAAAGCTCAAATCTGGAATCTAGATATTAAGAACTTTTGCTGCTCTCTATATTACAACAGCCAAAGTATAATATAATTACAGAACACTTCGTTTAATATTTTATCTTAACTATTGTACAGTGGAAGATAAAAACATCGTGTTAATCATAACTCAAGGGCTACAAATTGGGACAAAGTTGGTAATTATAATACTTACCAGGGAAGGTCACGATACATTGTCGCTAGAATTTGATTAATTAAGGGTGTGTTTATTGCATAAAGAACATCAAAACTAAATGTTTTGCAGAGTTATACATGAAACTGGCCATTTTCTTTGGGAAAATAGGGAAAAAAACTGAAAAGTTGAATAATAAAAGAAATTTTTGCGATCACGTTGGCCATGAAACCGCCACAGATAAAATCGAAATTCTTCTATTTACCAATACGCGCATCCCTTGCAAGTAAAATGGTGCAAAGTTTTTGAAAAAATTTTAAACGGTTCCGGAGAAAAACGCCAAAAACGAGGCCTTTGTAAAAACGGTTTTTCCTATGTTAAAGGCCTATGCAAGTCGTCTAGATATAGTTATACAGATATACCACAACTTCTCAAATCATAGCGCTTTTACAAGAGTTTCGTTTTTGACGACTTTCTCCGGAAACGTTGAAAATGTTTTTAAAAATTTTGTACCATTTTACTTGCAAAGAATGCGCGTAAATAGAAGAATGTCGATCTTGTCTTTGACGGTTTCATGGCCAACGCGATCGCAAAAATTACCTTTTTATACAAAATTTTCAGTTTTCCCCCTATTTTTCCGAAGGAAATGGCCAGTGGCACGTATAACTTTGGTAAACAATTAGTTTCGATGTCCTTGATGCAATAAACACAGCCTTAATCAAATTCTAGCGACAACGAATCGTGACCCTCCCTTGTTAGTCAATTCTTTTATTTTCTTTTTGAAAGCAAAAATTATTAATTTCTGGATTTCAGTTTTGATCTTTCCAGCGATGAACGATTCCCGTGTTGCATGGTTTCATCGTTGGATTATTCCTGCGTTGAGTGATTCCAGCGTTGGACGATTCAAGATTTGAATGATTCTAGCGGTGCATTTTCCATATTTGAAAGTTCCAACTTTTCATGAGGCTCCCTGGTCAAAAAAAAATGCTACCAATTTGCGATTTCAGTGCATTTACTTTAACTTTTTTCTATTAGTCTCTTGTTATATGAAGGACACTTAAAATCTCGCCTAAGATGTCACTCTAACAACATTAAAAGTTTCGTTAACTACTATAGTAATTATGTTGCTACAAGAATCTTAAATAAGATACTCGACAAGATCCGGTTGATGTGCACTAACTAAGTAATTAACGGCAGAGAGGAATTTATGCATGTACCATTACTTTCCTAATGGAACTGAATAATAGAGGTCGTTGCATATTTGATCCAAATTCGAGCTTAGCAAAGTAACGATCGCAGCATTCAATAGTTTTGTGGAAAAAAAAGATAGGTATGGCCGGGGCCATCGTTATACTAGCGGGCCGACTCCCTGCTGCAAAATGCGGGAAAAGTGGTGCAGATAAAGGCCGACCGTTAATTATTTGCTTATTTTTACTGTGCCTTTTAAGGTTTTTGCTGGCATCTATAAGAAATAATTTTAAAAAAATGTATCTCTAACTTCACAGTGAGCTCAGTTACTGAAAAAGCAAACACTTTTTACGTCATCATTGTTTGCTTTTTTCCCCAATTTTTGCTTATACATTTTAAATTTTTTGCTGGTCTCTAATATGGGATAATAAAAAAAAAAGTTTTGTACTTCCAATTTCACGGTAAGGTACATTTGCAATCAAATCAATCAACTGTTTATGTCGTTTTTTGCCAATTTTTGCTTCACTTTTTAATTTTTTTTTGTTCGTTGCTTCCCCAAAATATCCAACTTTTTCATGAATATTATTTGCTACAAATAGTATTTGTCGATTTTGAACACGGAAAACCATAAATAACCGTAATTTACGTTAATATTTTGTTCTAATAACTTAATAATAAATATAATTCAATTAATAATTTACACATACTTTTAATTTATTGATATTTAAAGATAATTGTGTTGCGGTGATTGTCAAAACCATAAACTATTGTACACAGGTTAATTGTTAATACGAAATTGTTTTGTGTTTTTTCAGTAAATAAAATTTTTAAAATTTTTACTTTGAAGTAAGTAATAAATAATTATGCTATTAGTTGATATTTGGATGTTTACTAGCATGTACTTATATAACTCATATAAATAGCCTTATAAAAAGTGCTTCTTGTAAATGATTTGCTGTCTAATTTGTTAAAATAAATTACTTAAAAATAAAATTAAAAAGTAGCTTCATTACTAGATTACTACGTGTAACAAAATTTAGGCCAGTAGCCAGACTTTTATGATGGGGTTCGACACCACATACTGTACAATGCATTTTGTGTCATTTTGAACTAGCGCAGTAAATCTTCAAAGAAATTTTTTAAGTAGATACAAAAAAACGCGCTCTGTAAATCTTATTCATACATATTGATTCACAACTTTAACCACTTCAGGACTTTAATTTTTTTTTTAAACCCTTTTTACTCCTAAATTTTGTTTTTAGTTTGAGAGCCCCTTTGGTCTTGACCAATCGCAGCTTCGTAATAGCCTTCTTTAATTCAGTATTTTTTGTAATACGATTTAAAAAACAGTTGTAAGATAAATCGCAAATTATACAGTTGTAAGTGAACCCTCACATCTATAATCACACTAAGTTCTCTTCATTGCGAACATATTAGTGACAATCGATTGCAGAGGGTTTTTTTAAAATCATAATAATTACAGTGAATAAATAATTTGCTTTATAAGAGATAATACATCGATGCAACTTTAAAAGACGACAACATAATTTAGTTTCTAAATTTATATTGTTGTTTCAGAATGGTTAATAATTACATAACAAAAATATTTGTTAAATGTTGCGTTACTGAATGTAAAAGTCATTACAAAAGAAGTAGTTACACACCATCGTTTAATATTGAATATTAAAATATTTATAAGACTTGTTTCTATAAATTATAAATAAAAAATAGTAATATTTAATTATTAACGTTATGTTCTATAGCCGGGCATGTAGTGTTGTAGCGATTTATGCTTGGCATCGGCCTTTATTTCCACCACTCAAAAATTCAATGAGTCGACCCGCTAGTATAACGATGGCCCTGGTATGGTCAAACAATTTCACAAGTAAAAATAAATTTGTGGGTTGTGAAGCGTGCATTTGTGCAAGATAGATTTGTAACTTTAGAATTTATCGAGATGTACCGGGGGAAAATTTTTGATCGGATTTTAGTTAAAGTAACAGGTGGTTCAAATTACAGTGGTTTAAGAGCAACACACCGAACGACTAGAGATATGATTCTCGAAGATCAATACCCGCACCGGGTGCGCGCTTGGAGGATTATCTGTCGTTATGTAGTAGAAGTAGAGTCGTGACACATGAATACTGATGCTCCGAGGGGTGGTACATACACACGGCCGGGGTGAAAGTGCTAGAGGGTTAGCGTGCGAGTGCAAGCAAGCGACGATATGTACCTGACTCCTGAGGGCCCGGAGGCGGGAACAGCCCCAAGCCTGTCTCGGCGACGGGATTCTGTAGAGAGTCTCGCTTGTCCGAGGACGACACCATCCCCATCTTGGACTGTTCGTCTTGAACTATTGGTCTGCTGGCGTTGCGCTTTCCAGCGCCTGCAACTAGAACCACCCGTCAGCACCCGTCCACCGCCTCCTTCTCACAAATAAAAGCCGCGGGTTTTGTTAACAAATTCATTAAAGAAGACATAAAAGCTAACATGAAGCTGTGTATTTTGTTTTTCTCGTAAAGGGGTAACATTGCTCACTCGCTAGCTTACAAAACGTCTTGAAAGTTAGAGGGGCTGCCCTAGAGAATAGAAACACACTTTAAACTCTGTTATACTCGTCTCGGGCAAGGTAGGCGCGCAAAAACTAAGCTCTCATTGTGTTGCTGAATATCACCGCAGAGAATAAGATGCGCCCTGTCTTAACCCTAACTTTGGCCATTACGGCAACGCGTTATTGTAATACCGAAGTTGCTTCTTTCTCTGCGCGAATATTTATCATTGCATACACCTGCCAAGCCACGTCTTCGGAAAGGACAGCGCCAAATATATTATCCCTCGGCAATATTAGTTTTACGGATACGTCTTGGGCAAATAACGGCCAACGAAAGCGAATCCGTTGCCCTTCAATAAACTGTACTTCTTATACGATTTTATTCGTTGCTTTCGGAATTTCTCAGCGACACTAACGGTTCAACACGGGTGGTTGAGCATCGTCCTTTATTACCGAAAGAATTTACTGTCTGCGTTCTCGTGCTGCTCATAAGGCTTATTGTTTACGCTGCGATATGACATCGCGCATGCAATCTGAATACAAAACAGTGCGATAAAATGCATTGCGCCCTTAACACTACATTGTAGCTAAATCGATTGTTGCGTTGTGCTATAGAGTGTGTCCAGAATTCGAGGGTGACCATGAGAATCTCGCTTATTATAATAGCTAGAATATACGTTTAAATTTGGCAGTTGCTAAATTTCGTGCTCAATAATATTCCGAAGAGAAATTGAAAATATCTTAAACGGTATGCGAGAAAATTAGGAAAAACCGGAAAATACGATTTCTGAAAATCGTCTATAACTTCTTTGGAGTTTGAAATATTTTAAATGTGTAAAAACATTGCTGAAGCAACTTTTTAAGCCGCATCGAACGGGGTTCACAAATTTTTCCTACATCGATTAGTTTTTGTTGTATGACAACCAACTTTATTTTTTCTTATGAGCGCAATTTTTGCTATTTACATAATTTAATAGCATTTATTTTTCTGAAATCATTGATGTATCATACATCGTATTTTACTTCTTTATTCATTGCCAAATAAAAAAAAGGGTTTTAAACAACAACCACTATAAATCAGGTAGATTTATGTTGTTTTCATGACAACCAATCAGCAAAGTGAAAGTTTTGAAAGTCTAATACTCGTCATTAATAAATTCGTAAAAATGGACTTTAATAACGAGGGAAAACGGGATATGCTGCAAATATTTTAGACCGTTTTACTTTCAGTTTGTGTTTAACGTTGAAAAATTGTGTTTTTTCCGGATCTGTTTGTAATAAAAATGTTTTTTTTTAACTCTCATCTGAAACTTCTTTTATCTTCTGGGTTTGGCAAAAGCCCCATACTTCTATAAGTATCTATCCAGGGTACAAAAATATGTGCGAGGGTTGTCTTCTTTCTGGATATGTTTCTGCATATGGTTGACTTGACAATATAGCATTCCTATTCAATGAATAAAAAATTCGCAGCATACCGCGTTTTTCTTCGTTTTACAAATTTATTAACGTGGCAAGTAACAGGCTTTCAAAAACTTCAGTGTGTTGATTTTTTGTCATGGAAACAACATAAACTACAACGATCGACCTACCTTATTTATCGTGGTTGTTGTTCAAAACACTTTTTTTTATTTGGCAGTGAATAAAGAAGTAAAATACCATGTGTGATACACTTAAATTAACTATGGTTTGCGTTTAAAACAATGCAAGTTTATGCTGTATCTCGTTAAGTATGCAATATAAAAAAAAATATTGCCGCCATTTTATAGCAATCAAAAATATCTACAACTTTTGTTAAAAACTTTTTTTGTTATATCTCATAGCAACTGAGATATATTCATGTAAAAAATGGCACATTTTTGGTTTTTCATTAATATCAAATAAGCCTTGATTTTTTTTTTCAAAAACAAAAGCATCGCTGTATTGCTCTATGAAGTAGGTAACTTTTGTCCCATTTGACCGACCTTGTATCTATTACGGTTTAAAAGTTGCCCATGGTGAGCTTCGAATTCTGGACACACTGTATAGAAATTCAAATTTTCTTTCGAGAACAACTTTGCGGCAGGGGATATGCGGGATATGCGGCTGTGGCAATGTTTTTATACGATTAAAACGAGGGCTGCGCGTCCACACGGACCCGTGCCATTAGTATTAGCACAAGATTAATGTTCGCGAGCTGGAAACATCTAATTAAGTGACGTCATAAATTCGCCCTCTAAAATAGAGCGATGTATACGAGAAAACTAGACTGCATTCGGGATGGCCATTTGCTCTGCTACACTAACTACAATGCTAAACTTTCTTGGCTTCACACAGAAAGGACGAATCATCAACCGGCGCCTTAATTAAATGCGTTAAAAACTTTTCAAAAGATGCAATATCGGAGCTGTACATCACAATCTCCTTTATACCTGAATAATTAAATAAATTTTCGATGAACAAATACTGAAGGTGCTCTTTTTATAAGACTTCTTATTATTCACTCGTTGCTCGAATTTTCTTATGAAATTATTTCTCTCTCCTCGAACGGTAAACATTTCTAGCAAATTTGAGGTTAATCGCCTTACAGTTAAAGGTTCATATTTTTTATATGGTACAATAGACAAGAATTTCGCTAATTTAAAATAGAATATATGATTAGTTTAGTTTAAGGCACAAGTCGAAAGAAGGAAACATAATAGTAAATCAGGGCAATACAATGGCCCGGTGGAAGGAATGCATTAAAGATATGCTAAATACAACGCAAGCTAATACAGAAAATGAAACAGAGAAAATAACGAATACAGAGGAAATACAGAGAACATACATGATACATGAAGGATGAAGGAATAAAATCAGAACAAGTAATTGAAGCTATAAAAATGTTGAAACGAGGTAAGGCGGCTGGGCATGATGGAATAACAACGGAAATGGTAAATAACTTTGACAATGGAATATAAGTACCAGTCAAATTATTTAACATGATTTGGGACGAAGAAAGAATACCCAAAGACTGGGAAGTAGGAGTAATCTTATCTCTGCATTAAAAAGGAGACAACAAAGATTGTAATAACTATAGGGGTGATGAAAAAAGATTAAAAACTGTAACAGAGGCGCAGTTGGAAGAAGCCCATTGCGGTTTCAAAAAGGGAAGGGTAGTCCAATACCCCATATTTACTATGAAGCAACTGATAAAAAAGAACACACACAACACCATATATGCAGTTTTTGTCGAGCCCGAGAAAGCATTTGACAACATCCCAAGAAAAGAAGTATGGAATAGTCTTGGGCAAAGATGAATTAGTAAAAAGCTAGAAGAAGCTATTTTCGGTATATACAGAAACACAAGAAATTGTCAGAACAGGAAACCTACAGTCAGAGGAGTTCGTAACCCAAGAGGGATTAAGACTAGAGGGAGTACTGAGCCCCTAACTATGTTCGATTTAGTTCTCCATGACCTAATAAAAGAAACGAAGAGCAAAAAGAAATTACAAGTAGGACATGCAAATGGTGGAAATAGTGGAATGTGCTTTTGCCGACGATTTGATGATCCACGCAAAGAATGAAATAGAACTACAAATGAATTTAGACATCTGGAAGACGGCATTAGAAAAGAGAAACATGGAAATAAATGTCGCTAAAACCAAAGTAGACGTTGGAAAGAGAGAATCAAGCATGACAATACAACTAGATGGAAAACAGATAGACCAAATAGAAACATTCAAGTATTTGGGAGTAATATACATAAGGATGGAAAGGAAGATGCTGAAATCAACAACAGAATAATGAATACAACTAAACTCTTCTACACACTTAACAACACATTCATAAGGAAAAACGAAATATCGAAGAAAACGAAAAAGACAGTGCACAACACAATATACAAACCAATTCTGACATACGGATGCGAAAGCTGGGTGTTAAGCAGTCAAATGAAAAGCAAAATACAGGCGCTAGAAATGAAGTATTTAAGAGGCGTCAAAGGTATTACCCGAAGAGATAAAATACGAAATGAGACAATTAGGACAGAACTTAATGTTAAACCAGTTTTGGAAAGCATAGAAAAACATCGGAAGCGGTTTGGGCATCTAGTAAGAATGGAAGATGGAAGACAAACGAAAAGAATAAGGCTAGCCAAATAATCTACACGGAAAAGACAGAGAGAAAGACCGAGGAAAGCATGGAACCAAGTAGTGGCTGAATGTCTGAAGGATAGAGGAATGACCTGGAGTGAGGGTATGAGGAAGGCAAGCAACAGGAGAGAGTGGACGCACCTTAACACCTTCGCGTATATAAGGAATAAGAAATAAAATATGTGATTTTTGTTCATATTAATTAAACCTGAACTAAACCAAAGAAAAACTTGAATCAGACCGTATTCCGTTGAATATTTATTACTTATCTTTAATTTTAAGGGCGCAGTTGGCAATATCTTATACAACCATGTTTGATATATTATTTTTTGGACGGTACAATGCAGTATTATGCAAAATAGAAGTATTTAACGTGATGAGAAGTAAAACAAATTGAACTTTTAACAAATGAAGCGCATCAGAACAAGCTTGCCGCTAGTTGTACTTACATGTAGAAACATCTTTAGGTAGTAGGCTGAGAACTTTATATAAAATTGGATGCATTTGTTAGCCGTCAATAATAGATTTGTGGGGCTTAAGGCTATCATCCTGGGAAGCTAAAACCACTATGGGTTTATTACTCTAAGTGAGTTGGAAACTTTGTAGAATATTTTATGAGGACACTAGTTTTCAAGTTCTCCTGCCGTACGCACTGAATTAATCCAATTTGACATTTTTAAGACTAGATCACTTCAATGTTTCGTTTATTTTAAAAGCAACCAGTTTAAATAATTTTTTTTTTGTCAATGCAATGATACCATAGTTTTTTTTTTCAATGTTTTGAGGGTACAAGCCTAAAAAACATTTGGCAGAAAATCTAATAATTGTATTCCTCTCGAAAAAAGAAATCGCGACTACATACTTTTTTTTCTATATCTGATAATAATCGAGATACCCTGTATGGACATCGAAAATAGGTCACCCTGTACAGCGGTCTGTTTAGAAAAATAGGAAATAAAAAGTGATCGTTTAAAATTTGTAGCTATCGTAAAAAGTTGAATACTAAATTATTTGCTGTCATATTAAACAAGACGGCACACGTCGCGGTCAATAGAGAACAACGTCAACAATCGGACAAAAGCAACTCCTGAAACTAGCTAGGTTACAATATTAATGAAAATCTATACCCTGTGGGAAACAACGCAAGTCTAGGTCTTGTCTTTTGGTTTGTGTTTGGAAGAATACAGCATTTTGCTGAATTAACTTTGCACGAAGGTGTATTGTGTGGAATAGAATAAACTTGTACGGCTCAATAGCTTCGTTATAAATTCTCGGAGCTGCAAAAAATCGTGCAACAACGCTTAGTACGATGCAAATAAATAATAATAATGTTCTAAAACCATTAAATAGTTAAAAATACACTGGAAAACAATATTTCTCCAAAATAAATAACTTTTAGATAGTGAAAACTCGCCAGCGCAGTAACTTCTTTATTCGAGAAATAGAGCTTTAGTGTTCATTAAAATCCATTTAAATATGTTATTGAATGTTATATACAGGGTGATTCAAATTCGAGGGCGCCCATGGGGATCTCGCTTATTATAATAGCTAGAGTATAGGTTTAAATTTGGCAAAGTGGCTAAATTTGGTGCTCATTAATACTCCGAAAAGAAATTGGAAATATCTCAAACGGTATCTGAGAAAATTGGGAAAAACCGGGAAATACGATTTTTGAAATTCGTCTACAACTCCTTTGGAATTTGAAATATTTTAAATGTGTAAAAACATTTTTGAAGCAACTTTTTGAGCCGCATCGGATGTTGGTCACAAATTTTTTCTAGATGGATTCGTTTTTGTTTTATGACAACCAACTTTATTTTTTTCTTATTGGCACAATTTTTGCTATTTACATAATCAAATAGCATTTATTTTTCTGAATTCTTTGATGTATCTCACATGGTATTTTACTTCTTCTTTTATTGTCCTGAGAGACGCTATCCAAAACGAGATGCCTTTGAAAAGTTGAAGGAGAGATTTGAAGGTGCCGGGCATGTGGATTGTAAAAAAACTGATAGTAGGAACAATATTTCCAACGAAGAAAATGAATTTTTGGTGTTGACGAGTGTTATTGAAGATACCCATAATAGCACCAGAAAAATCAGTGAGCAGGTAGAGTTAAGTCAAACCTCACACAGGTTTAGAAACACTAGTAAAGTTCATAACAATAATAACATTGATTTGGTTGCCAATTTTTTGATTGCTTATGTTATAAGTAAATCCACAAGGCTAAGTATCTACCTACTATTAGTAATTAAATACACGAAATGGTGAATTTGCTATTGTAAAGTAAAGTTTATTGTGGAATTCAAGAAATAAATGACAAGTTTTTGACGTTAATGAAGTAAACAGTCAGTTTTTTCGATTTCCACGGCACTCTATTTGCTTCAGTAACGATTAGAAGAAAAAATGTCAGGACATACTTGACAAAAAATGAAGCTGTCTTAAAGACGAATTCTATGACAAGAAAATACAGGGGTTTGCATTTGAAAAAAATGAGTTACGGGGTTTCGAAAATCATGGAGATTGCCACCTATTTATGAACACCCTGTACGCGTGATTCAAATTTTTTCGTATCGAGCGAATAGAGTAATGTTTTCTGCCTGTCCTTACAAAATTACAACACTGTACTTCGAAAAATAATTTCAGGAGAATTTTTTAAATAAAATATTTGATTTTTCTGTTCACAATTTTATGATATTTTTTAAATTTAGATCAACGAAGGTTGCCTGTAAGTAAAATATTAAATGATAAAAAGTTACTAATAATTTAATACTAATAATTAATTAATAACTTTTAAAATAATGTGCAGATATTTAATACCAACATAGATAAGAAAACTCACGACAGTTTTACCAATAAAAAAAAAACTTTTTTCATATTTGTAGGTGATTGTGCTTTGTCTTATGAAATACTGTATTCCTAATTCTAAAATATGAAATATGTACCGTTACATGATTTAAAGTATTAAAGAACAAATGATCTTTAACAACATGTACTTTACTATTTTAAAAAATTGCTATTTGGAGAATTTGTGATTTGACAAGAACAGTCTATTTTTATGTTAGGCATTTTTAAACATTCATTTGCGTCGCCTCCGCAAAATCCCCCTTAAAAGGTACAACAAATTCGTGAGAGTGTTGGTAAAAGTTTCTCGACTTTTTTCATTTTCCCATCCAAATGTAAATGACATGTCAAAATTCAAGAAGCATCAATCAAGCTCAAGTTACTCTTCTGTTATAATAGGGCAACAAAATATTTTTCACCTGACATCTGATGTTCAAATATCTGATAAATATGTGGCTTTTACGTAATGGGATACTGTAATGATTCATAAAACCTTCGCTGCATATTAAAACTTGGATGCAATCCAAATTAACCATACATAACTAACTGGATAAATTTCACCTACCTATGTGCTCGCGAATTTAACTTTGTAATTACGCGGCATCTGATCTAGTTATGTATTTAGTTTAAAGGCATATGCTTCGGTATTTTCACTAGGGCATGGTAAACATCCAGCGAAGTGATGAATAAACATACATATTTACATATGTTATTTACAAGTTCATTATTATGGTTTTTTCGATTATTGCAACATTTTTTTTACGACCTTCACAAAACTAACGCAAAGGGACACCCACTTTTTTCCCTTTAGTTTTGTATTTAATAAAATGAAATATTAGACATTATTATATGTGTAAAAAACCGAAATATTTGAACATATGTACACTATTGTTTTACTTCTGGTTTCGCCGGAAAATGCCCCTAACTTTGTTATTTCAAATGGAACACCCTGAGTATTTTTACATTTTTGGAGAAAGGAAGCAATTTTGAATACAATGGTAATGGTATATTAACCAAAATGGTGCAGTTGTGTTGGCAGCTAAAAGGGTTAATAATCAATTGGCTAAATCTAAAAGGAATATAAAACTTATAAACGCATGGGTGATATCAATTACATTTTTTATACCCAGATGAAACATAATTTCCAGTTTTGATCTAGTAATTTAACGTCACGCCCTTCATAATTCTATGTAAAATGCGCCAATTGCAAGTCAATATTGCTTTTCCGCAGCTAAAAAATCGATGTTTTAAAAGCAAGATTCATTGATAACGATGTTGCACTAGCACAATATTACTAAATGTTATAAAGCACTAAATGTAAGAGCCTTTGTTGCTGCAAAGGCATACAGCTTTATAAATAGACTAAGGAAAATAAAATCTGTTACAAGATTCAATTAAAATAAAATTATTTCTTTCAGGATTACGTTATGAGCATGACCTTTCGCTCGAGTGATACTTGGGGGGGATGTTCTTGAATATTAAGCTTTTAAGGTATATTAATTAATTTTTAAATCGTTTTAATTTTGTTACATGAAAAATTAATAACGTTATTTCAATCACTAGATCTGTTGACGTTAAAAACGTAGCATAAGCATTGATTTTACGTAAATTCGTTAATATTAAATAACAAATTAAAAAATTATGATGAAACAAAATAACTTAACGTCCCACACAAAGAATATAAAATTTAAATAAAAAAAGTTTTCCTGGTTTCTCAAAATATTGATAAATAAAGCATACCTAGACGTAGTGCTACCATACAGGGTGTCCAGACAACATTTCTAACTTGGGGATCTCGCTTATTATAGAGATGCAGGTTTGTTTAAATTAGATGAATGATTCCTTAGTGTGGGAAAAGCCACAATCAATCATTAAAAGTACAAAACTTCTCGGGCTTCAGATGTTATCGCAAAAAATATGAATTTCTTTTTCTTTAATTACTTTTTTGTCTTAATCACTAAATCAATTTTATCTATACCTTCTTATGGTACTTTTTGATGTAGAGTGTAACCATTATTTTAGAGTTTTTTAATCACTTTTCATCTTGGAGATATTACCCCTAACTTTCTTATGGGCCGGCAAGTTGGCTTTGGAATAGTTTGATGTGCTTTTTTTCCCTCTTTATAATCATGTATCATATCTATCTTTATAAATAACTCAGGAACTCAAGAAAAACCGTATTTTAAATACCACACTGACATTTAAATGACATTTGTTGGTGAAGATTTTTTTTGTTTTCCACAGCACGCTTGAAAATTTTGTGAAAACTAACCTATTTTAGTTAAACTTTTATTTTTTATTTCTTATTAGTTAAGCACTAAAATTAAGTTATGATTACATCATTGAATTCAGAGAGAAAATGTCTACCAGATTTAGTAGAAAAAAATAGATGGTGCCATTTGGAGAAAAAAAATTGACTATCGTTTGGCATTTAAGTTGAACTTGAAAAAAATTAAAATCCAAATCAGTTTATAGTATTTGAGGTGCCATTTCATTTAATTTTTTGTTCACCAAAATCGGACCACAAACAACGGAGTTACAGCTTGCGGCGTTTTTTGTGTGACACCCTGTAGATATGACTTGGATATCTCGTTAGAAAAGGGAAAAAGCACATTTAACTATTCCAAAGCCAATTTGACCGCCCATAAGAAAAAATGAATATCTCAAAAATGGAGAGTGATAAAAAAATCTAAGATAATAGTTACATTTTACATAAAAAAGTACGTCCAGAAGGTACAAATGATATTGCTTTAATGACTAAGACATAACAGTTATGAGAGAAAAAAGAAATTCGACATTTTCAATTTTTTTGCTACAATCTGAAGTACGAGAAATTTTGTACTTTTAAAAATCGATTGTATCTCTTTTCACACTTGGGAACAATTCATCTTACTTAAAAAAACCTGTATCTCTTATAATAAGCGAGATTCCCATGTTGGAAATATTATCTGGGACACCCTGTATACTGTTTTTGTTGGAAAAACTGAATATTTTTGATACAATTTGATTATACAACAAAGACACATATGTACTTTAAACTGTAAAAATACTAATACTGTTTAAAACAGGTGCTTTTAGTTTTTTTAATAATCTTTTAAAAGTTTCCAAGATTTATCAATGAAAATAGGCCCTACCTGGAAAACTGGCAACTGCAGCACCAGAACTTACTTTAACGATTTAACACTGAGGTGTCTTCCGTGCTCTCTACATACCGTACCCTCTAAAATGGACCACAATTAGTAGTCGAGAAGATTGAGATCAGGGGTGGATGAAAGCTATTCTTAAGCGCGAATGAAATCCGGAACGTTGTTTTCAAGCCAACGTTGAGTGGTTTTCGTTTTATACCCTTGACGCTGACTTTTCCTAAAAAGTCCACGACTCGTTTTTGAATAGATGTGAACTTGAAGGTTTCACGAACAATTCCAGGATGGTTAAGTGTAACGGCTGTTTTACGATTTTTTCTAAATAAAAATTCCAGAAGACTGGGAGAAAAATGTAAATATACCACTATATAAAAAAGGAAGCAAAAGTAAATGTGATAATTAAAGCTGTTTGTCTAGCACCAACATTTTATAAAATGCACACAAAAATATTAGAGGGAAAACTAAGAAATGAAGTGGAAAAGAAAATGGAAGCAGAACACGCAGCCTTTGTGAAAGGAAAACAAACACAAGATCATATAAGTACAGGGTCCGGCAAAATGATCTCCCACATTTTAATCTTTAATAAAAACGCCATTGTAAATGCTATTTAGATTTTATTTTTATTAACTGAAAATGTATGCTATGCCATTTGTTTTTATTAAGTTTTAAAAATTACAGAGTCCAAATGGCGACCATTTTTTTCGATACACATTCGAAGCTGATTTCTGAAAGTTTCCATCACTCGAGCAGTAATTTGAGGCGACATTCCTGTAATTTCTTGGCGTATTGCTGCTTTCAATTCGTCAATGGTTCGGGAATGGTGTTGAAAAACGTTCGCTTTCAGGTAGCCCCAAAGGAAAAAGTCGCATGGGGCAAGATCCGGTGAACGCGCAGGCCACCCAACGTCTCCACGTAACGAGATTAAGTGTCCTGGAAACATTTCCCTTAAAACGTCCATTGTCCTTCTTGCCGTATGAGCCGTAGCTCCATCCTGTTGAAACCATACATCCAAAACTTAGAGAACTTGAACATCCGGATGTATGGTTTCAACAGGATGGAGCTACGGCTCATACGGCAAGAAGGACAATGGACGTTTTAAGGGAAATGCGCGCATTGGTAAATAGAAGAATTTCGATTATCTCTGACGGATTCATGGCCAACGCGATCGTAAAAATTACGTTTATTATTCAACTTCTCAGTTTTTCCTCTATTTTTCCGAAGGAAATGGCCAGTGGCACGTATAACTCTGCAAAGCATTTAGTTTTGATATTCTTGATGCAATAAACACAGCGTTAATCAAATTATAGCGACAACATATCGTGACTTTCCTGGCAAGGCACTTTTTAAACAATTGGAGTTGATCTAGGACATGTCCAATGTACGGATGCTAGTTCATATTTAAATAATAACGTGATATTGTAGTATTGTAATATTTCTATGTAAATTTGATTGGCAGTGTGTTTTATAAATAGTCTTAGGGAGTCTTAGATTCTGCTTAAGTCATAATTCAGATCTTTTTAAATTGAAACCCCATTCAAAATTATATGGCATTTGTAAGAGGTAGACTGAATATCTTGTTTAAAGTGTTCATTGTAAACAGTTTGAGCTGCGATTTTCTGTCAAGAGGTATTAGTTTATTATGATATGCCTAAATGCTGTATGGTATTAATGTACATATTAATATACTAGGTTGAATATTGTGCGTTTTCAAGGGTTTACATTTCCCATTGTTTTGTGAAACAAAAGAGTACTGTTACCGAGATTATTAGAAATATGGAAATAAAATAATTGTTTAAAATATTAGCTTTAGTGTGGGAATTTATCATATAATAAGGTTCGAGTTTTGCTTTTCAGATTAAAATTATTATTTGGTAAACAAAAATAATAGCATCAAAAGTTACATTACGTTCAAAATTGGAAGTTTGGTTTTGGAAAAATAATTAATACACTTCTCACAAAATTTATGGATTGAAGCAATCCAGTACGCGAATTTAAAATGAGTAACTGTTACTCTTTTTACTAATTATTAAAGTAACTCAATGAAATTTTACAAGTATGCTTAGTGTACGGAAATTAGTTCAAAAATATTTAGTTTGAAAATGTATTACATATTGATTGAAATACATAACTCACAAAGGATGCGTGCATTGAAAAGTGACGAGTTTTAATTTTTTTATACACCCGGATATTTTTTATTATGAGCGACCTCTGTATTTCCCAAGATTATAGTTTTACTGTCGGTTCTTTGATATCTTTAATGAAGATTTGAAAAAAATGGCACAGGCCTACTCACAGAGAACGCGTGCATCGAAATTTGACGAATTTTATTTTTTTTTGTACATCTAGATATTTTTTATTATGAGCGACTTCTGTATTTTATAAGATTATAGAGGGCTGTGCATTTCATTTTGGAATTATAGCCGCTCTTAGGAGCCCTACTGACTAATTGTTGTTCGGATCGTCACTCCGCTATTTCTGTTGTTTCACTTCTTATATGTTGTTGCTTCTCTTTGCATCCTGATTATAATAATGATTCTAAAGAACATGTTCACGCTATATTTGATCCTGTTTATTTCAGAAATCGCTTGGTTTATTTCGAAGGAAGTTAATTTTATCTACTTATTAAGAGAGATCTCCTGATACCAATTAATTGCTGTATTTCAAAATTTAGTTAGTAAATGCATGAGTTTTATTTTTTGTGTGTCATTGTCAATTTTTGACAAAGTATCAGATTACGAAAACGTATTCTTTAAGGTCACAATTATTGCTATGATTTTAGAGTTAAAATAATTCATAAAAGACAATTAAAACATTTCTCAAAAAATAAACCTTTCGTAATTGTGGTTAAATCTTTGATTTCCTTTTATTAAAATTGTTATATCCCACACAATTGAACAGGATACGGGATGATCAGTGACAGTATTATTTTAATAAGTGCATGATACATTTATTTGGAAGTTACAAATTTAAATATTATTAGAAGTATTAGATTTACGAAAATTAATCCATTTTACTCGTTTAGTTAACCACTTATTAATTTAGTTCTTCTAAAATATCGCGCGTTATTAGAATGTGGGAGAGCACGTTTCGTTACAATGTAAAAACAACGCAAAACATGCAAAAATGAAAAGGAACGAAAGCACTTGCGCTGATAAATTATGCTTTTGTTTACTTTATGCTAAAAGTTTCTAAAATGCAAAATTAAATAGTTAATAATAAGTTAACAACAATGTTAACAAAGTTGAATGAAAAGAATAACAAAGGTAGGGTATAAAAATAAGTTAAGCAGATTTAGCGCTCGTTATTTAAAGATATACAAAAAGAAGCAAATTAGGAGAGTTTCAAACTTTACTTACTGCAACAACTCATGCACTTATTAACTTTTGACGATACTCGCAGCATGAAAATGTGATTTATTTGTAGATCATTAATTTGGAAACAAAAATAGCAGTTAACGTACAGCCCGATCATACGTTTAATTTTTGCTGACTTTAGCGATGCAGCTGTAATGTAACTGTGGTTTAAAACTAACAGTTTAAATCAGGGATGGCAAATAGGTGGCACGCGAGAGATTTTAGAGGCACCCTAAACAATTCTATGAATAAATTTGTTTTTAAAATTAAAATTTTTTTCGAAATGTTTTGTTTATTTTTAATTAGCATGCTAATTATCTACAACTACATGTTATTTAAATATCAAAAAATTAAAAATACCAGAAGATAACAACTCTTCTTATATCGATACATATAAAATACCAACTGTAAAAGCATTGCTTAAGATTCTCAACGTCAAACTTGTGAAAAGAAAAATTAGTTTGACTGGGGTGTGGGTTTATTTTCTTTCAAGGTGAACCGTTTATTGACCAACCCTTAAATGACACAAACTTTTTATTTACAGCATTTGTGGAACAAATGCATTGCTTAAGATTCTCATTGTCGAAATTGTAAAAAAGGAATTAGTTTGATTGGAAGGTGGGTTTATTTTCTTTCAATGTGAACCGTTTATTGACCAACCCTTAAATGACACAAACTTTTTATTGACAACATTTGTAGAACAAATGCATTGCTTACGATTCGCATTGTCAAAATTGTAAAAAATAAATTAGTTTGACTAGGGGTGGGTTTATTTTGTTTCAAGGTGAACCGTTTATTGACCAACCCTTATATGACACAAATTTTTTATTTACAGCGTTTGTAGAACAATTGTATTGCGTAAGATTCTCAATGTTAAAGAAGTAAAGAAGTAAAGAAGTTTAATTTAAAAACAAATTATATGGTTCGTGAAAAAGTGTTTTAGCAAGGTGTAAATATTAATGACGGTAATAAAAGTATCAGCTAATTCAAAAATTTCATTGTTTAGATTGTTGCTAAAAAAATCAT
The DNA here is from genome assembly GCA_947652605.1 of Elmis aenea. NCBI lineage: Eukaryota > Metazoa > Arthropoda > Insecta > Coleoptera > Elmidae > Elmis > Elmis aenea. Next base: position 29,757,171 of record OX393584.1, read on the forward strand.
CACTTTCCATAATCAAAAAGAGATCCAATTCTTAAAAGCTTAAAACCCTACAATTTTTTTTATTAACCGAAAGTGTTAACACTGAGAGCCATAAATGCTTATGCAGACTAGAACACCCTGTAATCTGTTAATAAGAAAAAATGTAACTTTCTTACTATTAATGATGAAATTTTAGCGTAATAATTCTAGGAATTAAAGTGTTACTTCAGCATTTAGTGACATGATTAATAAATTCAATTTAATGAATGTCTGCTAGATGAGTATCACAAGAATTAATTGTAACACGGAGACAAAAAAGGGTTTAACTTACACGTTATTATTAGGGTATGAAAAAGATGGAGGTACGTTTTTAGAGAAATGAGCGACTTGCCATAAATTACGTATAATCAGCTTTTTACGGAAAGTATTTATTCTTAATGCCAAAGTGTAATTGAGAAGCACAAAAAATTCAAGAAGATCTATTGATTAAAACTTCGCCTCTTGCGTTTTTATAAAATTTACATTTTTATAAAAATTTTGAGCGATACAGCACTTTAAATTGTTTTTAACATTTAAGTTCTTTAAAAAGGCAGTAGAATTTCGTTTGAAAAATAGATTGACAGTAGATTAATTAACACTTTGTGATAGCTACAGTTTCAAATATTATACAGGGTGTCTTTTACGGTTGGTCAAACTCGTGAAACTTTAAACATCGTTAACTCAATTTTCTTAAATACAGCACACTATTTGTTTTTACATAATCTTGTAGAAAATGTGATTGTCTTTCAAAAACATTCACCATGTTTTATACCTAAAACTGATATTTTTCGTGATATCGCGATTTTATTGTAAATTATTAGAGCTACTATGAATTTCAAAAGCAACGAAATAATTGTTTTTGTTGTCACTTTTCTCGAAAAGAATTAGCAGCTAAAAAATTAAAAATTTAAGGGACAATAACAAAGAAATTTAAACATTTAAAGTTTTGTTAAATAAACGGTTTTTAGTAATTTTATAAATAAATGTCAATAAAAATACAAAGTTATTGGTATTGTTGAATTCGTCAGAAAGGCCTGTTTAAATAAATGCATAAATCATTTTCGTTTCATGTACAACAAAATAAAAGACTTTTTGGCAAGATACCGATTTAGTAACCTAGTGTACGTTATTCAACAGTAGTTGTAGTTTTCTCGGAGTAGGCCCCGACTTTGACAATAGAAACAATAATTTCTGTAGTAACAAATGTCAGAGTTAATTGCTGTCAATTGTTAAAACATAAATAAATGAGTATAACATATGCAATATGAATTTTCCAAAAAAGAATTCATTGATACGGTCTATGTTCAGGGTGGCGTACTTTCGATGCCCATTCAGGGGGGGTATTTCGGTAATTATCAGAGATTAAAAAAAAAACTATATTTCGAAAATTAAAAAAGATCAAAAATCTGTTTACGACAATAAATTCCTCTCAAAAAAAGAAATCGAGACTACGTACTTAGTTTTTTTCTATCTCTGATAATAACCGAGATACCCCCCCTGTATGGGCATCGAAAATACGCCACCCTGAACATAGACCGCATCAATCAATTCTTTTTTTGGAAAATTCCTATTAAATATGTTATACTCATTTATTTATGTTTTAACAATTAACTTTGACATTTGTTACTACAGAAATTATTGTTTCTATTGTCAAAGTCGGGGCCTACTCCGAGAAAACTAGGAAATTCCTACACAACGCTTATAAGAATAAGTAAAATGTAAATATCTCAGAAAATATTCATTTTAGGTATAGGTAAGTATTAAGAAAAGTTGAAGAAAAACAAAAATGCAACAAAATGACGTAATAATATACAGGGTGTTCCATTTGAAAAAATAAAGTTATTGATGTTTGAAAATTGGGAAGTTGGCACATCTATAAGAAACACCCTATATAATTTAAATTAATTTTGATGTATTTAGACTGTGACTACACCTTTTGACTTTGTATGTACAAAATATCATATGCCAATTATTATTCATAAGGTTGTGCTCTTGACAAGTATTGTACCCTGTTTTCCTGGAAATTCAAAGATTTTTTAAGATAAATTGGCAACGTCGCAAAAAAATGAAAAAAACAAAATACTGTCATATGGAGATTTTCTTGCTGAATTCGATTATGCAAAAATATACTGGGTGTTCAATTTAAAAAAAATACCTTTAGTGACGCCCCACTTTTATGAAACCCCCTGTATACTTGAAACTAATTTTAAAACATGCACGTGTAGAAATACTATAAGTTTCATTAAAAACTTTTTTTTATTAAGTTGACATTAAGGGCAATAATGGACTTTATCGCACTAATGGCGCACCCTGTATATTTGGGGTGTTCCGTAAATCAGAGACAAAAAACAATTTAAAAATAAAGTTTTTAAATCGAATATCATAAAAAACAGTTGAAAATTTGTTAAATTCAATGATATACGTGGTTTTTCTTAAGTATTGCGGGAAGTGATTCCTCATCGAAAATTAAGGGGAGTCTTTTATATACAATTTTTTCCATAGACGTGTGACACCTGTTGGTTATTTTTGGTGAGTTGAAATTTTGCATTGAAAAAATTTTATTTTAAAAGCTCGATGTATTTAGAAACTTTTTTAAATCTTTAGTTTTTCTCGTAAAACCACCAAAATGAGTCGTTTTATATTGGAATATTTGATGGTTCATGTTTACCTATTTTATTTTACTCAAAACGGGTAGATTTTACGAGAAAAACTAAAAAATAAAAAAAGTTTCTAAATAAATTAAGCTCTTGCGAAATTTCAATCCACCAAAAAGTTCTGATAAAAAAACCAACAGGGGTCGTACTTTTCAGCCCCCTGTGAAGGTGAGAGATGATTAAAAATATTACTATGGGAAACCTTTTAATAAGTAGGTATAAAACATCTACCAAATATCATTGTCGTACATTTATTCAAATTTGAGAGACAATATAAAAACCTAATTTTATTGCTTTCTTTAGGGGGGTGTAACTCTAACGTCTAAGGATTTTTTTAAATGAAAGACCCCCCTTAATTTTTGATAAGGAATCACCTTTTATTTTTTTTTGCAATACTTAAGAACACCCTGTACATTAAATCAACTTGCGGCAATTTCAAAAATTTAGTAATGGACAAAAAAGCTTCATATTTTAAAATGGAGAAGTTACAACACTGGGGTCCCCCTGTCTATTTAACGAAAGCGAACCAAAACACTATTTACTTTTAAGAACTTGGAAGCACTCAGAGCAAAATTATTTGATAATTTTAGTCTGACCGCATAACTTTAAACATTCGTTAGTTCATTGTCATAAAGACATTATACACATATGCTAAAGGATTGAGGAAGAAAGAATATCTGCACAAACAATTTTTCGATATGGTTTATTTGTTCTTGACACAATTCTAAGTGCTGCATGGATTGTTGCAAAAGGGTAAGAAACGGACGACCCACAATAAAGTTCTTTGCTAACGGTTAACAGCGATAAAGCACGTAAGGCGACTTGGAAAAGCGCAAGCTTTCTACCGCATCCGGCGAGGATGCACAAAATTTAGTATAACAGTCCTAGACACAGTAGAAAGTTATAATTGCGAGAAGCGACAATCAGAGTGACGACAAATTTTTTTATCCGTTTTGTGTTATTGTGTTGGTTATTTCCAGCGTCAGGTCAAATGAAGTGACGAATTTTTGGCAAAACGTTTTTAGTGTGAACTGCTAAGTCGTTAACAAATTCAGCTGTCAGTAAATAAAAAAAGCCTACGTTACAATATATTTTATAGGATAATTTAAACACAACTTGAATATACCTACACGGAAAGTTTGTAATATTAAATACGTGAAAACGAACTTACTTTCTTTATTAGAATTACTTTTCATTTCTGTGGCCCTAGGAGGTGTTGACGGCATTGGTATTTCTGTAACAAACATAAAATTAGATAAAATTACTGATGCCTCGAGAAGAGACGAGACGGGCCGGGCCAATTTAACCAAATCTCCATCTTTTACCGGTTTCAAAAGCTCAACGCATTGGGCCCCTATCCGTATCATAAAAAAATATTTCTTATTAAGGGAGTTTTTCCGGTTCTGCTACAGGTATATCGACTTTTACTTGATACAGCCGTATTGCGGTTAGATTGAGGAACTTAGCATTTCCGCAAACAACGGAAGGAGTAAAATATTTTTTCCATGTTAGCGAATTCAATCGGTGTTGATATGCAAAATATTAAAATAGCTTACCCTAAAAAAAATTCTACCAAAGTAGTGTTAATATTCTAGTAATTTTAAATGTTATAGCTCTTCATTAAGCTCCAAATTTCTCTTTTTAATTCTTTAAGGATCTTGGGTTTACTTACTCTGTTAAAACATTTTTTATTCAGATATTTTTCAATCAAATTTTTTTAGAAAAAATAAACTTGTTTCGTACGTCTTTCTATTAGGTATCCAAAGTCATAAACAAATTTAATTTTGCGCTAAAAACCGGTGCACGTGATGTTACCAAGAGAACTTTTTTTTGATTGCCATTTAAATAACTGATTTAAACTGCTCCGTGCACTTTATTTTTTAAAAAATTCATGACTGACATCAGGCAGACAAAGGGAAGACGCCTAGTCGAGTAGATTGGGACTTCTGATGAAACATAAATTCGCCAGTACACACATCTCACTGTAAGTAAACCTAGATGCTGAAGTTCTTGCGAATACTAATTTCCTCAAAATACAGCTATTCAAACCCAATTTGGGAAACGCTGCGTTATATTCTCAAACAAATTAGTTTTTTTTTGTTGGTAAATAACTCAGAATCCACTGTAATTTACGAAAATGAACCTTGCCTATGGCAAGTCAACTCAAAAGACTATCATGATAGAAGTAAAAAGGAAGAAAAGGAAAATTAAATGTTTATATAGGACCCGAATAAATTGATTTGTAGACAATATTTTTGTTTTCTTCTGGCTTGGTAAATAATATTTGAACATTATGAAAAGGCCCAGGAACCCCTTCAGAAGGATTCTGGGACCCCCAGGGGTCCGCGGGCCACACTTTGAGAAACGCTGTCCTGATTATGGCGATGTAGCACATTTTTTACAAAGTTTTAATCGGTGCATTCTATTTTTGTGTGTCTGATTAACACTACCCTAATATTTATACTGCAGTATAATTTAGAATTTCACTTTTTTATTGATCGCAGCTAAACTTGTTTGGCAAACTAATTAGTTTCTAAATATTTAGTCGCATGCATTATTGCTGTGTTAAATTAGAGTTTATAATGTTGTCGTAAAGAGCTTTTCGTACGCAACATTGTTTCATAGCAAAGAGGCCTGTGCAGATAAATCTAATCTGCTTTTCTGACTATGTCAGCGTGCTACTTGACGAGGGTAGACGCATGAATGTTGTCTATACAGACTGCGAAACCAAATATACTTATAAATAAAATACGTCAAATTGTTTCCTTAACTTTAAATAAATAACGCATACAATTCCTGCGAGTACACTCAATGACATACATTTAACATACCTTGTTTATAATGAAAACAAATCGGATAGTTATTAGAATAAACTACAATTAAATTATTTGAAATGTCAAAATTGAGCATATTTTAAGTTTAAACGAAAGATAGTAAGCGAACATTAATAAATAAGTAAAGCTAAAATCGAATCGAAGAAAAGTAGCTAAAGAGCGGTGAAGCATTGAGAAAAGTTGGAAAAGAATAATAAAACTTTAGGAAACATATTGCGGAACCACCCACATCGTCTATAACCTTGCTACATTGGCTCATATACAGGGTGGTCCACATAGAAGGGCCACTATTGAGATCTTGTTAACCCTAGGATGAACATCACGGGCCTCAGAGGCCCAGCGACCTATTGCTTCATGTAATTTTCAATCCACAGCTTTTTTTCTGATTTTCTGTCAGCAATGCCTCACTTATGCTATTTATATTATATTTTCTAAAAAATATTGCAAACTAATTGTGACTTATTATTTTAATAATTTTTATTCACACATCAAGGGCTTGAGAGGCTCACAGTTTAATAACAGCTTATATAACACAACAAGTAACAACACAGTTTTGGCAAAATTTGTTTGATTTTATTTTTTATATGTGAATCTGTTTCCGGTTTTGCTGTTGGTGGAACTGTGTATGTGAGACGCCAGCCGGAAAAAGCTAGACAAAAAAATCTAAAATTCGAAATTGTAAAATCACTAGTGCGTACAATTCATAATACTGGCTTCAACTTTACAATAGACAACTTTTTTTACCAGTTTAGAACTTACAAAATACTTTTAGACAAGCAAATTACTGTTGTAGGTACAAAGGTACAAAGGCTTTGGACTTTTTCCGACAAAAAAATCGATTTTCTTTAAACTACAGCAAATGGCTTCAAACTTCTTATACACGTTAGTTATGAGCAAATTAAGGATTATTAGCCCCTAAATACGATTTTTAATTTTTCGTGAAAAATGGGAAAAGTACAAAGGCTATAGTCTTTGCACTTTTTCCGACAAAAAAATCGATTTTCTTTAAACTACAGCAAATGGCTTCAAACTTCTTATACACGTTAGTTATGAGCAAATTAAGGATTATTAGCCCCTAAATACGATTTTTAATTTTTCCTGAAAAATGGGAAAAGTACAAAGGCTATAGTCTTTGCACTTTTTCCGACAAAAAAATCGATTTTCTTTAAACTACAGCAAATGGCTTCAAACTTCTTATACACGTTAGTTATGAGCAAATTAAGGATTATTAGCCCCTAAACAAGATTTTTAATTTTTCGTGAAAAATGGGAAAAGTACAAAGGCTATAGTCTTTGCACTTTTTTCGACAAAAAAATCGATTTTCTTTAAACCACAGCAAATGGCTTCAAACTTCTTATACACGTTAGTTATGAGCAAATTAAGGATTATTAGCCCTTAAACACGATTTTTAATTTTTCGTGAAAAATGGGAAAAGTACAAAGGCTATATAGTCTTTGCACTTTTTTCGACAAAAAAATCGTTTTTTTTTAAACTACAGCAAATGGCTTCAAACTTCTTATACACGTTAGTTATGAGCAAATTAAGGATTATTAGCCCCTAAACAAGATTTTTAATTTTTCGTGAAAAATGGGAAAAGTACAAAGGCTATAGTCTTTGCACTTTTTTCGACAAAAAAATCGATTTTCTTTAAACTACAGCAAATGGCTTCAAACTTCTTATACACGTTAGTTATGAGCAAATTAAGGATTATTAGCCACTAAACTAGATTTTTAATTTTTCGTGAAAAATGGGAAAAGTACAAAGGCTATATAGTCTTTGCACTTTTTTCGACAAAAAAATCGATTTTCTTTAAACCACAGCAAATGGCTTCAAACTTCTTATACACGTTAGTTATGAGCAAATTAAGGATTATTAGCCCCTAAATAAGATTTTTAATTTTTCGTGAAAAATGGGAAAAGTACAAAGGCTTTGCACTTTTTTCGACAAAAAAATCGATTTTCTTTAAACTGCAGGAAATGGCTTTAAACTTCTTATACACGTTAGTTATGAGCAAATTAAGGATTATTAGCCCCTAAATACGATTTTTAATTTTTCGTGAAAAATGGGAAAAGTACAAAGGCTATATAGTCTTTGCACTTTTTTCGACAAAAAAATCGATTTTCTTTAAACTACAGCAAATGGCTTCAAACTTCTTATACACGTTAGTTATGAGCAAATTAAGGATTATTAGCCCCTAAATACGATTTTTAATTTTTCCTGAAAAATGTGAAAAGTACAAAGGCTATAGTCTTTGCACTTTTTTCGACAAAAAAATCGATTTTCTTTAAACTACAGCAAATGGCTTCAAACTTCTTATACACGTTAGTTATGAGCAAATTAAGGATTATTAGCCCCTAAATACGATTTTTAATTTTTCGTGAAAAATGGGAAAAGTACAAAGGCTGTTATAGTCTTTGCACTTTTTTCGACAAAAAAATCGATTTTCTTTAAACTACAGCAAATGGCTTCAAACTTCTTATACACGTTTGTTATGAGCAAATTAAGGATTATTAGCCCCTAAATACGATTTTTAATTTTTCGTGAAAAATGGGAAAAGTACAAAGGCTGTTATAGTCTTTGCACTTTTTTCGACAAAAAAATCGATTTTCTTTAAACTACAGCAAATGGCTTCAAACTTCTTATACAAGTTATTTATGGCCAAATTAAGCATTATTGGCCCCTAAATACGATTTTTAATTTTTCGTGAAAGATGGGAAATGGGGAAATTGTTTTTGACTTCTTAACAACTGTATCTAAAAATATATATAAAGATTATATCAAAAAACGTAAAAAAACAAATTGGGACTCAAAGGGTTAATTGTTCTCTATATGTTTCGTTTTCATTTTTGTTTGTACGTGTTAATGTACATCGAAATTGATCCCTCTTATAGGTAATAAAAATAAACTAATGTAACTAGCATGAATAATATATATTTTTCTTTAAGTACTGTATATTGCGCCGTTATATTTATTCTCATGTACATCATTAAAATTCACAAGGGCCTGCGTGCTTACTAGTTAACAAACCAAATACATCGACAAACATCACGGTCAGAGAGATCTCAAACAAATTTTAGCTTAATTATAAAAGTCAACGAACATGGTTTAAATGCTACCCCATTACAGATAAAATGTGTCAGGGTACACTAATCAAAGTGCCGGCTCATAAAATGGACTTTTGACAGTTAAATACTGAATGAAATCGCAAAATAGGTGAAAACTAAAAAAAAAGTTGTTGGAACTGTAATTTGTAAAACGTTTCGTAGGTAGCAATTTGCAAAAAGGTAGTCCTAAAATTTTACTGTTTTGACTTATTCGGGGTCGCAGTATTTGTATTGTGTATTTGTTCTCAGTTACTCATAACAGCCATCTTTTCTAGAAATCTTGTGTATAAGCCTGGATTACGGTAATAATCCAATCTCGGAAGATGCTTAGTGTATTTCTGTAAACGTCAGTTGTATTTGTGAGGTGGTATTAGTTATCTCCACTGAAAGTGTAGTTGGACAATAATCTAGGAAACTGATAGCCTTAAGATAAAAGATAGACTGTTCTACTTTAACAATATATAACTTTATAATGCTGTCATCCAAAGGAAGTAGCAATTAGCAATATTCATTATCTTAGAAATGGAGTAAAATTTTTATCAATAAAAACATATATTCTTGTACGCTAATTTAAAAAAGAAAGTTAAACAAGGGCAGCTGTATATTTATAGTGACAGGAACACATTTAGCCAGCAGATGACACTTCGTTGTTGCAAGCGTGTTTTTGCATTAAACTTGGTACTTAAAATTCCAAATACAATAATTATAAATATTATAAAGGTTGTGGCTATTTGCACCTACAGTAGGTACGAATAATTGGCTATTTGCACCTACTGTAAAGGAATATACCATATGTAACTAAGGCCTGGTACACCTCCGATTTTTTATTTAGTTTTAATTGTACATATATAAACTTTTAGATATATGATATGTGTAAATAACCGAAATATTTGAACATATTATCTCCCTTTCGGTTTCGCCAGAAATTGCCCTAACTTTGTTATTTCAAATGGAACATCCTATATATATTTACATTTTTAGAAAGAGGAGGCAATTATGAATTCAACTGCACTGGTTTGGTTACTTTTTTATTTTTATTTAGTCATAAGTCCCTCTACCGTGTAGGACTTTGGTTAATTTAAATAACCTCAAATAATTTCTGAACAATAATTTATTTTTTTTATTAAGTGAGCCGTGACCTGCAACATTGAATTTTATTTTGTCAACAAGTGTCCGACAAATGTTTTTGTAAATTTTAATTGCCATTTAGGTTACTTTAATCGGCTTTGAAGATTGTAAATCGTTTTTTGACAAATGCAAATGCAGTAGTACATGCACTTATTTAAATAGAGTATTTTCTGACGAATTTAACAATACCAATAACTTATATTTGTGTTGGATTGCTGCTTCACAGACTTAAAATATTATACAAACTTGTTAAGATATCCTATTAATCGCAGTACACTGTGCCTAAGTGCAACAAAACAAATTATAGTTGTAACTAATATAGTTATTTATTAAAAATATTTAGTGATAATTTGTTGCAATTATGCAAAGTATACTACGATTAATAGAATATCTAAATAAGTTTTTATAATATTTTGTCTTTAAGGCAGGCAGCCTTTCAACACAAATATTTATGTTATTGGTCACAAAATAGTCTGCAACCTTCAAAACCGATTTAAGTAACCTAAATGTTAATTAAAATGTACGAAAAACCTTTTTCGGACACTCGTTGACATAATAAAATTCAATTTATACAGGTAACGGCAAATTGTCCAAAAATTATTTGAGGTTATTAAAATTAATCAAAATGATGCAGTTGTATTCAAAGTCGCCTCCTCTTTCCAAAAATATAAAATATACAGGGTGTTCCAGTTGATATAACAAAGTTAGGGTAATTTCCGACGAAACCGGAATTGAAATAATAGTGTACAATGTACATGTGTTCACATAACCCAGTATTTACACATATCATCTGTATAAAAGTTTATTTATGAAAAATTAAAACTAAAGTAAAAAAGGGGGTGTACCAGAACTCAGTTACAAGCGGTATATACCTATACAGAAGGTGCAAATAGCCAATTAATCGTACCTACTGCAGGTGCAAATAGCCACAACCTTAAAATATAGCAGGATTGGTTTAAAACCAAGCCATTCACTTTATTCCTATTCTTAACATCATTACGCATAGCAATCATGAGCGTCTACAGGAGAGGACAAACGGGTCACTTGCACCTCCCTGGAATTGAGTACTCTATTAATGACCAAATGAAAGAGGGTCAAGTTAAAAGTTTGTTAAATATTTTAATGCATTCCTGATAGGATCAGTTGTAAAAAATTTCGTTTACAAGCTTTGCCAATCACTGGATAATTTTCTGAGGACGCTTATGATAGTACTGATCCTGTCTTACCCTTTATCTAATAAAATGGTTGCACAAAGTTGTCACTTTTCATAACATGAAAATACACCTCGTAAAAAATTTGATTATAAAAATATCCGTATTTTTACCCTTACGAGATCTTCATGTGTTTCCTTTATAACGTAAACATCCTGTATATTTTATGAATAAACAAGAGCGAAATATAATATGTTGGTTATAAAGCAAAAAGTACACATGTTGCTACAACAGAATATAAAAGCTTCTTGCGAAAATTTGATTATTTTTAGCAACGTAGTCTAATACATATTTTATTACGTTAATTTAACTTGAACAATGTATCCTTTTTGATATAATTTTTATTTAACATTTTCCAGGTATTTTTAAAGTAATAATGTATCTTCAAAAAGTCCTGCTAACAATACCATACCTAATTTTTCTGATTTTTTTTCTCGTACGCTACATTTTACAAAGGTGCGTTTTATTTCCCCACCTGATCATATTTTATGCAAAGCCAACAAATTTCGTCGCAGTTTGTCATTGTGAACAATATGCTGTTTGTCAGAGTCACATGTTGTGGACAGAGAGTGACGCCAAATCTAAACTATGACCATTTAGTGAATGAAACATGTAGATGCATGTATTTGCTGAATTACTTCTAATTGGAAGTGTCTGCGCCGTTGGTGTTACTAAAACAAGTTTAATTGCTAAACGAAGATAGTAGTTCGATATACACTATTGTATACAAATACTGTATTTATCATGAAGAACATAGACATCTATTAAATTGTTAGAGATAAAAGAATGGGTAAATTATAAAGCTTTGTAAGAGTGTAACCTAAATATAAATAAATACTGATTAGTTTCTAAGATATCCAAAAAATGTTATACGCTTCAATTAATTTATACCCTCCTACTATGCATGCAGGGCTGTACAGTAAGTTATTAACAATAGTGGTCGTAGATTGGAATTTAGCTATCAATAGCCATTAAATAAAAAAAAAGGGACACAATGGACTGTCATAATTACAGGGGAATATCATTACTATCTGTAGCGGGGAGGTCTACGAAAGAATTTTGAAAAACAGGCCAAGATCTCAATTAGAGAAAACAATCGTGGACAATCAGGCGGGCTTCAGACCAGGTGGAAGCACGCAGGACTGGATTTTTTGCCTAAGACAAATATTAGAAAGGATACTGAGAGGCAACAAAAGTGTATACCTTTGTGCAATAGATCTTCAGAAGGCATTCGATTCAATTCCTAGAAATAAAATATGGTGTTCATTATGGAACAGAAACATTGACCAAGATTTAATAAGAGCAAGTGTCTATAGCAAGACCAGAAATGTAGTAAAAACAGGAGGGGGGCATATGGATATTACGGATACATTCCTGACTTACGAAGGGGCGAGACAAGGAAGTATCCTGAGCCCCACACTATTCATAACATGATGGATGATATAGCAAAAAAGGCCAGTGCATTAGCAAGAGGGATACAGGTGGGCACTAGAAAGTTGATGCCCGTCAAAGTGAAGGAATTTTTATACGCGAACGACTTAAGTTTAGCTGCCCCAAACGAAATAGAACTACAAAGGACGGTGAACATGTGGAAAGAACATCTTGATGAATTCGGCCTTAAAATAAATAATGACAAATCAGAGATAATAGTAACATCCAGAGAGGAAGAAAACATTGATATAACCATTGATGGACAAAGTTTAAACACGACTAAAAATCTGAAATACCTTGGTTCGATTATAAACAATAAAGGAAGTATAGAACAAGAAATTAATAAATATATTTAAAAGTCCAACCTGACTCTATCTATCTGTCAGTGACTCTATCTGTAACGCATGAATATAGTAACGCAGTAAACTACTACGGGTTCATTTGACCGACTGAGTTGTGTCTAATGAACCGTAAATTTTTACTCACGGGTAACATAACAGTGTCTAACTTGCAGCTCACGGTATTATAAAAAGTAATAGTTTAAATTTAAGATATACAATATTCCCGTCCTAGGACGGGCTAAGTGCTAGTAATAGAATAAAGGCTGTAAACAATTTATTCTACTCATTGAAACACGTATTCTTAAACAAGAGAGAAGTAAATAAACAAACAAAAGTTATAATGTACAACTGTTTTCATACCTACGCTAATATATGGAAGCAAATGTTGAACTCTCGCATACAGGTTAAAATCAAAAATTGTAGCAGCAGAGATAAGGGTTTTAAGGAAAATAGAGGGGTTACTAGATTGGATAAAATCAAGAACGAAGAAATTAGGAAGAGGCTCGAAGCTGATCCAATCATTCAAAAAATAGAAGAAAGAACTGGTTTGGGCACCTAATCAGAATGAAGGATGGGAATTCTGTACCTAAAAGAAATATGGAAGGCAGGCTGGGATAGAAAAAACAGCAGAGGGAAGCTGGAACAAAGAAGTGTGACAAGTATTGTCAAGGAAGAGCACCACATGGAACAAGGCTGCAAAATTAGCCAATAACAGAATTAAATGGAAAAAGTTCTGCAAATTAGAACACCTCGACGTCTAACGGCAAGAGAGGAACGGATAACTAACTAACTACTATGCATGCAGGGCTGTACAGTAATAGTCATTTACAATAGTGGTCGTAGACAAAATTGTTATAGACCGGTTAATTTTGAGATGTGCGATAGTCATATCCTTATAATACATTCATAAGGGCGTAATTAGATAAATATTAATATACACAGAGTGCTTTGCTTTAGATCACAATTACCGATCTGGAACAATAGTAGTATTTTACCTAAGTTAATTAATATTTATAATTGTTATTAAAATTACTGAAAACTCGTTCAAGTATGAAGAGTTTTTTTTTTATATCAACAACAAAGTACACAGAGATGGTAAAATTTGTATTCATTTATCTGTCTGTAATGTACAATATTTTGTTTCATGTTTCAATTTGTTATTAGTGTAAACTGTTAGTACGTATTATTAATTATTTAAAATAAAAATTAATGGACACGACGTAAATTGTCCTAATAAAAATAAAATGATGATACACAGCTCGAAATTTTTAAACGCGACTTGATCGTGTATCTTCAGCTTTAAATTACTGACAAGTCAAACTGAATATGTATAAAAATAACAGTCGTCATGTTGTTTGCCGTTGAGATGTAACTACGAAATACAGGACGTGTGTTGACGTGACAGTCTCACTGAAGCTAAAAGTGACATATTGTGATATGCGAATACAAAGGTTAGAAGCAAATACATAAACCTCAAATTGATCTATCAAAACCATCAGACAGGATTTGCACCAACATTTTGATATTGAATTTGCAGATCCATTATCGGTTAACTTCAATGGGAGATAAAATTTAATCGTGACTTGATGACGTATATTGCACGCTAAACGTTAATTAACTATTAATTTTGATTATGGCATATATATCATCAAATACTGTAAGACTTCGACAGAAATAGTATTGTTGATGAGGTAAAACCATACAGTAAAATGAGGAAAAAATCAAATTACATGAAAAATATTGTGACCCTGATAAGAAACCCCCATTCAAACGCGAAATTGTAAAATTACATCTTCATCGTATATAAATGTCAAAAATGCGTAGGCAAAAGATAAAATTATTATAACTTTCTTGTTTTTTTCTTTCAATTGTTTCAAATTACCGCTGCCTACCTTCATAGCCTACTCGAAAATATTACGTTGCCCTAAAAATATCAATTTTAGGTGAAAAACAACCTAAATTTCTTAGAAAGACAATTATATTTTCTATAAGACTGTGTAAAAAAATATAGGGTGTTGTATTTAAAAAAATGAGTTTCACAAGTTTGACCAAGCGTAAAAAACGCTCTGTATAATATTCTTAAAATGTGGGTAGTGCAAAGTGTTAAATAATCTATTGTCAATTTTATCTCCAAGCGAATTTTTTCAGACTTCAAAGTTTTTAAATGTTGAATATTTTCATGAAAATGCAATTTTCACGAAAACGGTTGACTTTAGACCCATACAACCTTTTAAATTTTTTGAAGTATATTTAAAGAGAAATCCAAAAATGTAAAAATATGCAGGGTGTTCCATGAGAAAAAGTATAACTTTGATGTGCCATTCTTTTTTGGAGCATGTTTGAAAATATTTTTAAAATGTAGCCCTTATTAAGTTACATAATCTAACTGCGACAGAAAATGGAGAGTATATACCGTTTCGCCATAAACTCGGTGGCGTCCGTCGTGACTCACCCTGTATAAAAGGAAAACGGTCGAAATCATGCGAGACTGTATAAAAATATATTAAGAGTCGGCTATTTGTCGTTTGTAAAATAATACTATGAAACGATCTAGGTTTGTGCTTATTAGTCTCTACCCACTGCAAATTATAAAAGAAATTATGTTCGCGCAATCAAACGTCAATCACAAAACACAAAATTTTCAACTTCTCTCTACGTACACAACGATGAAACAGTTTTGAGACTTCCCGTAAGTTCTTTGTTGTTCTCTTTGGTTCCATCATGTTTAAAATCGGAACACCACTTTTTTACAGTTGAATAGGCTGACACAGACTTTGCTAAGGTTTCCTGCACGATTGTACAATTTTCTTGGCGACCCATGCACGTTTTGACAGATATTTCATTTAACGATCGTGTTTTGTACTATTTAGAGATCATTTGCTACGATTTTATTCACTGTCGACCAAGTTTCATCTTTACTTATTTCTTCTCATGTATTGTTTGTTGGTATACATAATATATTTTCTTGTGTAGCAATGATAGACCACTAAAAAATTGCCCTCGTGATAAATTTACAAACTAAAAAGCCTAGAGTACATTCAACAAAACATAACTTTTTGTTAGATATCGCAGTCCGAAAGAAAATTTTTAAACACATAAAAATTGCCTATTAAATTATTAAATTTTATCGATTCGAATTTTATTTATTTTAAGTATTTTATTTGAATGTAAACAGTAGTTTTAGTGTATATACAGGGTGGTCCACTTTCTGTAGCAGGACTTTAACAGTCGATACAAAAACTTATTTAAAAGCGAATATTCCATATAAACATTGGTCCATAAACGCTTCGTTTTAAAGATACAGGGTGTTGAAATTTTCGGAAAAATATCGATAATGTTTTTAACCGTTTTTCAACCAGTAGATATATTTAAATCAAATTTGATATAGAGCACCACCTTACAGGTTACGACATTTTGCCTCTTTTATTATTCTCTTAATCCTGTCTCTTTGTATTTTATAATTTTGGTGAGCCTCTGCATTTTTTCTGGGCCTAAATATTTTCTCCATACGTCTTTACTTCCTCTTTTATTTCTTTGTTCCACCATGTTACCTTTTTTATATTTGTAGTTCTAGTAACTCCGCATACCTGAGCTGCTACTGTTTTAATTATATTTTTAAACATGTTCCAAAGTTCTTCTATTTTCATGTTTTTTTTTGCCGATTCATAATGTTTCTTAATTTCTTCTTTGATTCCATTCTAATATTTTTCCTTTAGTAGTTAACTATTTAAATTAATAAACTGAGTTTAGGTTTTCGTTCAGTTGATCAATCAGTATCAAACTGATTTTACTGTAAAATTTGCCTGAAATGTTTTTTAGCGCGTAAAAACAGCATGTACCGTTAGAAATTACAATAATTACATTAATTTTAATAAAGATGTATCGGACTGGCCTTTTATTGAAATTCATTTGATTACTGTAAGTAATTGTAATTATGAAAGGGTTGCAAGTTGGGCATATTAAGCTAATGAATTAGCTTGTAAGGGTTAAAAACGACTATCGGCTACCCTAATAATGAGGCTGTGAAAATTTAATACATAAATTTGATTTACGAAGGTAATTCTCCGTACATAGTTAAATCTGATTGATATGTTAGTTGAGAAATAAAAATAAATAAAAAAATAAGGGAACGCGCACGCACAGGCCATAAAATATACAAAAACCATAAAGACTCCACGGATAGAAACACATTGGGGTAACTTATCATGTTTAATGTGTGAATCCGCCATCAACATTCCGGTAAAAATACAGGTCCGGTTGGAACCGGTACGCGGCAAAGGGATATAACGACGTGTGTTGTGGAGCCGCTAAGTACATTGTTAATTAAGGTTTCATGTATGTTAGCTGGCTAATAGCAAGTTTGCGTACCGTTATTATTCCACAAAAATAAATATTTCTGGATATGTTTTGTGGGCGGTCAGTTGTAAAAACTGAAAGTATATAACCTCGCTCATTTATAAATGTACGAAACCTCCATAAATTAATTTACTCAACTGATACATAATATTTAAAACAATGATTCTTAATTAGCGACACGCTCTTCTGGATTTTTGTACTCTGTGGGTATCTTCGGAGTAAATTCATCACTCCTGTTTCAAACAATTGCTTTCTCTCAAAAATACAACAAACCAATGAGATGATTATTAATTATTAAAAAAAAAAATATCGTTCTAAACCTAGGCCCTTTATTATTATTTTACAGCCAAAGTACGGGGTGGTCAAAATCTAAAGTGTTTGTAGAATACAGGGTGTTTCGTAAAAAATGCGAAAAAATTCGGGACGTGATTCCTCATCACAAATTTAGGGGGTTCTTTTCTATGTTTTTTTTCCTTAGAAGTTTCCTTTCGGAGTTACAGCCCCGTAAAGGTCAACTCACACCGGCGCGATTTCGACGCGGTCGCGGGCGCGGTCACGATAATAAGTAACCTTGGTTACCAATTATCGTGACCGCGCCCGCGACCGCGTCGAGATCGCGCCGGTGTGTGTGGACCTTTAAGCGGAGTGGTAAAATCAGGTTTTTATTTTATTTTTAAAATTTGAATAAATGTAGGAGAATGATATTTGGTAGATGGTTTATACTTATTAAAAGGTTTCCCATAGTAATATTTTCAATCATCTCCCACCTTCACAGGGGGCTGAAAAGTGCGAACCCTGTTGGATTTTTAATCAGAACTTATTGGAGGGTTGAAATTTGGCAATTTAAAAAAATATGTATGAAAGCTTGATTTACTAAGAAACTTTTTTTATTCTTTAACTTTTCTCGGAAAGCCTACAGTTTTTGAGTAAAAAATAATATAAATAAACATGCACCATTAAATATTCCAATATGAAACGCTTCATTTTAGAGGTTACCATAGTTTGTTTATGTTCATATTGGGTAGAATTTACGAGTGTTATTCATTTTAACGTTTACGGGGCGACAACGCTAAAACGCCAGTCAATTCTACCCAATATGAACATAACCAAACCATGGCAACCACCAAAATGAATCGTTTTATGTTGGAATATTTGATGGCGCATGTTTACTTATATTATTTTTGACTCAAAAACTGTAGGTTTTACGAGAAAAATTATAAAAAAAAAAAGTTTCTTAGTAAATCAAGCTTTAAAAAAAAAAAAATTAATTGGTAAATGTTTAACCACTAAAAAGTTTTGATCAAAAAGCCAACAGGGGTTGCACTTTTCAGCCCCCTGTGAAGGTGGGAGATGATTACTGTGGAAAACCTTTTAATAAGTATTAAACATCTACTAAATATCATTCTCCCAGATTTATCCAAATTTGAGAAATAAAATAAAAACCTAATTTTACCGCTCCTCCCTTTTAAGGGGATGCAACTCCGAAAAGAGACGTCTAAGGAATTTTTATTTATAAAAAATACCTTCCATAATTTTCGATTAGGAATTACCTCCCAATTTTTTTCGCATTGTTTACGAAACAACCTGTATATCGGTACCTATAATAACTATGGAAATACCGCTCCGCAGCTCCGTGCGTAACTTTTCCACTCGTGCGTAATATGCTTCTTACAACTCTTGTTATTTAATATACAATTTTAAACGTTTTAAGAAATCTGTGGGCGCTACTAAAACTTCGTTTTTATATTAACCATTAGCAATCAGCAATTTTTTTGTTTTTATATGATCATTAGCAATAAAGTTATGTACCGGAAATGAAAAAAAAGTGCAAGCGACTTTTGTAAAACATAGGTTTTTGTGAATTTTGTATTCGTAAGTATAAAACTGAATGTTATTCATCGCTTGATAACTGCATATTGTAGCTATGGAAGAGTCACAGTTCAGATTGCATTGTGTCAAAATTTCGTGATTTATTCATGCTGGAAACGATCACATATAATATATGGCACTAATGGGACGTTATTTTTTATTCCATTTTACCGAGCGGGATTCTTTCAGCACAAAGTCGCGATATAGATACGCAGGCAAATGGTACAAATTGTGTTTTTGAACTAAAGCAGAAATATTTTATTTACCGTAGAGTCTGATGGATCCTTCTGTCTCCCCAAGAGAATTCTTGGAGATGCATCGATAGTTGCCAAAGTCCCCGGGCTGAAGGTTGCGCACCGTCAGTTTCATGTGAGCCCGATAGCTGTTTTCCGTCGTCTCCGTGCCGTACTTCTTCGTGGGCAAGAGCATAACGTTGTCGTATACCCAGTAGCTGATGGCTCTTGGGTATGCCTCTGTGTGGCAGTCGATTGTTACATCCGTTCCGGCAGGAGCACCCACTAACTGGTTTGGCACCCATATCATGGGCGAAACTGTAACAAAAAAAAAATTATAGAAAGATATTTGTATAATTATGGATAATATGCAACACTATCATCAAATAGTACAGTTTAATATATTCACCCTAAGATCTTTCTCTATCAGTATTTCAACAAATACACCATAACGAAAACATTTTATACTTCATTGAAAAATTTTGTTCTTCAATTGGTTTTACATAGAAAAAATTAAAATCATTTAAATAATATTATCGTAAATTAAAACGACAATTATTTAATAGTTATTACTGTACATACAAACATGATGGATCAAAAAAAAAGACAGTTTAATATTTAACATATCATGTGCTCGTTCTTTTAATAGATCTAAAAACATGAGGCCTAAAAAGTATCATCTTCGTGTCTTATATTAATATTTCAACACAAAAAAAAATTGGTGCCTCTTGACAGTTCAAGAAGCGAGAACCCCAACATCTTTCTTTGTGTCCTCACGTGGGACTAGGCGTCTAGTGCAAAAAAAAATTAATACAAATTTTTTGTAGCTCATGCTCGATCGATTTCCATTTTACCTCTTCGCACAAAAATTTTAAAATCGTACTTAAATTGTTTAGTTTTCGAAACACATTCTGTGAATGTTTAAATTAATATACACGGTGATTGAAATTCGAGTTTCAGCATGGGGATCTTAGTTATCATAGTAGCTAGAGTATAGGTTTAAATTTGGCAAAGTTGCTTAATTTTGTACTCAACAATAATCTGAAGAGAAATTGGAAATATCCCAAACGGTATCCGAGAAAATTAGGAAAAACCGGAAAATACGACTTTTGAAAATCGTCTATAGCTTCCTTGGAGTTTTAAATATTTCAAATGTGTAAAAACATTGCTCAAGCATTTTTTTGGGCCCAATCGGATGGGGATCACAAATTTTTCCTAGATAGATTCGTTTTTGTTTTATGACAACCAACTTTGTTTTTTCTTATGGGCTCAGTTTTTGTTATTTACATAATCTCATAGCATTTATTTTTCTGAATCCATTGAGGTATCACTATTAAGCAAGATTCCTATAGTTGTCCGAATTAAGAGTTATGTACTGCGCAGTAATAAATCTCTGTCAATGGGAGAACATACTTAAAAGTAATGAAAATTGTATGTACGTGAAATGACATAGTATTTGAAGAAATGTAAGTTAAAAATAATAGTTTTTATCGGGACTCAAAGAGGTTAATTATTGCAGGACAGATGTTATCCGAAATTAACTCATCCATTTAATCTGGTCCGTTATTAGCGACCCCTACTCCATTACTACTCGTCCCGGAAACGATATATACTCTGAAGATTTTGTTCAATAATACGAATTTCAGAATTAATGACAATACAAAAGCCAAAAGCGCCTTGGGTAGAAAATGAGAATTTTTAATAAATGATATATAAAACGTCGGCCATTTTTGGAGTAAGTTCAGAAATGTTTTGACATTGTTAATTGTAAAGCAAGTAATAAAAAACCTTTGATAACATGACCAGCTTCCAAGCAATGCTACTTGAAATACAACCTGCCTTTTTATCGTATTAAATATGAGGGGAGACCGGGGATGAAAGTAAAATTTTTTTGTTTTTATTTAATTTCTCATAGAGTATTACAAATTTTTTACATCCAAATTGGTTTAATGATAGATTGGACATTTGTCTTGCTTCCAAGATATTTATTTCGTGTGTTTCGTAAAGCAAATGTGAGAAAACATTTTTTTGCTCTAGTAAGACAGCTGTTACTTCCAACCTCAACGTTGGGGCTAAAAGTAACAATGATTGGGGTAAGTTGTAACGGCAAAATAATTTACACAGCTCGTAAGTAGTGGGTAAATATATTAGTCTTCATCAATAAAATTAATATTTTATTCAAAAATACACCTTAGCAAAATGAAAAAATTAAAAAAATCTTTGGTACAATACAAAATGATAAGTGAACAGTAAGGACGGTCCCAAATTATTAAATTTACACTGGATCATAATAACTGTTTGTTTTCTTGGAAAAAAATCTAACCGCCCAGTAAAAGAGGGTCAGGTAAAGTTGGGTTCGTTAAAGCTTTGTTTTTAAATAAGTTATAAAAATTAAGGTAATAGAATAAAAACAATGGCGGCTGGTAGGAAAACCAAAAGTACCTGACCTTACCAATTAGTATAGGTTTTATAACTTGAAATGCTTTATTTAAGGAATTATTTAGCTTTACATAAATTTTCATCATTAAACCGATATTATATACCGAGTTTTATAATTTAATAATTTGGGACTGCAGGTACCAGGTACCAATATTCAAAAATGCGAAACAAGTAAATAAAACAAATTGGAAAATTATTCCGACAACTTTTGTATGTTCTCATCTACGAAGAAAACCACCAATTATGTGCTAAGAGTGAACATTGGCAAGTGAAAACATTAATTGGGGTTGGTTGTAACCAGGGCTCGAAACCGAAAAAAATGTTGGTTAACGGTTAACCGAAATCGAGAACTTTATTTTTATAACGGTTTTTGTTGAAAACCCGGTTTTATTCGTAAAAAACCGGTTTAGAAAAAACTGGTTAAATTAACCGGTTTTTAAAATTATTTAGATCAGGAATGCAAAGTATGAAAAGATATTATTTATTTATAATTCTATAATAAATGTACAATCAAGAGTTCAGTAATGACTTTTGGTAAATTAATCGCATTTACTACGGATTTTGTATTTTTCATCGTAATTTTTATTTAAAAAAAGACGTTAAAAAACCGGTTTTTTATTATTTTGGTTAAAGGTTACCGTTTTTTTTGCCTTTAAAAATAACGGTTTCGGTTTCGGTTAAAAATCACTTTTTCTGACAAAAAATAACGGTTAACCGGTTTTTTAAACCGGTTTAAAAAACCGGTTTCATGCCCTGGTTGTAACACTGTTACTTTTGACCCCAAGTGTACACAAAACAAATTGCAGGGAATTCACAATTAACCACGATTCTGACGTCAAATTGTATTGCATCCACCAATAGTCAATTAAATTTTAAACAAAATAATGTAGGTACTTTTTTGTTCCTATTTTAGAGATCGCCTAAAAGTTACTCGACGGATGAGACAACGCAGTCACTTTTAGGCGGAAAATAGTGACTCTGGCTGGCAAAAAGTTAACCTCTATGACAGATGAAAACTAGCAATGTAGGTAGGGAGGTGGATGTAAATTAACATTGCACAAGCGCTTAGGGCGATATATAACAAAAATTAAAGAAACTATAGGCACTGTTACAACCTACCCGTGTTTTTTTTTTTTTTTTTATTGTTTGTTTGGCATTGGACTGTAGTCCATCAGCCACAGATATTTGTGTTTTACTTTTAACCCCGGTCTCCCCTACTAGATTTTAACTAGATTTTTTTAGATTTACTAGATTTACTTAGATTTAATAGAATTATGCTTACTAAAAAAATTGTATGGTCTCCATTGCTACATACGTAAGTTTAAGAGTGCTTTACTTTTTAATACCTGAGAAGAGTGGGCGAATAAAAAACGCTTTTGTAAAAGTATGTTAACTCTAACTGCTTAGTTTTATCTTATGTAAGTGTTTTACGCTGTTTAAAATAACATACAGGGTGTGCCCGTTATCGGCGCAGATATTTTAAGTGGTGATAAAGGATATTTTTCTAAGAAAAAATTTCAAGTAAAACTTTTTCCTAAAATCAAATGCTAAGCAGATATCAACACTTGCTTGATTTTTTTACACTTCTGCATTAAGACTCTGTCGCCGAAAATATCAATTTTATCGTAAAATACCTTAAGGCCTTTTAATAGAGTATGAAATTTTCTACAAAATTGGTTCGAATTATTTTTTGTCTATAGGCAATAGTTTAAAAGTTATAAAGCAGTTTGTAGAAAAAACTTTTAAAAATGTGGTAATTTTTTTACACTCTGTTCCTTATTATTAGCTTTTCCGGGAAATCGGTTTGATTATCCGAAAACTTTTATTGGACCAAAGTTGTAGCCCATAAAATTTGCTATCCAGAATGGGCTATCCGTTTTGTTGTACAAACTTTCGTTTTAAAGATACAGCGGTTGCAAAGTCTACGAAAGCACTAAAGATTTTAAATTTTACCATCTTTTTGTAACAACTGCTTTATAACTTTTAAACCATTCATTGCCTACAAACAACAAATGAATAAAACTAATTTTGTAGAAACTTTCATGCTCTGTTAAAAAGCTTCAAGGTATTTTACGATAAAACTGATTTTGATTTTAAATGCAGAAGTGTAAAAAAATCAAAAAGTACCCCATATTAGCCGACTTTGCTCCTAACTTTATTTTAATTATCAAATGTGTACCATAGTCTTGAAAAACGAATACCTTTTTTTACGAATACCATTTTACTTCGCGTGCAGTATTTCTTTAACTGCTGTTATTTGTACTTTGTCAAGAGAATTTTTTGTCGTTATAAATTCATTTTCTATACAACAGTCACCGGATGAGGCTGAAAGGATTTACAGGATTAAAAATTTACATACTAAATGAAGTATTGTTTGATAAAGAGAAAAATATGCGACTCCAAGTTCGTTGCACCCAATCCAACTAAAAAATCATTCATCGGTTTTTGCTTTTATTGTTATACAGGGTTCAGGGTGTCCCCATTATACACCGCCAAAAAGTAGGTGCATATTCCTGAGTGAAAATGATGACCATTGGTCAAATATTTTGTTATCCGAAAATGCTTCCTTTCAAAGTGAGAGACCTCCAAAGTTGCAAGAAAAAAAAATCAAAAAATCGATTATGTCCTAGCCGTTTAAGCTAGAGCTATCAAACTTGGCCGAAATGTTTAGGTGTTTCCCATTGACTTTGTGGGATAATTGGAAAGAAAACACGTAATTGGAAGTATGATTTATAGTCAGGTCATCCGCTTACCATCTTCAGAATTTTTTTCTCTGGCATAAAATAGAAAATGTCAATCGTCCATAAGAAAGTACGACTTAAGAGAAAAAAATTCGTCCCTCTTTATTTTTTGCTGTAAACGTAGCCGTTTTCGAGAAAATTAGCGCTAAAGATGCATCGACAAACTCTGTTTATACAGCTCAAATATTTTTTTTACTAAATTTAGTTGGCTAATGTCATGCTTGACTTAAGGCTTGTTCATAACCTAACCTTTTTCTAAAAATGTCATACACAAACTTGTATACTCTAAACGAATTAGCCGACATTCACTTAGTTTATTATGAACAAGCCTTAAGTCAAGCATGACATTAGCCAACTAAGTTTAAGTTAAAAAAATATTTGAGGTGTATAAACAGAGTTTGTCGATGCATCTTTAGAGCTTATTTTCTCGAAAACGGCTACGTTTACAGCAAAAAACAAAGAGGGACGAATTTTTTCCTCTTAAGTCGTACTTTCTTATGGACGAATGACATATCCAATTTTATTCCAGAGAAAAAAATTCTGAAGATGGTAAGCGGATGACATGACTATAAATCATACTTCCAATTACGTGTTTTCTTTCTAATTATCCCACAAAGTCAATGGGAAACACCCAAACATTTCGGCCAAGTTTGATAGCTCTAGCTTAAACGGCTAGGACGTAATCGATTTTTTGATTTTTTTTTCTTGCAACTTTTGAGGTCTCTAACTTGGAAAGAAAGCATTTTCGGATAACAAAATATTTGACAAAAGGTCATCATTTTCACTCAGGAATATGCAACTACTTTTTGGCGGTGTATAATGGGGACACCCTGTATATTGTCAATTGAGTATTTAGTTCAAGATCTTCTCGAATTTGCTAACGATGTACTAATAATGTTTAATTGTTATTAGTATTAATTTACATATTTTGCCGTTGATTATAAAAGTTCTACAAATTTTCTCACCGCTTTTTAACGCGAGGTTGCGTTCCGACACAACGCTTATCGGGAACGATAGTTAAACAATAAACAAATGTTTCAAGTCTTACGGCTGTGAAGCGGCGCCCCGAGGCAGGCTGCCTCGATTCTACACCCTGTCGACGACCCTGAGTTTATATTACGCACAAGGTTTTATTATTGAAGGTTTATTTAATTATTATGCCATTTAATATCAACGATTCCCGACTCGAGCAAACAAGGTTCGTAATGATAAACAACGCGTTTTCTACCTCCAACATATAAATAAGACGCTTTTTAACAACAACAAAAAAGTATTTGCGTTGATATTGTTGCACGTTTATCCAGGCAATCCAGTTTCTAACGCTTCATTGTTATCACTGTGATAAAAGACTTCTTGAATGCGGTAATCTCCGGAGCGTAACGTGCTTTTATAAACGTCTCACACAGAAATAAAGTTGGTAATACTGCATTTTGGAACATGTTTTATTTAAATGCAATAGGCTTTTACGACGTTAAGTGTTCATTTTCGTCTTCTGCACAGATACCTTACGTCTGAGCGCATTATAATGAATATCGCATGTGCAATAAACTCATCGCCGCCAAAAAAAATCTTCTTTTTAGTTTTTTATTACCTATTTGTACGAAGAGATGACCCAAGTTTAGCGTGATTAATAAGGGGTAAGATATACCCTCTCTAAAATTATCACCATATGCAAATGTCCAAAATATGAAGAAAAAAAACTGAAACTAAACTACAAATTAATTTTGTGAGCGAAAGTTTAGCACATTGACTAACCCAGTGGTAATTGCATACATTTACTGGCAAATGTATATTATTTTATTTAGTCATAAGTCCTTCGTTAGGTGTAGGACTGTTGAGCTGTGTTGTGATAACTTTTTTCTGTTTTTCTGTCTTGTGGCCTTTTATGACTTTCCATTTGATTTTTCTATCTGTTGCTGCTTTTTTAACTTCATCTTGCCAGGTTTTTCTCGGTCTACCTCTTTTGTTTTTTTCTTGTGATCCTGCTTCATAGGCTTTTCTGGTCAACCTTTCTTCTTTCATCCTATAACTGTGACCCCACCATCTTTCCTGTATTTTGGTTTCAACTGATTTTATCTTAACGTTCTCTATAAGTTTCCTTGCTGATTCTATCTTTTTTGGTTTTTCCTTGGATTTTTTTTAGAAACCTCATTTTTGCTGCATTAACTCGGCTACTATTTTTATTTGCGAGTGCCCACGTTTCACTTCCGTATAAAAGTACCTTTTTGACCACTTCCACTTTTGTTCATTTCGTGACTTCTCCATTTCCAAAAAATGTTGTTCTTAAAAGAACATGGTATGAACTACAAAATTCTAGAAAATAGCTACAATACTTGACGCTTTTCTAAATTTTATACAATTTTCGAAAGGTTTTTAATTTAATTTATTTTTTTAAAACAAAAACACTCTCTAATAAAAACGTTTTATACTGGAGTAGCACAGACTAGAATGTGTTACTTTGGTTGCAAAAATATTTGTTCCACACTATGCTATTGCATCTTGATTGTTTTTTAGAAATGGTTACACCATGCATTTTGCCTGCGAGCTGCACTGTATTGTATAATATATACAAGCTAATATTATCCTAGCGTTAAATTAGTTTGGAGGCAATACAAAGTGCCTAATTAGATTGATATTGCTTAACAATGTGTATGTTTAGTCTCATGTAGAAAGAAACACAACCACGTACACTGCCTTGAACAACCAATCAAGAGCGTCTTGAAACTTGTACATAAACAGAAATGAACTTAAAATTATGAAATTCTCCATAGTCAACTGCTAATTTTATACACGGTGTCCCAGATTACAATTCCAGCATGGGCATCTCGTTTATTATAAGAGATACAGGTTTGTTTAAATTAGATGAATTAGTCGTTAGTATGAGAGAGGCCACAATCAATTTTTAAAAGTACAAAATTGCTCGTGCTTCAGATGTTATAGAAAAAATAAGAAATATCGAATTTGTTTTTTCTCACATAAATTTTTTGTCTTAATCATTAGATCAATTTTATGTGTACCTTCTGAAGGTACATTTTATGTAGCATGTATTATCTTAGATTTTTTTTATCACTTTTCCATTTTTAAAACATAATTTTTGTGAATACTACATTTTTTCACCTAATTTAGCTTTTGTTGATAATTTTAATTAGACGAAGCAAAAATTGTTTGCAATTACACGAGCGGACTCTAATTAATTAAGAAGTACACACGCATATATTATGACAAAATCATTTGGCGGCCACACCAGTCCCTTTATTATCCGAAAGGTGTGAACCTGTAATTACCGAGCAATAGTTTCCCAGTCGTTGTAAAGTAAATTAGGTCCTCACAAATTAGACCAGCAACGAACAAAGCTACTTTTGAAACACACAAATAAAAAGGATCAAAGTGGCGCACGATATAATTAGCTTAATATAAAAAGTTCGTGTTTATCTGACATTGCCTACTAAGAAGATAACATATAGTGAAATAACCCGAAAAATACAGTGCCGTACACCGTATAATAGTGGCTCACTAATAGCACGGTCGTTGAGGACCGTGATATGATGTTATTATCATGAGTCCGCAGTACTATCCGTGTCCGATCTCTATTGAGGGGTAACGTTAATTCAGTCTCGTGCACAACTACCCCACATGATTTACTCCTTTTGTATAGTCACAAAGTCATATGTATACATGCGTTAACCACATTAATATTAGATTACCGATAAAAGATACCGGCAGCAGTTTGAAGCTCTTTAAAATTATGTAGTTTGACGCTTTTTTATTATGTTCGATTAACTGTTTAAATGACGACATTATTTTGCATGTTATTAAACACAATTAATTATTATAGAACAACACAGGCACTATTAATTTTTGACCAAACATTCGTTTCTATGCGAACATTTGACTCTGAAAGCGGGGCAAGTAAATTTTTTGTTTGTTATTGAGATACATTGAATGGTTTGCGTTTCAATAAATTTTAAAATATTGGTACCTATGCATTAATAGACAACTTTTATGTATTTTATGGTTTTAGGTAACGCAAATCAGGAGATTACAATGGAAAAATGAGAAAAATTAATAGCAAAAATGAAATATCGGAAAAGCCGCCGGTAAAGATGGTATTACACCGGAAATGATTAAATAAATTGAAGAATTAGGGAAAGAAGCACTAAGGGCTCTATTAAACGAAGCACCAAGGGATTGGAACATTCGAATAATCCTATTACTATGTAAGGAAAGGGGCAAAAGGGATTGTTCTAACTATAGAGGAATAACATTAATGAGTGTACCAGGGAAAATACTGGCAAGAGTAATGGAAGGCAGACTAAAAGAAAAAATGGAAAGCACACTAGAAGAATCCCAATACGGTTTCAGAAGAGGAAGAAGTACACAAGACCCAGTCTTTATATTAAGGTAAGCAATCGAAAAAAACTTAACAAAAAAACAAGGATATACATTTATGTTTTATAGGCTTGGAAAGCAATCGATAAAATCAAAAAAAAGACGTATGGAGGAACCTAAGAAGGAAGGGAATAGAAATAGAAACAATCGACATAATAAAAGCGATGTACGAAAAAACGGTAAACATTGTAAGAACCAAAAATGAAGAATCGGAAGAGTTTGAAACAAAAGAGGGCTTAAAACAAGGATGCGTGCCCAGCTCATTATTATTTTCAGTAGTTATAGTTCGGGTAATTAAAGAAGTAAAACAGAAAATGAGACGGTTTCACCTAGGCAACTGGAAATATATACAGGGTGTAGACTCGGATCACGCAACATAGCAATTTCAATGGTAAAATTTTAAGTCGAATTCTTGCTCCGCTAATTATTTTAGAAAAAAAGTGCAAATACGTTTTTTGTAGAGAAAAAAATTCTGTATCCATAAATGTAATCAATATTACTTTTTCGTTTTCCAAAAACAGAAAAATAAGCAAATTAAAAAACGCGTTTTCGCGAAAATCTGTAGTGCCTTGGAATTATGCTACGACAACTGCCCATCTTACTAACACTTACTGTCACTTTGACGTTTGAAGTTTATTCTTAATTATCATTTTTATTATATCTTGCAATGAAAACATAACTAATTGTGTAAAATAAATGTTTGATAAAATATAAAGGATAATTAAGAATGAATTTCGCGTCAAAGTGACAGTATAAGTGACATTAGGCTGGGCAGTTGTCATACCATAATTCCAAGGCACTACAGATTTCTGTTCAAACGCGTTTTTTAATTTGCATAATTTTCAGTTATTGGAAAATGAAAAAGTAATATTGATTACATTTATGGATACAGAATTTTTTTCTCTACAAAAAACGTATTTGCACTTTTTTTCTAAAGTAATTAGCGGAGCAAGAATTCGACTTTTAAAATTTTACCATTGAAATCGCTATGTTGCGTGATCCGAGTCTACACCCTGTATATATTTTTTAAACACTTGCTGGTGTTGTAGATTACAACTAGTATAAGATTATAAGATTAACGAGCAGTTTTGTCCTAATAGTATCTTAAGCTACAGTGTTTACTGAGTCTACCCATTGGTAATTTCACTAAACTAGTTCAAAAGGTTTGGTCCTTTTGAATCTTCTAACAATCTCACGCTGGTGAAGCAGTTGGATTGCTTCAGTGTTAACATGATTGTGAAGTCTCTCCTCATGCTTCTGTGTAAATCTTTTGGCTTCGTCAGCAACCATTTCCACACATACGTCTCTGTGAAGGTTACAATTTTTTATGTACCAGGGAGCATTTACAATACTCCTCAGAACTTTATTTTGGAACCTTTGTATGATTTCGACATTACTCTTACTGGCACACCCCCACAATTATATCCCGTATAACCATACAGGTTTGATCGTTCAAGATAATTGGTAGCTATTCCGTATGTCTGTTTGTAACATTGACGTGAGTTGATTTATTTTGATTAAGTTTCATGTGCCAGCGTTTTTTTCACGTGCTGATTTTATCTAAGGATTTTTGTGGCTTTTCATTCGCTTCTAGTTCATTATTTCCGACTGCCAAAACACCTGTATCATTTGCATGCGTAGCAATTATAGTTTGTTCAGTTTCTGGTATGTCGTATGTGAATATGTGGAAAAATAAAGATAACTGAGCTAATGTTCGCAGACGACATGTTCTTAGTCGCGGAAACAGAAAAGAGTCTGCAACATAATCTAGAAACTCTAAACCGAAAAAACTAAAACTATGATCGTTACAACAGAGAACAAAGGGCAAAACATGACTTTAAATGGGTTTAGGTTGGAACAGGTAGAAAGCTTTAAATATTTAGGAGTGATCATAGAGAAAATTGGAGGAATGGACAAGAAAATAAGCGAAAGGGCAGGAAATGTGGAAAGAATATTTAACAGTTTAAGAACAACACTTTTTGGAAATAGAGAAACTGCCTTTCAAATTATGAAGTAAACTTATATTTTTTTTATATGTAAACCCTAGTTAGCTATGACTTTATATGAAAGAGCGTTTCTAGCTTTTCAAAAATGTATAATTTTATTTATTTTTTTGCGAACAATAACTGAGATATGGCTGGCTAATTTGTGAAAATTTGATCATCAAAGTTTACCATTATTTGGTAAACCTTATTATACCTCCTATAAAAACCATATCAGATATTTACTGAAATAGAGAGCATTTGTTATTTTTTTTACAATGATTTAATACTTTATGAAATAAAAAAATGAACAAATATAGCAACATAATAAATGTAAGTATGTAAACGAATTCGTTCTGATATTGCTGATAAAATTTCGGCTTGCAGGAGTTCCTTATATCTTTTAAAAGTTTTTGATGCTTTGATTAAAATTTCACACACAGAATTTTGTTGTTGTTGTTGGAAGTTAGACGAATGCTCGTATTGGTTAAATATATTTGCATTATTGCATTAAGTGTGGTATCAAAAGTGCTCTTTGTATAAATAAACTTACATAATTACAAAGAATGCAGACAGCAGCAGTCGTGGAAATATGGTAGGTACGTGTATTATAAAAGTTGTCCTGGAATGCACGTTCAGACTTGCGTTAAGAGTTGCTTCCATATAAGCATATACTTTAGTGTAGATGCACGAGACAGGAGGTCCTCCTTGTGGGGAAGTAATAAATTGGTGCTGACGGACGAGGGTATAACCGTGTGAAGATACGTAAGGTTCGCATTTCTGAGTCCATTTAGTTCTAACGATAAGTTTTTAGAGCCCCTTTATCACTGCCAAATTTATTATTATAAAACTGCAATTTAATTCAATAGTTACATTCTACATAAAAAAGTATCTTTAGAAGGTACAAATAAAATAAGATTTAATGAATAAGACAAAAAAGTTACGAGAGGAAAAAGAAATTCGACATTTTCATATTTTTTGCTATAACATCTGAAGCACGAGTAGGGTTTTTCGGATCCGGGTACCCGGATTCCGATTCGCCGAATCCCACTGTAAATATTCGGATTCGATATTCGGTCTAAAATTCGACGAATCTCGGGTTAGGTCTCATTAACGCTACCACACATTCAAAGAAAATACTTAATTTTGCAACAAATATTGGGAAAGGATTGTTTGACGGGGAAGACAAAAATGAAGAAATAGAGCATTTAACTGAGGGTGATTGCGGAAATATTGCAAGCGCATATGATGTTCCGGTGTTAACGATGGAAGAAGAGCTTGATCAAATATTGAAAACGGTAAAATGCATTATTTTCAAACAACAAAATTAGAACGGATTATTTAGAAAAATTATATCGAGCAATCATAACGATTAAACCAACGTCAAGCAATTTAGATTTCTCTGGAGCAAATAATTTTTGCATAAAGATTCGTTCTAGATTCTAGATTGTCGAATAATTTTAAAATGCTTTATTATTTTTAAAATTTTCTTTTTTGAGTAAGAAATAATTTTTTAACATTTTTATCAAATGTACCTACTCACAATCAGTAAAACTTATTTTTTGCTCCCAAAAGTTATTAGAGAATGTATTTTAATATTATTGTTGTTTTTAGTTATTAATTATAGAAATGTTATGAAATATAAAATTTTTATAAAACAATTTGCTATTGTTTTTAGTTACCAAATATATATATTTTTTTAAATGTGATCAATAAGAGATTATGACTCTTTTTAAATGATTAGAGAATAAACTTTACTTTATCCTTTAACAATCAAATATAGTGTCATTATAACTGATTGAAGGCCGTTTGAATTATTAATACTCCTATAAACCTTACTTA
Source organism: Elmis aenea (assembly GCA_947652605.1). NCBI lineage: Eukaryota > Metazoa > Arthropoda > Insecta > Coleoptera > Elmidae > Elmis > Elmis aenea. Next base: position 29,789,743 of record OX393584.1, read on the forward strand.
ACTTAACACCATGTTAGCAAAACCCATTGATGCGCTACTGACAAAACTGACAACCGCTAACAAATTAATATTGTAAATCGCCTGTAATTTTAAAATTTGCGCGACCTTTAAATACTATACAATAATTTTTATGGCACTGTAATTCATTTTATTTTAAAACCGGATTCGGATCCGGATTCGATTCGGATTCGTCGAATCCAAAAAAACCGAATCTTCCCAAACCCTAAGCACGAGGAATTTTGTACCTTTAAAAATTGATTGTGGATTCATCTAATTTAGCAAACCTCCTATAATAAGCGAGATTCCTATGTTGGAAATGTAATCTGGGACACCCTGTATATTTAACAGAAAAAGTCGTTATTTGACGCTGTGAGTACAATTTTTGATAATTTTATATCATAATGCTTGTAGTAATAGACACTTTTTTTACCTTTGTGTTTTGTATGGTTTTTAGTTTAGCGATTTAAATTTAAAAATATAAATTTAGAATATTTGACCAATAAATAGTTTTTTCTATTCACATTTCATTGATTCTCTTGATACATTTACAAAATGGGTTGTTGCTGTGGCCCCTAAAAAGTTCCTCAATTTAAAACTTGAATTTTGAGTACGAAGGGCATAGGTATAAAATTTTCACGGTTCCAGATAACAACGTACTTTAAAATCTCACCCTTATAATCGACCTAAAACGTTGGAGAAAATATCTTTAAAAACTTTTAGATAAAATAAGTAACCTCAGTAAATTATGAGTATTAATCCCTGTAGCGAAAAATTACGCAGTTTGTTTTGAAGAACCGGCGGTGCAAAAATTATAATTTTACTTTATTAAGCGTGAGATGTCACCAGGGGAAAATAATCTTCTTAGTTTTCATCTTTATATAATAAATAATAAATGTATATATTCTTATACAAAACATTAAACACAATTAAAATTTTGCTTAGCCAAGAAAAACAATACGTTTATCCTAAGGATGACAGTTAAAACCCAAATAGCATACGAAATGAACGCTGTTTTACTCTCTTTTTATACAGATTTCGTCGTATTGTGCCTCACTGATTACCATAATGTAATGGTTTTTTATTCATTTCCTAATTTGTAGTCTTATGACAGCATTTTAAAACTTGAACAGCATTATTCTGCTAAATCATTGTCTTGAATGGCTACATAGACTTTCTTTCGGTATTTTAATACTTTTTATTTTAATCAAACCGAAATTTGGACAAGCTTATTAAGAATTTTTTACTGTGACCTTTTTATACAAAGTACTCAGCAAAGAATTGTGAATCATTATAAACGTTTTTTTTAAATATTGTAGTAGGTAAAGTTAAAAAACGGGAGATCTTATTTTGCATATAACTTCGACATTTAAATTATGAATCAAACAATAAACTTCCTTTTCGAACATTTTTAGTTTTTATAATACTTTGGCCCGTATTCGTTTGCAATTTCTTTACAGGATTTTCAATCTTAATTTTTTTTACACATGAAAGAGTTATGGTACCCACCTATTTTACGATGGGTTATGTGATTACTGACCACGGAAGGTTTATTGCATCAAGAACATCAAAACTAAATGTTTTGCAGAGTTACATATACGTGCCAATGGCCATTTCCTTCGGAAAAATAGGGGAAAAACCGAAAAGTTGAATAATAAAAGTAATGTTTGCGATCGCGTTGGCCATGAAACCGTGATTCTTTTATTTAACAATTCGCGCATCTTTAACAAGTAAAATGGTGCAAAGTTTTTGGAAAAATCTCAAACGGTTCGGCTGGACGTTTTCACGCTCATAAGCAATTTCCGCGCGTACCCGATATAAAACTTTTATTTATAGTCAGAAAGGTATCTTTAGAGCGAGAATGCAGAGTCCCTGAGGCGGCTTAATAATAAAATTAAGAAGAAAAGTTTAAAAGAAGTTAATGTGATAGTGAAGGTTAAATAAAACAAATCAATATTGTATTTAGATACAAGAAATAATAATGGCAAAAAGATGCTAGAATACTGCCAAATCCACAATCTTGTCATCACAAATACGTTTTTTGAACATAAAAACATACATAAATATACCCGAGAGGTACCAAGTAGAAGAGAAAAATCAATCATTGATTATATTCTAGTAGATAAGGAGACAAGAGCATTAGTCACAGATACAAAAGTGAGAAGAGGTCCAGAAATAAATAGCGATCACTATCTACTTGTAACCAAAATCAGAGAAGACCCACAAGATAAAAGGAATAACATACAAAAACAAACACAAAAGAAAAAAGAATATGAATCGATAAGATCATACAAACTTTTGAATGAGAATAATAAAATAAAATATGTAGAAACTATAAATAAAGAACTTGAAAAAAGGAAAATAAAACCAGCTGAACTAAATACTGAACAATTATGGAAAAGTTTCAAAGAAATTATTAACTATTCAGCCAAAAAAGTGTGCGGAGTATGCAAATCTATCAATAATAAGAAACAAACAGATTGGTGGAATGACGAAATTAAGAAACAGGTAAACACAAAGAAAAGACACTGGCAGAATTACTTATCCAAAAGAACACCAGAGAACTACGAAAAATACAAAGAACAGAGAAAAATAGTCAAAAACTTAATAACAGAAGCAAAACAGAATTCATGGAAAGAATTTGGAGAAAAACTAGAGACAGACAGTAAGGGAAATCAGAAACTATTTTATAAAATACTGAAAAATCTAAGATCAGACCGTAAACCCCAAATAATAACTATTAATGATAAAGCAGGAAATACCCTAACAGACGAAAAAGAAATAATGGAAAGATGGAAAGAGTACTTTGAAGAATTATTGAATACAAACAATAAAGATTTGACACCACACAATGAAAGAAAAGAGCAGACAAAAATCAATAAAGAAGAACAAGAAGACGGCATAACATTAGAGGAACTACAACAAGGATTAAAGAAATTAAAAAACGGGAAAACGCCAGGACATGACAGAATAACAAGCGAAATGATGAAAAATATGGGACTCAAAGGCACTTTTACTATTAGAAGTCATGAACAAGGCATGGTCAGAAGAAATAATACCGAAAGACTGGGAGATTGGGATGATACTGCCTATATTTAAGAAGGGGGACAACAAAGATTGCAATAATTACAGAGGCATAATGCTTCTCAGCACAGCACTAAAATTGTACGAACAAATACTAGCACAGAAGCTAACAAATATATTAGATGAGACATTAACAGAATCACAAAGTGGATTTAGAAAAGGTAGGAGTGTGCAAGATCATATATTCACAATTAAACAGATTATAACTAAAACACAACTAAAAAGAGAAAAAGCATACTTCGCATTTATAGACTTGCAAAAAGCATTCGATAAAGTATCTAGACAAAAAGTGTGGGAGATCCTTGAAGAAAGAAAGATAGGTACCAAACTAAGAAAAAATATTAGCTGCTTGTATAAGACAACAATAAATTATGTGGCAACAAAAAACATGAAATCGGATTCTTTCAAGACAGAAGATGGATTAAGACAAGGTGGAGGTATGAGCCCCATATTGTTTACGATTTTTATGGACAGTATAATTAAAAAATGCAAACGAAATGTTAAGAGTTTATTAGTAGGAAACAAAAATTTACAGAAAGTCGAAGTATCAGAATGTGCGTTTGCAGACGATATAGTGATTATGGCTAAGAATGAAAGGAACCTAAAAACCAATATAAAAATTTGGAAAGACGTACTGGAAGAGAATGGAATGGAAATTAATCACAAGAAAACAAAAGTGATGACGATAAACGAAGAAAATGAGAATATAAGCATAGAAATTGAAGGAGAAAAAATAGAAACCTTACAATATTTTGACTACCTCGGTGTAACGATTGAAAATTCAGGACAACAAGAATTAGAAATAAATAAGAGGATCGAAAAGGCAATAAAAACCTTTTACGCCATAGACAAAACCTTTATTAATAAACAAGAAGTCACCAAAAAAACAAAAATGAGCGTGTACCGTGCGATATATAGACCAATTTTGACATTTGGGTGCGAGTCATGGGCATTAACATCGAGCCAAAAAAGTAAAATACAAGCGACTGTAATGAAATTTTTAAGAAGAGTAAGAGGCGTAACAAGAAAAGACAAAATACGAAATGAACAGATTAGAAATGAACTGGAAGTAGAATCTATTCTGGAATTCATCGAAACTAGGCAACTGAGCTGGTGGGGGCATCTACAAAGAATGGACACAAGAAGACAGGTAAAGAGAGTGTGGGAAGCAAGAATACAAACAAGGAGGAAAAGAGGAAGACCGAGAGAAACATGGGAAAAGGCAGTAGCAAAAACCTTGGAGAAGAAGGGAAAATCGTGGTGCGAAGCGAAGGAAATGGCACAGAACAAAAAACAGTGGCGAAAATTCATGTACAATAAATAGATGTGCACACCTCCCTACACCTACGGGTAGAAGGGAATTTGATTATATATATATATATATATATATATTTAATATGGATGTTTTGAAAGTATCTAATGCACAGATTCATATCTGGTACTTATGATTTCCATCTCCTGATGTTTCTTTTGAAAAATGGAGAACGTCGTTATTAAAATGTCAAACGTTTATATTTCTTACAATGTTTAATCCAGCAGATTCTAAAAAAGCTGGATAAATTTATCGATAATGTCTTAGTTAACTTTTTTTTTGTACGTTCTTTGCAAATGATAAATAAAATGATTTCAATCTTTAACGATTTTTGAAGGTTAATATTTTAAAGTCGCTTAATTTTTAGTAAAGTTGCGAAACTTTGTGGCGAATTTAAAACTTTAAAGAAAGTTATCATAATTCTCTTGCCTTAAAAGTCAAAAGAAACAAAATAATTTATTTTCGTTTTATCCTTTGCTTTATTTTGATCAATCTTATTTCCAACTAAATGTACAATGTAAAGCCACAAAGCTGCGCCATTTTCTTACATTGAAAAAATGTTTTAAGTAAGGATATCGTTACACCAATAATTGTGAATAAAAATTGACAAATTTGTTTTATTTCTATCTACATTAAGAATTGTTACACGAGATTTTGAGTTAGAAACAATATCTCCAAAAATTGTCAATAGTTATAATTTTTTTGTTAATGCTTAATTAAAATACTATATCAAGTCTTTTTAGTTGCTGATAGATTTTTTTAATCACTTTTAATTATTGAGATATTACCCCTAACTACATTTTTTCTTATGGGACGTTAAGTTGGCTTTGGAATAGTTGTGCTTTTTTACCTCTTTCTAACGATATATCATACGTTGTATCTGTTTTTATAAACAACCCAGGAACTCAAGAACAATCGTATTTTACCGATATTATTCTAAGTTAGCCTTGAAACGTATTAAACTGTCAAATTGGCTTTAAAATAATTAAATGTGCTTTCAGTTACTTTTGGTAAAATACTTTTTATTTGCCGGACAGTAGCTTTTATAAAACGTTTTTGAACAAAGGCGCTAGAGAAAGTAAAACTCTACATCGACAAGACAAAACGCTGTTTTTATTATACAGAAAGCTCTGAGAAACCCGATACAACTGATTAATATTAAACCTGGCCAGCAACATTTCCCAAAGGTCAGCATAGAAAAACAGATATATTTCCGGTAATGTATGTTACATGGAATTGAAAATTTAAGAATGTACGTTTAGCTGCAAATTAATATTATGAAATATCATCCGTTACACAAAGCATCCAGTTAATTAGGGTCCTGATGTATCATGCATGTGTTAAATAATTTAAACGTTGCTGTTCACCAAACTTTTAAAGAAATATATGCCTTCGTATTTCATCTTGAACTTTGTTAAATTACTTACAAAAATGTTGTATAGACAAAAAATATAATTATTTAAGGTAGTAGATTTTTGATTAAGTCTCAGATAACATTTTCAGCATAGAAATCTCGCTTATTATAAGAGATACAGTTGTGATTCACTTGAATGAATTATTCTTTTACAATATATACCGCATATATTTATAATAACAATAATAACGTAAGACAAAACACGGTATAACATACAATAACTAGATAATTATTGAACTCGAGATTGTAAAATTACAGGAACATGTTTAGCTAACATAGTCGGAGCCGTTTTTGTCAATTTTAGCAAAAGACGCCCAAGCGTCGGTAGTACATCATTTGCAATATTTGCATATTTTTGCCGTGTTTAAAGTCAATTGTAGGATATAATACTTTTAATTTTCATTTATTACGCTATTCTAGAAAATAAATATTAGTGCTTTGCAAGCCCCATTTTATTTTCGAAGAAAAACTATAATTGCTTCATGTAATGCAATTTCGAATATGTCAGACAGAACTCATTCTCGTTAATGATCTGTCTAAATTGTTTGCGAATTGTCTCTCTGGAAGACGACAGAGCATGGAGAAAACAAATGTAATGAAGGTTCTTAGTGGCATGCATAGACGTAATAAAAGAAAAATAGCGGGAATGGTTGGACATTAACGTCAATTGTAAACATAGCCCTAATCAAAAACTACAGAGCAAGAAAAATAAACATAATGTTAAATAATTTGTACTGACAATGAGATGGAAAAGTCGACGGGGAACGGGGACTTTGGTAAAGCAACTTTTTAACGGCTTTTGTGCAAGTACATAAGCCACCTTATAATCGCTTGTGAAACGTTGCTAGAAAAACAAGCGGGGAAGATGACGATTAGCGAAATAAAGTTAGGACGCAAACATCTTACGTTTTGAGCTTAATTAAGCCCCGATGATTTTATTATAGCGCACGGAGCATAGCAAATAAAGCGAACTACTCTCTTAGAAGTAAATAACTGCCTGTTACGCCTAGCTAAATATAATAAAATTTGAGACCAATTGGTAAATATTAATCCGTGCCCCACGGGGCTCAAAATCCACAATAATTGTAAATAAGTTTAATTAATTTCATAATATGGTGAACTTCATTATAATGTTTAATATAAAAACCCATTTCGATTGAAAAGACAACTTTGTTGAACTGATGGGTACCTACGTATCTTAATCTTAATCTTTTTTTTTTAAGCCATTTGCTGTACTTTTAAGAAAATCGATTTTTTTTGTCGAAAAAGTGCAAAACCTATAGCCTTTGTACTTTTCCCATTATTCACGAAAAATTAAATATATTATTCAAGGGCCAATAATCCTTAATTTGACCATAAATCACGTGTATAAGAAGATTAAAACCATTTGCTTTAATTTTAAGAAAATCGATTTTTTTGTCTAAAAAAGTGCAAAGAGACCTTTGTACTTTTCCCATTTTTCACGAAAAATTAAAAATTGTGTTTAGGGGCTAATAATCCTTAATTTGCTCATAACTAACGTGTATAAGAAGTTTAAAGCCATTTGCTGTAGTTTTAAGAAAAACGATTTTTTGTCGAAAAAAAGTGCAAAGACTATAATAACCTTTGTACTTTTCCCATTTTTCACGAAAAATTAAAAATCGTGTTTAGGGGCTAATCATCCTTAATTTCCTTATAACTAACGTGTATAAGAAGTTTAAAGCCATTTGCTGTAGTTTTAAGAAAATCGTTTTTTTTGTCGAAAAAAGTGCAAAGACTATAGCCTTTGTACTTTTCCCATTATTCACGAAAAATTAAAAATCGTATTTAGGGGCTAATAATCCTTCATTTGCTCATAACTAACGTGTATAAGAAGTTTGAAGCCATTTGCTGTAGTTTTAAGAAAATCGATTTTTTTGTCGAAAAAAAGTGCAAAGACTAGCCTTTGCACTTTTCCCATTTTTCACGAAAAATTAAAAATCGTGTTTAGGGGCTAATCATCCTTAATTTCCTTATAACTAACGTGTATAAGAAGTTTAAAGCCATTTGCTGTAGTTTTAAGAAAATCGTTTTTTTTGTCGAAAAAAGTGCAAAGACTAGCCTTTGTACTTTTCCCATTTTTCACGAAAAATTAAAAATCGTATTAAGGGGCTAATAATCCTTAATTTGCTCATAACTAACGTGTATAAGAAGTTTAAAGCCATTTGCTGTAGTTTTAAGAAAATCGATTTTTTGTCGAAAAAAGTGCAAAGACTAGCCTTTGCACTTTTCCCATTTTTCACGAAAAATTAAAAATCGTATTTAGGGGCTAATAATCCTTAATTTGCTCATAACTAACGTGTATAAGAAGTTTGAAGCCATTTGTTGTAGTTTTAAGAAAAACGATTTTTTGTCGAAAAAAAGTGCAAAGACTATAATAACCTTTGTACTTTTCCCATTTTTCACGAAAAATTAAAAATCGTGTTTAGGGGCTAATCATCCTTAATTTCCTTATAACTAACGTGTATAAGAAGTTTAAAGCCATTTGCTGTAGTTTTAAGAAAATCGTTTTTTTTGTCGAAAAAAGTGCAAAGACTATAGCCTTTGTACTTTTCCCATTATTCACGAAAAATTAAAAATCGTATTTAGGGGCTAATAATCCTTCATTTGCTCATAACTAACGTGTATAAGAAGTTTGAAGCCATTTGCTGTAGTTTTAAGAAAATCGATTTTTTTGTCGAAAAAAAGTGCAAAGACTAGCCTTTGTACTTTTCCCATTTTTCACGAAAAATTAAAAATCGTGTTTAGGGGCTAATCATCCTTAATTTCCTTATAACTAACGTGTATAAGAAGTTTAAAGCCATTTGCTGTAGTTTTAAGAAAATCGTTTTTTTTGTCGAAAAAAGTGCAAAGACTAGCCTTTGTACTTTTCCCATTTTTCACGAAAAATTAAAAATCGTATTAAGGGGCTAATAATCCTTAATTTGCTCATAACTAACGTGTATAAGAAGTTTAAAGCCATTTGCTGTAGTTTTAAGAAAATCGATTTTTTGTCGAAAAAAGTGCAAAGACTAGCCTTTGCACTTTTCCCATTTTTCACGAAAAATTAAAAATCGTATTTAGGGGCTAATAATCCTTAATTTGCTCATAACTAACGTGTATAAGAAGTTTGAAGCCATTTGTTGTAGTTTTAAGAAAATCGATTTTTTGTTGAAAAAAGTTCACAGACTATATAGCCTTTGTACTTTTCCCATTTTTCACGAAAAATTAAAAATCGTGTTTAGGGGCTAATCATCCTTAATTTCCTTATAACTAACGTGTATAAGAAGTTTAAAGCCATTTGCTGTAGTTTTAAGAAAATCGTTTTTTTTGTCGAAAAAAGTGCAAAGACTATAGCCTTTGTACTTTTCCCATTATTCACGAAAAATTAAAAATCGTATTTAGGGGCTAATAATCCTTCATTTGCTCATAACTAACGTGTATAAGAAGTTTGAAGCCATTTGCTGTAGTTTTAAGAAAATCGATTTTTTTGTCTAAAAAAGTGCAAAGACTATAGCCTTTGTACTTTTCCCATTTTTCACGAAAAATTAAAACTCGTGTTTAGGGGCTAATAATCCTTAATTTGCTCATAACTTTAATATGTTATTATTAATTAAATTTTGATATCAATTAAATTTTGATATCAATTGAATTTTGTTGTACAATGTTTTTATTTTCAAATAAAAATTGTGCGAATTGCATTAATTAGCTAAAAGCATCATTTTGACATGCTGTTACATAATTATAAATTGTTGGTAATTTGTTATTAACGTAACGCCAAACAATTCGCTACTATTTATTGAAAATTAATGTACTGCATCAAACAAATCGTTGTTTATTTGCACAATATCAAGTACGTTATTATTCCATTATTATAAATGAGGTTAATTCATGAATGCAAAATAATTTCCCGTAATCACAATAGAAAATGGCATGCAGTTCCCCGCAATTTCGCCTAATTAACTTCACTAAAACCATCGGTCGCAGTTGCACAAATGCTGCAGTATACCATGAAAACGATCTGCGGTTTATTAGTGCATTCCTTGTGCGGTCCAAAATTTAAAGTACGCATAGGAATTCAACGGTGCGTTTGAATTAAAGCCTTATTGCTAACTTCTCTTTGGTTTTCTTTCACGAAATTTAAAAAAAAACAATTGTTTTTCATTGCACTTCTGCTATTCGAAAAAAAATATTTTAATTTTGTCTTATGGTGGAAAACTAAGTACCAAACTTTTATTCAAAACATTTTTCCCTAAAGTGGATATTTACTGAGATATGTAGCATATTCCATACCTTTTGGACACACTGTATAACAAATATAAAAAACTATATCTACCGGCTGATTCAGTTTGACTGTCGCACCCCTATAACTTTTTAATTATTGAAAATAACCCCAACAAACCTTGTATTTTTGGAAACAGCGACAAATTCTCTATTAAATGATGTACATTTGTTATCTCTACGATGACGTATGTCAAATCTGCGATAGGCAACTGTTTTTTTTTTTTAAATTACATAATATACATTTTTTGGTTGATTCGGATAGAGAATTTAATTCTGAATCCGACCATGTATTAAAAAAGTATGCATACATAAGAACTTTTTCGAGAAAAATCAGTTAAAAGTTTATTCAAATTTTGTTATGTTAAATAGACTGTTTGCTATAATTTGAATAAACTTTGAACAGATTTTCGTTAATTGTTATTACCATAACAATTAACGAATTTGGTCCACTGTATACCGCTTGCATAATAAACGCTTTAAATGTAAAAACACGTACCTATTATTTTTATTCGACACAAAACGTTTTTAACTCAGAAGAATTTTTGTACCAATAATGTTACTTACGAGTACAAAGGCCAGTTATTTTTAATTTGTTTAAATATCTGTGGTAACAATCTTCATGTTTGTTAGGTAGTTGATAGTGGCAACAATTTTTTTTACTGAAATCGTTTACACTTAAAAATTAGTATAAATTATGACAAACAAAATATCATTAAGCAAATTTTAATTATTGAAGAAAAGTACTGTAGTTACTCATTGTTGTTATTGAGGTGACACTGTGAAATAAGAATGAATGTATTCGTTAAGTACACACAAGCAGATTTGTTATTATTTAAGGTGTCCATATGCTATGCGAAATGATATAGTTGAGGCAGTTTTAAGGGTGGTTGACGAGTTTCCTCGCACCTCTCTACTACTAGGAGTTATTTCCCCCGGGGTTGGCCCAGCACCCGGCTAGAGTTCTCGATGGGCTCTGGGGTTACAGCAAACATGGAGCAATTTGCATTGAAATTTATGTTATTGTTGACTAGAAATGTATTTAGGATTCGTATTCAGAAACCTTAACAAGATATTATAATCTATAAGATTAAATTACCAGTGAGAGATTAGAGCTTATGTTACTGTTGTTACATAATCGCTTAAATTTAATTTATGATTTATACGCTTTTGCTTCGTGCAATTGAGAAGAGGTTAACTGAACAAATGAAATCCAATTTGATGACCACTTGTAGAACGGACGGTCAGAATGTTATTTTCCAGTAATTTACGAGTATGTTACTATACTTTTTACTTAAATCAGATACGGCCGGTGGCCAGTGGCGTAGCTAGAGTGTATGCCGCTCGAGGCGGTCCCTGAAGTTGTCGCCTCTCTAAATAAAGGTTGCCAACTGTTAATTTTATCAAAATAAGCGAAGTTCGACACGAAAAAAGCGGAGGGGAGAAAAAAGCGCCGCAGGCATTTTGTTTTTAAATTTTAGATGTTCAAACGTGTTTTAATGCAAAGTTAGATCATGTGGAGTACTTTACCGTCATCCAAAGTTAACAATTTTACGGCAGAACCTTTCGTGATTTTTTTTTTTAACAGATCACCCCTACCACCACGAAATTATCTTTAGTAAGGGTAAAAACTTTCACTGATAGTTTCCACTTAGGTAAAGGAATACATACATAATTATTATATTTAGCAAAATTACAAAAAAGTAATAATATAAATATAAACATAAAATTCACATACATTAAAAAAAAAATAACAACATATTTTAGCCTAACATTTAACTTTATATTGTAAAAATGTGTACAGAATTATTAAAGATGGCACAACCGTTTACTGGAAAGAGAATTTGTATTAGTCAGTTGTTGCACTAAAGTTTCATGTAGCTTTTATTAGAAAGCTGGCCGGCCCAACGCATTTTAAATAATCTACAGTATTGGATTTTAAGACGGCAACCTACTGTGCAATAAATATTTTATATATACATCACCAAGATGCATGTATGTGACATGCCCTACTTAACATTTAATGAAACGCTGTTAATTTATTAAGAAGCTTGCAAGTTCGACTTGTTGGAAATTTTCATGGACGCAATAGCGTAACTAAAATAATAATCGCTTGTAAGTATGATTAGCTACTGTACATTAACCCAGTGTCTGTTAAACTTGTTTCCCTTGCGACCTCTTTTTATAAGAAAAAAATAGTGCGACAAATGTTTGTTTTTATTAAAGGAGTTTGCCAAGGACGCGTTCGAAGTTTAAAAGCTATACAGGGTGTCCCAGATTATGTTTCCAGCATGGGAATCTCGCTTATTATAAGAGTTACAGGTTTGCTAAAATTAGGTGAATTATTCTTAAGCATAAGAGCAGCAACAATCAATTTTTAAAAGCACAAAATTTCTCATACTTTAGATGTGATAGCGAAAAACTGCGTGTTCCATTGAATTCAGAGGATGTAATTTATACAAGAACAGTTATCAAAATTAAAACAACGTTCACAAAGTTCTGAAATGTCGGCCTGTGTTACTATTGTTCGGTATAATTTCACTTTCTAGTTTTTTTTATGTGGCAATTTTTCTTTGTTTAAAAAATGTAAAAAATACTGAAATTAAAGTGTTTAGTTATTCTCGAATCTGTTAAAAGTGAATTTGTAGATGAGATTGCGTCTGCCAGTCTACTGAATATTTATAAATGGTGGAAAGGGGATACATTTGCGTTTAAACCTCGATCACTTCCATGGCGTGAAACAATTCCTGCCGTCCTGACATATTGCAGCATTGTTACAATTTACATACGCAGGGTTTACGAGTATATAGTAACGTGATCTTACGCATACGTGATGCATATCAACAACGGAAGACCTGCACGTGAGCTGCCTACGGCGGGCGATCAAATAAATATACGAAGTATGACAGACAGTAAGCGCGGCGTCCCGCTGAAAACGAATTATTCAATAGCTTTCTCATTAATTTAATCGAGATATGATAACTATTAAAATAGAAGTCACTTATAGCCATTATTTACGTAACCTTCAGTTTTTTTCTGTAATTATGGCGAATATGCTTACTGATTTCAAGCGCAGATTGTTACCTACCTAACCACCTAAAATTTAAATGTCAAATTTAACACTGTTAAAATAGAGCGGTATATTGCTCAGGCGAGTGCAGTTATACACCGATGCCATTGAAAACCTGCTCAGAAAAGTTTCCCATAGTAATATTTTCAATCATTTCCCACCTTCACAGGGGGCTGAAAAGTGCGACCACTGTTGGTTTCAGAACTGGGTTGAAATTTTGCAATAAAACCACCATGATTCGTTTTTACTGGAATATTTGATAGTTCATGTTTACTTATTTTATTTTTTACTCAATAACTTGTGGGTTTCATGAGAAAAGCCGAAGAATAAAAAAGTTTCTAAATAAAGCAAGCTTTCAAACAAACATTTTTTAACTGCAAAATTTTATCCCACCATAAAGTTCTGATAAAAAAAAACAACAGGGGTCGCATTTTTCAGCCTCCTGTGAAGGTGGGAGATGATTAAAAATATTACTATGGGAAACCTTTTATTAATTATAAGCAGGGACTGAGAACGGAACGAAAACGAAAACGTTAAACGAAATTTATTTAAGAACGAAAACGAAAACGAAAACGAAATTATTATTTTTCGTTCAAGAACGAAAACGAAATAAATATTTTCCAAAACCGGTTTTAACCGGTTTTATCACTATTTATATTTTATTTGTTAAACACAAACGCGAATTCACCTTCTATGCTAAGGAGACTCCACGAGGCAGTAAAAAATCTCACTTGAAATAAGTGGCTTCACTTTTCTCCATATACATGATATGTTTTAACAATTTATTGTTTATACTTTCAGTTTCGTGTTACACAAGAAACGGTACAGATATTCTCTGTACACTTGATTGGATATATTTTAATAATGTGTATGTTTTATTTGCGTTTATAGAGAAGAGAAATCTAAACGTATTTAATGTAACGGCGAGCTCTTAAACGCAGAATGCAGAAAAAACAAATTGCACCAATTACAATGAATGACATCGTGTTAACTGCAGAGGATGCAAAGTTGAAAAAATTACAGAAAGAGAAAACGAAATCTTAGAAGAACAAACAACTAACGAAAACAGGAATGATTAACAAACCGAAAGGACATAGAGAGATTATGAAAGGAAATCAGATACAAAAATGTAACTTGGGAGTCGAAAAGACGGATGAAACGGAAAACAATTGAACAATTATTTGCCGAATAAGTCAAATCAAAAACAGTAAAATAATGAAACAAAAATAAGTAAAAATATTTCCTCGTTAAATCTAACAGTCCAAAAACTGTAGCTACAAGCAAACTGCAACAAACCGATGTTATAAAAAATTACTCTCCAAGATACCAATTGGTATAAAAAGACCATGTCATATATATTTAAATACTAGATGAGCACTTCATTGTTAGAAGTGATGCCAATGCAAAACAAACATTTTGAGAAAAGAATTATGTGATGCGGCCAGAGATATAAAATGCGACTTCCAATCTATAAGAAAAGCCACGTCTTGCAGCACAGATAATAATAAGATTTCAGATTTATTAGACTTCTTTGTGCTGAAAGGATTATCTTCAAAGCTTACAAATAAAAAGAAAAGTTTTCATTTGAAACCGGACCGGTCGCTCATCACATTAAGGATAGGCGAAACCATAGTAAAGAACCGACAACATGTCACTAACCAATCAATATATTGACCGTTATGGATTTAAATTGGAACTGGACAGATTTGTTCAATTTAATTTTCCATCAAAAACCTACGATCAGTGAGATTGTGAAGCAAAAAAATTGCGACTGATTTGCAAAAAGCTGCATGACGCGTTCCAAGAATAATAAAAAAAAACTACAGTAAATAAATACGCAATTAAGATCAGAAATTACTCAAGGCAAAAAGGAATCCAGAATGAAGCGCCGACAAACTCAGGGCGATGACAAAACAGTGCTAAATAAACTTAGTCAACATCTAAAACTTATAAGGAAAGAAGTTAACTTTCTTTTAATAATGTTAGAGGTGTTTTGTATGTTAAATGAGCAGTACTTAACTTTTTTTAAACGCTATTCCCACGAACATCCGATAATAAATAAAAAGTTGTTGCTAACAAAGTTGGCGTGATAACTGTTGAACTTTCATTGCCCATTCGGCTTTTTGTTACATGAATGCGAAGCAATTTGCTAATTTTTGTTTTTGTTTACAATTCAAACATTTAAATAATAAAGTTTATTATACAAAACCTAAGACATGACAATGAAGAAATGTTGCATGCCGTAGTTCGTTGTATAAAAAATCGAAAATTTGGAAGAACTGTATTACACCATGTACTACAACTTTCATTCGAAACTTTTTTCAATAAAGGAGTGGTGTCAAACCAACCTGCGTTGCCAGTTGTAATTAATATTGTTCGATAGCAGAAAAAGAAACATAGAGGAAATATTTCTCTTTGGTCAACATGTGCAGTAATTGACTTAACAACAATCCATTTGACCTTTAACAAAATATTATCGTTTAATACAATGTTGGTGGTATAAAAATGATTTAAAAGTGATACTAAAGGTGGCGTCATTTGTAAAATAATTACACTCACAAATGATATGAAGTAAACTTATATTTTTTAAATGGAACCTCCAGTAGGCTATGATTATATATGAAATATTTTTAGCTTTTCAAAAATATAAACTGTTACATATGTGTTACAAAAATTAAGCAAGATATGGCTAATTTTTTGTTAATTAAATTATCACAGTTTACCATGATTTCGCAAGCCAGTGATGTTTGCAAATAACAAACAACTCAACTTCATATCCAAGTAAAGTCTTACATTTTAAAATTTTTAATGGATTCTATTATATTTTATATCGGTTTATTGTTTTTTATATTAAACCAAAATCTACCCATACCAGATATCTTATAATCAAATTTTAATTGTCTACAAATTTAACATAAAATGAAAATTGAAAAAGCAGCAGGCCATGATGGCGTTTTACCTGAATTTTAAAGTACATGGTAGTAGATGGAAAGAAAATGCTGCTAAGAATAGTAAATAAAGCTTGGCAGGAAAAAGATATTCCAAAGGACTGGGAGGTATCTGTTTTATTACCGATATTCAAGACTGGCGATAGTAAAAAATGCGAAAACTATAGAGGCATATCTCTACTTAGTGTAGTAGAAATATCATATGAAAGAATTTTAGAGGAGAGATTAAGGAAACGTTTTAGAAGAAATTTGGGAGAGGAGCAATGTGGTTTTAGACCGGGTAGAAGCACGCAGGATCTAATTTTTACGTTGGCAGTTAAGTGAAAAAACAATGGAACATTCAAAGATGGCGTGCTGTATCGATCTGTCCAAATCCTTCAAGGAAAAAATCTGGAAGATATTGAAACAAAGTAGAGTGATTATTAAACGCCATCAAGAGTTTATAAGTATAAGAGTAGTAGAAATTATATGCGAACCGATAACAGCAGTTCCCACTAATTTATAACAACAGTGGGATTAAGACAAGGAGGTACATTATATTCTTCTTAATCGGTTCCTCTTGTACCTTTCGGTGTCGAGGTATGCTTTCTATTTCTGTGTTATGTTTCTCCACTCCTGCCAATCGTTAGTTAATTGTGGGAGTAAGCAAGGAGGCACATTAAGTCCACTGGGCTTTATAATTTTTAGGGATAAAATAATTAAAGAATGTATGCAAAACACAAAGAAAGCCTACTGGGGTTGGAATAAACTAAAACCAATATCCTTCAGAACTAGCCTTTGCAGATGATGTGGTGCTATTAGCTAAAAGCGAAAAGGACATGCAATTCAATCTAGACGTATGGGCAGATACATTAAATAGATATAATATGAATATTAACAAAGACAAAGGTTATGGTTATAGCGAAAAATCATGAAACAGTTACAATTATGCTAGACCAAAAAAAGATAGAGCAGGTAGCAAATTTTAAATATTTAGGGACAATCATTGCAGAAAATGGTAAATTGGAGGAAGATCTGAATAACAGAATAGCGGCAGCGACGAAATTTTACTACGCCTCTTATAAATGTTTGATAAGTAAGAACGAGATATCAAAAGAAACGAAGACGCGAGTTTTTAATGTACGTACCCATTCTCACGTACAGTTCAGAAACTTGGACACCAACTCAAAAACAAAGAATACAGACAGGTACAGGAAATGAGATTTCTGAGAAGAATAAAGGGATGTAGACTGATCGATAAAATCAGTAATGAGAAAATTCGAAAATGAGTAACGGATATTGAGAAAAAGATGAAGACGAATCAGTTAAGATGGCTTGGACATCTACTACGCAGCCAGAAAGTAGATACGCGAAAATAGGATGGAAAATGCAGATAGAGGGAAAAAGAAATAGAGGAAGACCAACAATAAACTGGGGAAAAAGAAGAGAGGCAGAGACTAGAAGAAAAAGGAGTCAGCTGGAGAGATGTGCCACAATTAGCTAACGATAGGCAAGAGTTGAGAAACTTAATCCAGAAATAGAAAAGCATACCTCGACACCGAAAGGTACAAGATGAACCGCCGTTTAAGAAGAAGATAAATTTAACAAAAAACATTTTATTGTATATACTTTTATAAGAATTTTCATCTGTTAAAAGTCTAAACGTGTTAAGTGTTCATAAAAGAGTCTTATAAATAACTCGACGCATTATAGTACAATAATTTTAAAAGTTATGAAGTTTTTGATTCAATGAGATGTATTGAAAAATTGCACGAAAGATCCACAAAGCTTAATTGCGTAATTTGTCAAATACGAGAATAAACGAGAACATAAAAATGTTTTATCTTGTTTAATTGCTTGTAAAATTTAAACTACTCATGACACTTAAAAAAACATATCCAATTTAGATAAGAAACACTGTTTATTGCTATTAAAATGTTAGTTACTATTTATGTACTAAATTTTATTAAATGTTTAATATGAACACACAATATAATCTGTGTTTGTATAAAAACCAAAATATGCAAACATTAAAATCATCCAAGAAAACGGAATGTCGTTAAAGCGGCAGAAGAAAAATCGTATACGCCTCTTACAACAATAAAAAAGCATAACAAAGTCGACCATCTGTTTTGTAAGCGGTGCAAAAGAGAACTAACAACATAAAAAGTTAATATAGGGAAACGACGACGTTAGAATATGCAAGTCTGCGAGCACGGGAAAATTAATTGACAGTTGCCTCATTGTAGTACTGCTTGGAGACGTTAGCGATAATGGGACAGAAACCCAATAAGGTCCGGAATTGCTAGTGTGTAGGGCAAATATACTTAAAATCGATTCTCAATAACGCCAGTTATCGCTTACGAACCATTACACACGTTACATATCAGTGCATATATCGCTTTGACTGCTCCATTCCTGCGCCATAACCGCTCAATATAGGAAGTTTTGTTTATTTTTGTTTCCACTTTATCAAGTTGTTTAGAAAATGGGTATTAAATATAACTTCTTACACACGATTATACTATTTCTCGAAGCAAACAACAATCCAAACCAGTTACAAATTTTGCCATGAAACATAGCAAGTTCTTGTTAAAATCTAGCAACGTTTGTCCACACTGGACAGTATGATAATATGATTAGTGATTGTAATCGAGAATTCTCGAGAAATTCTGAATAATTTTGATTCTCTTTTCTCGAGAATTTTTTATTTTGATATTTCGAAATCTTGTTTCCCAAAAAATTGTTTACGAGAATCTAGAGAATATTTAAAATGTTTCACTTATTTATATATTTCCATTTTACCAACAAGAGAATTTAACATGTACCAATTAACTTAAATAATAAACAAATTCCATACTCCAACATAGCAAAATACTTAGGTGTTACATTCGACGCTAAGCTACGCTGGAAGGCTCATGTTTTTAGTAAAAAAGGGAAGAAATAGGTATCAAATATTAAAAAATGTACTGGCTAATCGGGAGGCATTCCTCTCTGTCCCTAAATAAAAAACGTTTGCTATACAAGCACATTTTAAAGCCTGTATGGACATATGGGATACAGCTATTGGGATGCACCAAACAGAGTAATATTCAGATCATCCAAAGATTCCAGAACAAAACACTAAGAAACATCGCCGATGTACCTTGGTATTGCAGAAATAGTGACATACATCGGGACCTCAACATGAACACTGTAACCAACACCATTAAGAAGTTACCCAAAGATTTCTCGAGAATTTAAAATACAATCCTCTAATTCTCAAAATTCACAAAGTTCACACAATCTCGAGAAACTAAAAAAGTCAAGATTCACAATCACTAAATGTGATATGTTCAAAGCAGTTTGAATACAACCACTAACTAAAGTTTTCGGTGTTAGTTAAAATTGTAACATTTATCAACACATTTTCGTATAATCCTTAATTTCAGTTCACCCTGTATTCGCAGCAAAATTTTGGTATGTTGAGCCTGACATAAATCTCAAATAATCTTCTTGTAGAAGACCGCAAATGGTATACAAATGAATAAAGCTGATTTCGATTGATACTTCAGCTTTCCAATTATCGCATAATCCTTTTCCGACAGGAACTGAACGGTGAGAATAGGTGCAATCGATTCTTTGCCTTTGAGCATTCCTCGTTAACGTAATAAATATAATTCGCTTCATCTATCTAATTTTTTTAATCTCACCGAGCTTCGAGTATCCATTCATTGAGATTCTGAAGACTCGCTCCCTGAACTGTGCAGTTATTTTGAGGAAAATTCCTTTTTAAGCTATGGTTTATGTTCCACTTTCCTTAAGTAATTTCTCTTTCTTAAAATTTTTCTGCAGAATATATTCATTAGTCAAGTTGGCATTTCACCAAGGCAACAATTTGTTTTACAGCGCTCTCTGTTCCCTGTTGTCGTATCCTTGTCAGCAGAACATAAATAAGTCGGAATAAAAAGGCATTTCCTTTATCGAGTTAAAAGCCGCGTTTTTAAGTTTGTGTCAATACAACACGAATTTCTTAACTCGCAACAAATCCTTGCACAAAGTCTACAAACTATTAAAAAGTTGTAAACTCTGGTCCATTAGAAGAGCCGCAAATTAGAAAATACTTCCTAAAGCGGAATAAATGCTAACCAAATAATACACCAGCGGAAATTTAAACTTTGTTCCTTATGTTACATTTTATAACTTTCTTGTGCGTACCATCTAGATAAAAATAAAAGGCACGTCCGTGGTACAGCAGAAAATAAAGTTAAGAACTAAACTCTAGGCAAATGGAATAATATTCTTAAATCCAACACACGCATATATTTGAGATGCTGTAAATAATTTTATAATTTTTCCTTAATTAACGATGCCATTTATGGATTTTATTACCATATACATACGTATTATAAGAAAGACAATAAAAAAAACAATTTATGCATTTATGGCTTTATAGCACCATTATATTCAAATTAACATCATTTACAAAATATTCATTCGTATTTATTGCAGTTTGAGCAATAAAGTTAATAACGCGATTTGCTAATTTTTCCTTTTCATATATTGCAAGATTTAAAAGCGCAGATATTTATATAACTCGAAAGTGTGTGCTACTGCACTAATAACATTTGGATTCTATGCCAATAGTTTCAATGAGTGATTGCAGCATAACTTGCCAATAAGTAAAAAAAATCTAAATTCTCAGTAAATATAATTTAAAAGTTAGATTTTGCGGTTATTCACTCTTTTAAATATTAAAATTTAAAAAATAACTGATACATCGTTAACCTAAAATGGAGAGTGTTGGGTGAAAACAAGGAATGTCAGTTTGTATTAGATCTTCACAATTCGATTTTAAAGATTTGAAAGTCTACAATTTTTTTGTTTATAGAGCTGCATAAACCAAACTTTATTTTACTATGGATCGTATTATTACAAATGAGTATTAATCAATTACTGTGAAAAATAATTTTTATTTAAACTATAATAATTAGTGATTCTAAGAGACCTGTCAAATTTATGGTTAAAAAAAAAAGAATGCCAATGAAAAAATACCATGCGTCAACCATTTATTGTAACTTATTTCAAACAAAAATAAACTTAGGATGCAATTAAAAATTATTTATACACACTAATAAATAATTCTATTGTTCATTAATAAAATTGTTTGTTTTAATGAGGTAGATTAAGATAAAAATTCTTATTGGATTCAGAATAACAAAATTTTGAAAGATGTGCAATATCTTTTTTTTTTCATTTAGTTAAAGCAGTTCATAGTGTGATTGTATTGACAATTTAAATTCTTTATTTTTTGATGGCCTTGTTTGTCCTATAGAGCGAATTGGATTTTTTGCCATTTCACCATTGTATGAATTCCCATGCAATATTAGACGAGGGTGTAAAATTGTGGACTCAATTTCCTTCATTTTCATCATAGGAAAAGGACATATCTTAAAATAATTTCGGTTAAGAATATTTGACCATTGTTTTACGTGAGCTTTTGCAACACCTTTCCAGATTTTTTTCGTTTTTTAAAATCTCCCTCTTTTACATCATCCTCTGAGTCAGACATAATAAAAGGAAGTTTTTTTTATTTCACTGCTAATAATACAAAGTTTTAAAGATAATACAAGTAGAATTTTCAGTCCCTAATACATTTACCTAATAATTAAACTAATTAGTTTCCAAAAACGTGCACTTTTTATTTTCGTTTTTGTTATTAAGTCATGCAAATGAATAAAATGAGTGGCACAGGAATTTATGAACCTGCGCGCACTGCTGTTGTTTAATCGCATTTCGGTGAAACATTTTATGTATTACCAATTACAAGTTTTCTGTAAATCGTTTTACTGCTTATTACAATTAGCGGATATAGGTACTTATTGTCCCGTTAGTTTCGAAAGAGGTAATGGGATTTCGGTGAAAGATTCTATTAACCAAAATGAGTAAGGCTTTTAACTGCAGTTTAAGTTTATCTTCGGCATTTCAGTGCATTTTTAGTACTGCATTGGTAATGTTTCCTTTAAGTGTACTTTGTTTCGCATAGCAACGCAGCT
The DNA here is from genome assembly GCA_947652605.1 of Elmis aenea. NCBI lineage: Eukaryota > Metazoa > Arthropoda > Insecta > Coleoptera > Elmidae > Elmis > Elmis aenea. The sequence continues at coordinate 29,811,860 of OX393584.1, forward strand.
CATGCAAATGTAATCTTATTGATAACAATTCAAGCGCACAGATTATACTAAATGGCGCACGAGTCTGGTTGGATGCAGTTACACCCGGTGCTGCTGCATTTGCTGCGCTTACATTGAACTTAATCTTCAACGACTTGATTTTGTTGCAAAATAAATACATCACACATGATTAAAAGTTAAATGTGCTCATACTTATACGAGAAAGGTAACATTTAATTTGAGCTTTTGAAACCGGTTGCAATGTAATGTTATTAAAATGATTATATATATCTGGCCTGCAGTAACATATTGTTTTGGATCTTTGTACATTGTACACGGTCCTAAAGGCAGGGCACCTATTGCAGCTAGATGGAGCGAAAGCAAGATACCTCAAGAAAGTTCTAGTCCTGCCGAAGAACGCATCCTATACTTTCACTTTTCACTTAGCAAAAACAAACACGATGGTAAAAGAGATTATAGGTAAGGTGAACAGACGTACAGCATTGTGGTGTATTGTACAGTATTTTCATCTCATGTACAGCATCAAAAAGTGTACAGCATTTTGTACAGCATCTGTTTTTCATAATCTTATTAATAACATCAAAGGAAACACAAATACAATTATCGAAGTAGCAGAACAAATCGATTCATTAAAAACCAAGTACCTACAGAGAAAGATTAGACAATAATTATGTGCCAATAGGGATTAAAAATGATTTGAGAAACCCAGATGAAAATGGCATCATTAATAAAATTTAGTTTATGTCACATACAATTTTTTTTTATAAAAACAATCTTCAATATTAAGAGTTGTGGTTATCACAATTTACAAACATTCAAAACTTCTATTGGATCGAACTTAAAAAATCCATAACTTGTAGAAAAATCTTATGAAAAAATTCTTTCTTATTTTCCAAATCAAGCAATAGAAGAAAACAATTTATTTGATGAAGTATCATGTTTAAAAAATTATGTTAATGATGAAAAGATATTAAATTGGAGCGAAAAACAAAAGGCTCCCACTGACATTAGATGGGTTGAAATATTTGGTCATTTAAATTCTGGATTTGTTCCACATAACAACTTAAAAATAATTGTTGAATCTGCTCTCTGCTTACCAGAAACAAACGCCGCCACTGAAAGGGTTTTTTTATTAATGAAAAAATTATGAACATCAGAGAAAACCCAGCTAAATATTGATACAACTAAAGCAATGTTAACTTTAAAAACTAATATTGCAGCTAATTGTGAAGAATTTTTAAAAGAAGTATCAACTAACAATAAGTTATTAAAAAAAACATTTTACAGAAAGATATTTATAACAGGTACAATAAGTTTTAGTTATTATTTATATTGTATTGTTAAAAATGTTACGAATAACTTTTTAAAACAGCGTCGTTTATCTCACTAAGCGCAATTGATATTATCGAATTATGCACACATAGATTATACTACAAAAAAGCTATTATAATGGTGACAGTGATATTTATTGCATGTGACATGACTGCATAGCTTAAGTCCACCATAGTTTCATAAATCAGTTTCCATTACATTGATCTCAATTGTTGTCAACCCATATTATCTTTTTTTTTTAATCGTCAGCGCTACAAAATATTTATGTTTTCTTTTTGCAATTACCAAAAACCTGAGCAATAAGTGTCATTTTTTATTTAATAAAACGTATTTGAACCAGAATCTAACATTTTTTGGTCACACAGATACCGTTCATAAAAAATAACACGTTATATAAGTTTTTCTTGCCATAGTTTATGTGCAGTATGACGGGATTTTAGTAGGCTGTAGAATAAAAAAAACATAGGCAACACTGAAACTTCATTAACGTCAAAAGATCTTCGAGAGTATTTGCAATTTATGAAGCTATGGCGCATTTTCCTTTAAACCAACGAATTTTCGCAGTACAAACGTTTTCCCGAATCTCGTAGGATTGTGGAAACGCAATGAATGTTTCGGCGTGAATTCCAAGTTCCAAGACACGGAGGAATACCCACAGACAAAACTCTTTCAAGATGGATTCGTGACTTTCGTGCTCGTGGAAGTGTTGTTTCAAAATTTTCGGGTACTACTCGTTCAGTTCGTTCTCCTGAGAACATTGAACGTGCAAGAATTGCTGTTGAACAGAGTCCGACCCGTTTAAGCTTTGAACAACATCTCGAATACATCGTTCCGGCGAAACTTCAAACACGATCTTCATTTTCACCCTTATAAGATTCAAATTGTCCAGAAACTACAAGCCGAGAATAAGAGAGCACGTGTACAATTTTGTGAACATTTTCTAGAAATTTTTAATGCCAATGAAAATCTACTGAATTAACTTATGAGGACCGATGAGCCCCATTTTCATTTAGATGGATAAGCAAGCTAAACTTCAGATATAGGGCTCCGCAAAATCGTTTGAGTTTGCATGAAAAACCTTTACACAGTCCCAAAGTTACCGTTTGGTGTGGTGTGGTCAGGAATTATTGGTCCTTATTTTTTTGATCTGGATAATCAGACTGTAACGGTTACCTCTGATCGGTACGTGGATATGCTGCAAAACTTGCTCATGCCTGAAGTAGGAAGACTCGGTTTAAACAATGTAATGTTTTAACAGGACGGTGCTACGGCGCATGCAGCTCTTCAGTCGATGAACACTGTGCGAGATTTTTTTGGGCGAAGAATTGTTTGCGAAGAATTGTGGGCGAAGAATTGTTGGCGAAAAAATTGTGGGCGAAGAATTGTGGGCGAAAAATTGAGGAGGTGAAGAATTGTGTAGGCGAAGATTGTTCCGGACACGAAAACCCCGTCATTTGGCTGACCCTATATTTATGCCGTGCCAATTGTTCGGTTAAGAATTAAATTCAGAGAAATATTTAAAATTGTTTTGCTGCGCTAAAAAAAAACTACAGAAAATGTGTAGGTATAACTTACGTACGTGTTAAATTATTGTAGCATTTCACTGTTTTGTGGAGAAAAAAATGTCAAAAATGCGAAACCTAATAAGAAGCAGATTAATCATTTTTGAATTGGGTAATTCAAGATTATTTCACTGAATGGCTTAGCAATTTCATAAATTACCGGTAACCTGACATCGCCACTTTACAATCACTTAAACGGGTTCATTTATTATGCTTAAAACGTAAAAATTAATTAAAACGCTATCTAAAAACGAAAACAACCATTAATTTTCTGTCTTAAAATGCATTAAGGTGAAGTTTTTACCGGGTTGTAGGAAACCTATAAGTTTTTTGTTTATATAAATGTTTTCAATTCAAAGAACTAATTATGGGTACGTTAATTCTGTAGGTACACATCTGCGAAGAATACTTCCTATTCATAAATAAAATTAACCGCTGTCAGATGCACAATTCTTTCTGATATCAACTGTAACTAAACGGAGGGATAGGGATCAATTTAGTAAATGTCACTGAAAGCTATAAAGCACACGCTGAAGTGAGGTTGGAAGTTTATAATTATGGAGCATGATGTAGCGGCGACCGACAAACTACAGATGATTAATTTCTTTGCTCTACGTTTTGTTTGCATCGTATAAATGCGTTTGCAGAGTCGCGTTTGCGAATTGTGCGTCCACTCCTTTAACACGCTATAAACTTATTTTATTAATGACGATAATTATTTACACTGAACTTCCCACTGAGTAAATAAATCAAGTGCTAATATTTCATCCGGTAGTCATTCAATTAAAAACCTTTGATATATTATCTTTCGCAACCCCTTTCATGTTTTATACAGATGCTCGCGGTTGTAATGTAATCATTATGCTCTTGTTTTTAACATTGGATTATGTATAATAAACGTTTTTAGAGACCGTGAATAATTAAGTGGTTCGTAATAAATATTGGAGCTAAATCGTTGTATAATAACGTTTCGTTCTTTTATTAACGAAGAAAAAATACTTGCCATAAATTGACAAGAGATTTACGCTCAGGATGCCTACCTAAAGGCAAAACGCTAAACGAAACAGCGTTAAACAGGGTTATTTTAACATATAGGGACATAAGCGTCCGCAGAAAATTTTCCAGGGGGGGCCAAAGCACAGAGAAAAATAATAATATATGCAAATTTTAATGTTTTTTTAAAATTTGTACGATTTGTTTTTACAAGTACTTTCACAAATTTCATTTTAACTAGATCCCAGGGGGGACAAGTTCTCCATTTGCTCGAAAAAAGAGATCGAGGAAGCCAGATCCGTTTTTCGATACCTACCTCATATAGTTACCGAGATTCCCTATGAAAACATCGAAATTTGCCCACCCTGTAGGTACTTAATATATTACAACACGTCACATCCTAAGGCCAACCTAGACGTTGTATGTTAAATTGAAAAAATATTTGGTTTACTTACATTCGACGTCCACGATGATGCGTTTGCTGACGGATGGAGGGACACTGTTGGTGGCTATGCACAGATATGCTCCCATTTCCGTTCGGCTGATGCGGGTCAGGTTAAGTTGTTCCCCATCGTACACGTTCACTGCAAGCGGTAAATTTAGTTAGAACGGCAACGGTGACCACTTTATTACGTCCATTTTGATTACAGATACTGCGGCAGCATTAAATCGACAAGCTGATAAATTAAATACACGCATTCAAAAGACCGTTCAACGGCACATTTCCTAATAAAAACGTCGCTGCGATACATACTCGTCTATCTGTAATAGATGTCCCCGAAAATTGTAAAACTAGTTGACAAATTTTAATTCCATTAAAAATTAGCTTCTCTTCATTCAATGGTACGTAAATCACACACACTACATAAAAATCAAGTTTGTCGCCCATAAGAAATTAACTAATATATTTAATTTTTCGTGAGAAATGGGAAAAGTACATAGGCTATAGCTTTGCACTTTTTTCGACATAAAAACCGATTTTCTTAAAACTACAGAAAATGGCTTTAAACTTCTTATATACGTGATTTATGGCCAAATTAAGCATTATTGGTCCTTAAATAATATATTTAATTTTTCGGGAAAGTACAAAGACTATAGCCTTTGTACTTTTCCCATTTTTCACGAAAAATTAAAAATCGTATTTAGGGGCTAATAATCCTTAATTTGCTCATAACTAACGTGTATAAGAAGTTTGAAGCCATTTGCTGTAGTTTAAAGAAAATCGATTTTTTTGTCGAAAAAAGTGCAAAGCTATAGCCTTTGTACTTTTCCCATTTTTCACGAAAAATTAAAAATCGTATTTAGGGGCTAATAATCCTTAATTTGCTCATAACTAACGTGTATAAGAAGTTTGAAGCCATTTGCTGTAGTTTAAAGAAAATCGATTTTTTTGTCGAAAAAAGTGCAAAGCTATAGCCTTTGTACTTTTCCCATTTTTCACGAAAAATTAAAAATCGTATTTAGGGGCTAATAATCCTTAATTTGCTCATAACTAACGTGTATAAGAAGTTTGAAGCCATTTGCTGTAGTTTAAAGAAAATCGATTTTTTTGTCGAAAAAAGTGCAAAGCTATAGCCTTTGTACTTTTCCCATTTTTCACGAAAAATTAAAAATCGTGTTTAGGGGCTAATAATCCTTAATTTGCTCATAACTAACGTGTATAAGAAGTTTGAAGCCATTTGCTGTAGTTTAAAGAAAATCGATTTTTTTGTCGAAAAAAGTGCAAAGCTATAGCCTTTGTACTTTTCCCATTTTTCACGAAAAATTAAAAATCGTATTTAGGGGCTAATAATCCTTAATTTGCTCATAACTAACGTGTATAAGAAGTTTGAAGCCATTTGCTGTAGTTTAAAGAAAATCGATTTTTTTGTCGAAAAAAGTGCAAAGCTATAGCCTTTGTACTTTTCCCATTTTTCACGAAAAATTAAAAATCGTATTTAGGGGCTAATAATCCTTAATTTGCTCATAACTAACGTGTATAAGAAGTTTGAAGCCATTTGCTGTAGTTTAAAGAAAATCGATTTTTTTGTCGAAAAAAGTGCAAAGCTATAGCCTTTGTACTTTTCCCATTTTTCACAAAAAATTAAAAATCGTATTTAGGGGCTAATAATCCTTAATTTGCTCATAACTATCGTGTATAAGAAGTTTGAAGCCATTTGCTGTAGTTTAAAGAAAATCGATTTTTTTGTCGAAAAAAGTGCAAAGACTATAGCCTTTGTACTTTTCCCATTTTTCACGAAAAATTAAAAATCGTGTTTAGGGGCTAATAATCCTTAATTTGCTCATAACTAACGTGTATAAGAAGTTTGAAGCCATTTGCTGTAGTTTAAAAAAAATCGATTTTTTTGTCGAAAAAAGTGCAAAGCTATAGCCTTTGTACTTTTCCCATTTTTCACGAAAAATTAAAAATCATATTTAGGGGCTAATAATCCTTAATTTGCTCATAACTAACGTGTATAAGAAGTTTGAAGCCATTTGCTGTAGTTTTAAGAAAATCGATTTTTTTGTCGAAAAAAGTGCAAACACTATATAGCCTTTGTACTTTTCCCATTTTTCAGGAAAAATTAAAATTCGTATATAGGGGCTAATAATCCTTAATTTGCTCATAACTATCGTATATAAGAAGTTTGAAGCCATTTGCTGTAGTTTAAAGAAAATCGATTTTTTTATCGAAAAAAGTGCAAAGACTATTATAGCCTTTGTACTTTTCCCATTTTTCACGAAAAATTAAAAATCGTGTTTAGGGGCTAATAATCCTTAATTTGCTCATAACTAACGTGTATAAGAAGTTTGAAGCCATTTGCTGTAGTTTAAAGTAAATCGATTTTTTTGTCGAAAAAAGTGCAAAGCTATAGCCTTTGTACTTTTCCCATTTTTCAGGAAAAATTAAAAATCGTATTTAGGGGCTAATAATCCTTAATTTGCTCATAACTAACGTGTATAAGAAGTTTGAAGCCATTTGCTGTAGTTTAAAGAAAATCGATTTTTTGTCGAAAAAAGTGCACAGACTATATATAGCCTTTGTACTTTTCCAATTTTTCAGGAAAAATTAAAAATCGTATTTAGGGGCTAATAATCCTTAATTTGCTCATAACTAACGTGTATAAGAAGTTTGAAGCCATTTGCTGTAGTTTAAAGAAAATCGATTTTTTTGTCGAAAAAAGTCCAAAGACTATAGCCTTCGTACCTTTGTACCTACAACAGTAATTTGCTTGTCTAAAAGTATTTTGTAAGTTCTAAACTGGTAAAAAAAGTTGTCTATTGTAAAGTTGAAGCCAGTATTATGAATTGTACGCACTAGTGATTTTACAATTTCGAATTTTAGATTTTTTTGTCTAGCTTTTCCCGGCTGGCGTCCCACATATACAGTTCCACCAACAGCAAAAAGTGATCACAGATTTTTAAAAGTAACTCTGTATTTTACATTGATATTAAAATATGCTTTTAACACCCATAACCTTAACGACGGTTAGATAACCAGTTGATACGAGAAATTGAAAATTAGGTTGTTAATTTTTTTAAATTTCGCCATATTACGGTTATGTCTATGTCCACCCAAAACTTTCGTTTCTTGACAGGTATAAGAAAAGCAGGAATTGTAGAAGCTTCGGTTATACGAATTATGCTACTCGAAGTTTACGTTTTATGGAAATGTTTTTAAGTTCAGGAATAAAAGGAATTCAGAATCACGAAAGGACCACACAAAATCACCGAAAAATCTCTTAACTCTCCGTGACTACACTAGCAATGGACACCAAAACTGCAAATATTGTTTTTTATCCTCATGTAAAATTTAAGAACGAAACTGGATATCCTTTTATTTATTAATATACGTGTTTTGGCTGAAATGACTTGATAGTGTGTTACACTTTCGTACTAAATGAAGTCGAAACTAATTGTCTGGAAAACGTAGTTAATATTATCGCGCGTAGCTTGTTTTGTTAAACTACATTTTTTCCTCCTCGCTTCGCGACCTTATTGAGTGGAAAACTAATGGAGCATTTCCCTTACGAAGTCACCATGCTTTATGGATTGCTTGATACGTGTAACAAATGGCACGTGTGATAAAAATTACAATTTAAGTTGCGATGTTGATACGATGTTGATACGATTTTTAAAACTATAAATTTACTTTTCTGGTATTCTTAGAACCCTTTTTTTTTCAGTAAAATATAATACAATCGTATCAAGTTAAATTCGATACTAATAAAACGTTATTTGCATATGCCATAAATTAGATCTTTTTACAAGATGATTTATAACGTTTACAAAAAATAAATGGGAATATTTATAATGTTTATAAACGTGGTTCTACATTGAGCGTGTTTCGAAAATAATAATGTAAAGCGTGTCTTTATTGCAAGCATAAATATTTTTTTAAATTATCACGCGGTTATAGATGCAGCAGGATGTTCAAAAAGAACACAAAAAGTGATAGAAATGTGTCACAAAATTGTCGTACACTGTGATTATCAAATGATTGGGCCTATAAAGGCTTTCTTTAGTGTGAAAAAGTAACACATTATTGGTAGTGTTGTGTACAATAAGATTATGTTATATTACAACTTTTAAATGATTACAGCATTTTTACGTCAAAAAGAAATAAAACAATCCTCATAGTGTCCAACAACCAAGCTGCGTTAAAAGCTCTTGGCTCGTGCTTTTACCCGACTCGGGCTAACGCCCTCGTCGGGCAAACCACGCACTCGTATGTTTAATGATGCCTTTATCCCACTGATTAAATAAATAACTATTAACTAACATGAAATGTTTATTTTACATATTATTTTAAAAATAAATTATGATTAAAGCGTTACGTCAAATTGTCAAATTTTGACGAAATTCTCGCTCCAGACGACCCGATTTAAATGTTGCGTGTAAGATTTTGGCACGTTTTCCTCAATATCTTTTCCGGACGATTTTTTTGGGAATTCTTATATAGCCTATCTTCTTTCCATGGTCCTATAGATTATCTGTGCCAAATTTGGTCAGGATCGGATGAATGGTATAGGAATGCATAAAGCACAAACATCCATACAAACATACATACATTCATTTTTATATATATGTATAGATTAATAAGCATTAGGTACTAACACTGCTGATGCATCTGCAAAACTGCAGAACAATCTACACTTGGTTGAAAAATGGAACTATGAAACAGCCAAGCGGTGTCTTAATGACATTAATAAAGGGGCATAATGCGCATTGGAAAAAAGTTGCAGGACAAGCCCATTCTAAGGCTATCCTGTCAATGGTCTCTAAAAGAAAGGCAGAGGAAATGCTCAAGATGAGCAGAGCAGACATCAGAGCAGCCACAGGACTCGTCACAAGACACTGTGGTCTAAACAACCGCTTCTACATATTAGGGCTCTCAGAGACCGATATATGCAGAGGATCTGGTGAAGAAGAAGAAACTTCTCCACGTAATATGCCAGTGTGAAGGATTCCCACACTATAGGCGTAGACTTCTGAGGATGTAGAAAGCCAACCAAGAAGAGTTAAGAAAAACGCCCTTACAGAAAATCCTGGAGTTTTTCAAAAACACGGGACTTCTTTAAGGGGCTATCACCAGAGGGTACAATAGACCAACAGGTCGCAGTACAGGAACCCGAAAGGGAACCACTTTCGCGGATATATTAATAATAATAATTGGTTCTTTGCGGTTAAATCTGGTATCGACGTCAATATAAACGAGTAGGTACTAGTTATTCTTGCAATTTAAAGTATAAAAAAGTATACATTTGCTGTGAAAATACAATACGTGTTAATGTTTTCGACTTCATACAAGCTTGTTTCGCAGTGATAAATACTTTCTTTTTGTTTTTAATTATGTAGCCTGTTTGTACTGCCTGTGTTTTCATTATTATAAAACTAATTTTAAATAAGTATCGGTATAAGATTACACAACTCAAGCAGCACTGTATATGCAATTGGTTTTAGAAATTATTTATATTCGTTAAAGGTTTTGGATAATGTTAAACAAAAATATGCAATATCAAAATAACATACTAAAATATTATTACATAATAACCGCTTGTGCAATTTCGTAAATGAGATAAAATAACACGATCTTTGCTGAGTAAACAACGCCAGCGAAATTTTTCAAAAGTCAAATACAACTCGCAAATAAGCTAAACGATTCTTTGCCACTTCTACAAGTCACACAATTTTACAATTCTTGAGGAATTAGCTCCGGAGTAAAGCTTTACATAATTAAAAAGCTCGTATACAGGTCTGCTTGCGCGAGCGCCGCTGCCAACTATACATAATGAAGATCTAAAAGTCTATGAAATTTAATTACGAAGCTCGGAAACGTACATAGCGCACCATTCTCATTTGCAAAGCGAGACGGCGTGTGTCGATACTAAGATGCAATGCAGCGAGCAGGCCATGTAGTATGCCATGTACTGCTCCCGGTGCCTGTTTTGAAATTTAGTTTCTTTGGTTGGAGAAATCACGTCCTAATAAACTAACATTTCTAGTATAAAGTAGCCTTCTACCCAATAAAATCGGTTAGGTTCCATATTACTAATAAGAAAAAAATATTTATTCATTAAATACCTAAATTTATTAGAATCTTTTTCTTTAAGAAACATTTTTTTCATACATTTATTCCTTTTTAATTAAATTTAATTTTTGAAGTAATAGATGTTACGATGTTTTTTTTTTCGTTAGAAAATCTGTATTATTTTTAAACTCATCATAAAAATAATTACAAGAAATATTCTTGTAATTGTATGCATTAAGTTTAAGTTCGAATATTAAATGAACTTCACTAAACATTCTCATTTCAAAAAAGGGTAACTGAAAAAAGAGAACAAAAGTGAACATTTTTACATGAAAAAAGAAAAAGAAATATCAGAATTAAAAAAGAGAAAATGTTTCTTTAAAGTGATATTCTGGCAACCCTATGTAAATGAATTTAATAATATTAAATTATAAGGTTCGGCCACCTCATTTTCAGCCTGTTCTAAGTCCTCAATTAAATTTATAAATTTAATATCATCCATAATAGAAGACAACAACAACTCACAACACACACAAAGGTTACGATTTGGGTGCAAAGCGAGCGGTATTTGCCAAGAGGAGTGGGTCTACCCACTCGCGTTGAACGCGAATGGAGCGCCTGCGAGAGGAGACGTTGGGAATACGATTCTCAGCGGTTTGTGCATCCCTCGCGTTCAACGGTAGTGATATCGCTGAACAGGAGTTGAGAATACCGCCCCTGATCGCGGATTCCACACATTCGCTGGCAGTTGATTAAAACATTCGCCAACTACGCGGCTAATCTGGATTAATTATAATCTTTATCTAGGTAACCTTTTAACGAGTGCAAAGTGATTAAGACGCTCAGGAATCATTTGAGGCAATATTTCTTTATTAAGCCTCTTCACTTAATTAGTCACAATTAAATTTAACGACTATCCCATTAGATTACATTAAAATCTCTCGACAGTTCTCCAACGAAATTGTTTGATTGATACGCCTGGCGATGTGCATTCATTTTTACTGATTTGGTAGACTTTTAATGGTAAAAAGTGAGCATTTCAGTTTATCAGCGTAGGAAAACAGGATATTGACTAGAGTGGTGCGCAAACCGTGGATCGCGACCCCCTGGGGTCGTGAGTAAGTTTTTGTGGGTCGCCAAATTCAAAGAAATTTATTTGACAAAAAATATAAGGCTTTTTTTCAACAAGTACCAGTAAATTTTTTTTAAACGATATAAAAGTATGAAAAATGAAAATGAATTTTTGAAAAAATATACAATTCCCTAGGACGCTTTACGGGCATCCTTAGAAGTTTCATATTTAATAGGGGAAAAAATGAAACCACATACAATTGAAGAATCACTCATTCTTCTCGTTCAGCAATTAAAATGACAATAATTATGCATGGAGAAAAATATGGTAACGATTTAAAAACAATAACATTATCAAGAGATACCTTTTCTAGCCGAATATCTACCATATCACGTAAAATAGAATCGGTTCTGTTAAATCGAATACAATACGCTCCTGTATTTGCTCTACAACTTGAGGAAACTACTGACATTACTAAAATGTATCAATTAATTGTTTGTGTGCGATACGTTTATGAAGAAAACATATCAGAAGAATTTTTATGCTGTGAAAAATTAGAAGGTTAAACTAATGGAGAGAAAATATTTGAAGTTATTAATAGATATTTTGAAACAAATGACCTCACCTGGACACACTGTGTCGCGGTTTGCACTGATGGTGCTGCAGCATTAACACCGTAGTAATAAAGGACTAAAGAAGGTTAATAATGAAAATTTTAGACTATGCACCAACTTTTCTCAAGAATAAAATTATTTGAGAAACCAATAATAAATAACTTTCCATTTGTTGCAGAGTTTTGGACTGATATTGTACCTATAGAAAATATAATGTAGGGTGAATAATGAATAAATTAGTTGTAGAAAGGAAAAATAGTTAAGTTTCCTTAAAATAAAAAAAAAACGTGTTTTTAAATATTTTTTTTTTATACAAGTCAATGATTTTTGATTTGATTTGAAAAACTGGGGCCATCGTTATACTAGCGACTCCTTACTGCAAAATGCGAGAAAAGTGGTGCGTTATTTGTTTATTTTTGCTGTGTACCATATAATTTTTTTTGCTAGTCTCTAATACGAGATAATTCTCCAACTTCACAGTGCGGCACATTTGCTAAAAAAGCAAAAAAAAATTTCGTCATCATTGTTTGCTCCTTTTTTCTAACTTTTGCTTTATACCTTTTTAATTTTTTGCTGGTCTCTAATATGGGCCAATTAAAAAAAAAAGTTTTGTACCTCCAACTTCACGGTGAGGTCATTTTTTGCAAATTTTTGCTTTACTTTTTAATTTTTTTGCTGGTCGCTTCCACAAGATACCGACTTTTTCATGAATATTATGTGCTTCAAATAGTATTCGTCGATTTTCAACACGAATAACTTTAAATAACCGCAATTTACCTTACTACTTTGTTCTTATAACTTAGTAATAAATAAAGTTCAATTAATAAATTACACATACTTTTTTTTTAAATTGAGAGTTTAGAGACGCTTCGACATCTGAGGTCACTAGCGTCCGGGAGGAGGCGGCGGGGAACAAGGAGAGGGTGGTAAGGTAAGGGTAGGTGGAAGTACTGTCACAGCATTTGCCTATAGTAGGTAAGGAAAACCACCTGAAACCCCTACAATGACAGACGGCCGCGGGATTCGAACCTACGCCTCCAGATTTTACTCGCTAGGTTGCATATCAATGTAATTTATTGATATTTAAAGGTAATTTTGTTGAGGTAATTGTCTAAACCGTAAACTTTTGTACGTAAGCACAGGTTAATTGTTAATACGAAATTGTTTTGTGTTTTTTAAAAAAATAAAATTTTCACTTTGAAGTAAGTAATAAATAATTATGCTATTAGTTGATATTTGCATGTTTAGTAGCATGTACTTATAACTTACATAACTCATATAAATAGACTTATATACCTACAGTGCTTTTTGTAAACGATTTGTTGTCTAATTGGTTAAAATAATTTACTTTAAAATAAAATTAAAAAGTAGCTTCATTATTTTGTATAGCAAAATTTAGGTCAGTAGTCAGACTTTTATGATGGGGTTCGACACCACATATTGTACAATACATTTTATGTTTTTGAACTATCGCACTAGTATAACGATGGCCCCGCAGAAACATAAGCGCCAATCCCAAAGAAAATTTCACTTTTACTTTGACGATTAAAAAACGTCTACTGTCTATCCAGGGGTCACGACAAAATTTTACAAAAAATGAAAATAGTTTGCGCACCACCGGACTAGAATAGAGACAACAATAAGTGTGTTTGAAATTGGTTAAGAAAACGAAACAGACGAGGGAATATATCAGAATGTAAGTACGTAAGCAAACATCCGAGTGAAGGAGTCTTTAATTAACTCGACGACCTGCTGGAATTCGGAGCGCCGAACAACACACCTCGGCATTAGGAATTTACCACGCGTTGTCAATATTAAGCAATTCGATTAAATCGCGGCTTCGGTAAACCATTCCAGATTTATGTGGCGTGAGCAGAGTTGACATTCCGCGCGCAGACGGGCCACGAACGATACGACACTCCGGAGAGCCTTTTGCTCTCGTTTATCAGAGCCGCTGTATCGGCTGTTGGGCAACGTTTCCACTTCTATACAATTGCAATGAAAATAACGAGTTCGGCCGCGAGATTTGAAATAGCTGCACGTAGCTGTCCTGACAGGCGCCGAGAAAGGGCGACGCATCCTGGCATCCTGCCTACCTGCTAAATATTGCAACAGCTAATCTGGCGTCGAGTTAAGCGTTAGGGAGTACGCGCACTGCGCAACTTCATACAGACCCTATTATTTATGTAAATAACCGTAAAAGGAAGCAATTTTATCAACGTACATGTTCGTTTATTAGGCTTTAACAACTAATAATCGTAATTAATACGGTTAATTTCGAAACCACCAATAGTCATCAGGTTTAAATTATACCAATGCACAATTTAAAAAAAAAAACAACGAAGTACAAGGATTATTCAATAGAAACACGTTTGATCTGCGTAGCCATGACTTCGTCGGACTTTTTTTGTATACAGTATGTCCAGAATTCGAGGCTCGCCATGGATAACTTTTAAACCGTAATAGATACAAGGTCGGTCAAATGGGGCAAAAGTTACCTACTTTATAGAGCAATACAGCGATGCTTTTGTTTTTGAAAAAAAATAATTCAAGGCTAATTTGATATTGATGAAAAACCAAAAATGTGGGGCATTTTTTTACATGAATTTATCTCAGTTGCTATAAGAAATAGCAAAAAAAGTTTATAACAAAAGTGGTAGATATTTTTGATCGCTATAAAACGGCTTTTTATTAATATTGCATATTAAACGAGATACAGCATAAACCATAGTTGATTTTAATGTCAGCCCAGAGCTTATTTTTTTTTCTTTTCAATGATGTGCCACAGGATAAATTTGACGGCACTCATACTAAAAAACGATTTTGATGGAAAAAGTTAAGCAAGCCATGAATTAATAACTCACGTTTCATCTACTAGCTGATAAGAAACAAAAAAAGTTTAAACAAAGCAATTTTAAATGTCTAAATCTAAATAAACATTTACAAACAAAAAATTATAAACCTTGGTTTTTTTCACAAAAAAATAAGTTTTGAGTGTTATCTCTTCCAACACTTTTTTTTCCTATACTATGTGCAGTTTTACATTTGTTTATGAATAATGTATAAATAACACCTTTTTCATTGGAAAGACTATTTTAAAAATGTGAAAAAGTTAATTACAAACCATCAATATGATGGCCAAACAACAAAATATTCATTAAATTAACAATAAAATTCTAAATCTGAATGGTCATATTCAGTTAAATGAATTCAGGTTCAACAGTTGTAGCAGCAAGTACTTCTGTATCCTGGATCTCTTTGTTTTGTTTATAATTTTTACATGGTTTTTATACGAACCAAACTCTCTGAGATTTTTTCCAGTTCAGAAAATACAGTTCTATAAAGTTGTCGCCTCTTTGGATACAAATACATGTAATCAGCACATGCTCGTTTTGAATTCCTTGAGCTTTTAATATACACAGAAAACATATCTGTTTTTTTCAGAACTGGAGAAAGCCATATTATCGTAGTATTTACAATGACAGTTAAAAACTGACAATACCTGAATTCGATTTAACAAACTTTTGTTTTACAGCCAACGTAATTAATTAATTATCTTTGGTTTTGCTAACAAAAATTACAACAAAGTATTACCAATATTGGATTTTTTGCTTTGTTTAGGCGTTCTTTTGTTTCTTACCAGCTAATAGGTGAAACCCAGCTTTATTAATTCATGGCTTGCTTAACTTTCTTTCATCAAAATCGTTTTTTGGCACATCATTGATAAGAGAAAAAATGACACTAAAATCAACTATAGTTTATGCTGTATCTCGTAAAGTATGCAACATTTAAAAAAAATGTTGCCACCATTATATAGCGATCAAAAATATCTACCACTTTTGTTAAAAACTTTTTTTGTTATATCTCATAGCAACTGAGATATATTCATGTAAAAAATGGCACATTTTTGGTTTTTCAATAATATCAAATAAGCCTTGAATTTTTTTTCAAAAACAAAAGCATCGCTGTATTGCTTTATGAAGTAGGTAACTTTTGTCCCATTTGACCGACCTTGTATCTATCACGGTTTAAAAGTTACCGATGGTGAGCGTCGAATGCTGGACACACTGTATTTAAGGACATCCACGAAGAGGATATGGTTGTATATTATGAATTAAAGAAAAATAATTTTTGTATTTGTCATCATCAATAAAAAACAATATTGCATATTAGTGTAATTGTTATACACCTGCAATATAAAATAATATTTTAATTAGAAATGCATAAACTCACCTTTTTTGCGGCGATCGACGGAAATGGCTTGACCATCTTCTCTCCTCCACATGATCTTGGGTGTGGGAAATCCGTCCGCTTTACACGTCAAACTTATGTTTTGGTTCTCACGAACAGCTACCGTGGATTGCGTGCTTTCAGTATCCAAGATATTCGGAGGAACTGCGATAGAGAATACATGAAGCAGATATATTACAGTGAGAAAAACACACTACGTACCGACCACCTGCAGATACCCCACTTGACTAATCATGGGATTGGTGTTGACCTGACACATGTAGTAGCCACGATCTTCCTGCTGAACGCTAGTAACGTGCAGGAGCCACGTTTTCGCGTTGTCATGAGAGACACTGAAACGCGGCACTCTCGAGATAACGTGCCGATGAATCGTTAAGATCATCTGTCGGTCTATATGTATCCATGCGACCTGCGAATAAACAAAAGAATATCAGGATAAGGAGCGAAATCTTATATTCACTAGACACTAAGTAGACAAGATTTGGACGGCAGCCAACATGATCCGATCATGTAATGCAGATTGGCTTGCGGATCTGCCAGCTGGCGTTGCGCTAGACGTTCAGCGAACAGATGTTCCATTCTCCCAAACAATAAACCTGCGAGAAAGAGTGATGAGGAGTGTGTTTTAAATAAAGATGCACGCGCACCGGACACCGGCTGCTGGTGACCAAGGAAATGCGGTGAGCTACACGAAATTTCATACAGTGAAGCTCCGAGCACAAAACAGATTGTTTCCTTTAATATTCAAAAATACAACGACCTTAAATTTACATATCGAGATATTGTAAATACATTCATGAGATGAAAAAGGAACCGAAAGTATTTGTGGGTTGATTTAAAAAATTCGTGCACTTCCCTAACGTGTGAGATATGTCGTATACAAGTACAATAATCAGTAGTAATATAACTAATGCATTAAAAATTATCGACTTAACTCAAAAGTCGAATAATAAAAGTAATTTTCGCGATCGCGTTGGTCATGAAACCGTCAGAGATGAAATGGAAATTCTTCTATTTACCGATTCGAGCATCCTTTGCAAGTAAAATGGTGCAAAGTTTTTGAAAAAATCTTAACCGGTTCCGAAGAAAAACGTCAAAAACGAAACCCCTGCAAAAGCGCTATGATTTGAGAAGTTTTGGTATATTTGTTATAACTAAATCTATGCCACTTGCATAAGCGTTTAACAAAGGGAAACCCGTTTTTACGGGGGGCTCGTTTTTCGCGTATTATCCGGAACCGTTTAAGATTTTTTTACAAAAACTTTGCACCATTTTACTTGCGAAACATGCGCGCATTGGTAAATAGAAGAATTCCGATTTTTTCTCTGACGGTTTCATGGCCAACGCGATCGCAAAAATTACTTTTATCATTCAACTTTTGAGTTTTTTTCCCCTATTTTTCCGAAGGAAATGGCCAGTGGCACGTATAACTCTGCAAAACATTTATTTTTGATGTTCTTGATGCAAACAATGCAGAAAGCAAAAAATACTTAAAACCTAAATGCATGACGATTAATGACTTGACCCCAATAATTGAGAAACATCTTTAACCATTGTATTGTACAACCATTATCCATAGAGTGGTAAAATGCAAGTTAATTTCTAGCTTAAGCTTCTACATTTTAAATTTTGAAAGGATTGCTTGAACAAGCTATGCTTTAATTAAGTGCATTATTAGTAGTAATTAGGCTTGGCGCGGACATTCAGTCATTATCCTGTGTCCGGTCAATCCGATCTATTTGACTGAATATCGGGTTTATCCGGATAATGTACATTACACGGTTCGATAATTAAATGCCGTAGTAGCTGGCATACCTGATGCAACTGGAGATAGAACGATGAGCTCTATTGAAGGTAGCTGAAGGGCGGTAATACTGTTAAGAAACGTCCTGCACAAGATTACTATCGCTTGTTTTAAAACCTATTATAGTATTCGATTTTCGTTAACCTGAGAAAATATTGAAGTTGGCTTTAAACAAACTTGCCGGGAAAAGTAAATTTTCCCTAATGTATTTACTTAATCAAGTGGGCCACACAACAATCGCATTTCTCCTGTGACTAAAGGCTACTTTAGTCCATTGTCCACGCTACAGCCCGCCCAGGGGCAATCCGCACTGAAGCATTTTACCTTTCGAGAGACAATGTAGAGGTCAAAGTGCGCGGCAAATAGCTTTACAGTACGTTGCTAAAAAGACAATTTTTGTTTGTTTCTTGAAGGCGCACGTTCAAAACAAATTGTCTTATAGTAATTCGAGGAAATAAATATAACCACTTGGACACTGTTGAATCTTGAATATGCTTAAAATAATCTGTTATTGAAATGAAAGACGTTCTTCGGTGTATTCAGTGATTCAATTTAACTATCAGCACCCCTTTGGATTTGCCATATTGAAATTAAAGCCTTCTGAATCATATATTTTTATAAATCGCAGATAATTCTCAATTAAGTGACGTTGAAATAATTTTTTTATACGATAAAACGTATCAGACAGGCGATATTAAATTTTTGTAATAAACTTTTTTAAATTCTGAATCCGAACATGCTTTAAAAATATGAAGATACACCGTAATCTGTTTGAGCAAAATGATTTATTAGTTTTCATAAAATCTTGCAAGGGAGGGTCAAGATATGTTGTTGCTAGAATCTGATCATGGCTGTGTTTATTGCATCAAGAACATTAAACCCTTTTGTGCAGAGTTATACGTGCCACTGGCCATTTCCTTCGAAAAAATAGGGGAAAACTGAAAGGTTGAATAATAAAGGTAATTTTTGCGATCGCGTTGGCCGTGAAACCGTCAGAGATAAAATCGAAATTCTTTTACTTACCAATTTGCGCATCCTCTGCAAGTAAAATGGTGCAAAGTTTTTGGAAAAATCTTAAACGGTTCCGGAGAAAAACGTCAAAAACGAAACCCCTGCAAAGGCGCTATGATTTGAGAAGCTGTATAACTAAATCTATGCGACTTGCATAGGCGCTTTACATAGGGGAAACCGTTTTTAAAAGAGCCTCGTGTTTTGCGTTTTTCTCCGCAACCGTTTAAGATTGTTTCAAAAATTTGAGAAAAACTAATTTTTTTCAGTTTTTGAATCAAATGATCTTGTACAACAAAACAAAAAAAAACATTTTGTTTTGTTGTTGTTCGTGTTAGAACTGTCATTTTGACATTAATGTGATCTTGATTAATTGTGTAATTTGCAATCAGCTAGAAATTCTTTGATATTTGTGCTTTTGTTCGCAAGTTTTATTTTCCATCTCTTGTTACATCTAAGGCATTGCAGAAATATTTCAACAAAAAAGAGGAAGAAAAGGAGAAAAATAAAGAAATTAGGAAACAAGAGAGGGAAAGAAGAAGAAGTATATTTAAAAATTAAAACTAACAATAAAAAGCAGAAAAGAAAGATACAAAAAATGAATTGGATATGCTACAAATTAATGTAACGTGGTTTGGAAGTGTAAAAACTAATTTTGTGTTAAACCTAAACTTAAAAATTATATATGTACAACAAAATGTAATAAATAGTTACAAATTGTTCTTATTGTATTATTTATTCAGTTCATATTAGAGCATGTCCATTACTGGATATTAAACTGTCCAAATTAGAAATTGGTCATCTTGGAGATGTCCAATACTGGGCAAGTGATATATGTAAATTTTTTGTGATCTTTATCACCAAAATTGTTAAAAATAGTACATTTTCATTACCTACTTAAGTAAAAAGTAGAAGGTTCAAGTTATCATTTGGTTAATTCATTTTTAATTAATTTTTAGGTGGTACAAAAAGGTTTTTATTTTTCACAAAACAGCCTCTTAAAGTGTCCAACAAGTGGTTTGTTTACCGTATCTGCAATCATTTTTAGTTCGAAAATCCCAGAATTATAGTCACCTTGAATAAAATTTGTTCATAAAAAAGTGTATCATACGAGGAAAATTAAGAAGCCTAATTTTTTTAATGTCACGAAAATGAATCCACAAAATAACACAGTTGTTAAAGTATTTGTCGAATAAGGATCTGGAGCGTGTGACAAGCGCAACGAGTAGTAAAATAATTTCCTCAGTGCAACTTGATCCAGTTCGTTTAAGTCAAATTCATTCAGTGCCGGTACATTTGCAACAGAATGGATAAAAAGGCAACGACAAATAACGATGACCCTAGCCGAATTGGAGGTTTTTATATCCGGGAAATTCTTTAGTCACGGCGGACGGCCCTTCTGCATCGTACAGGTCTGTTTAGTTTAGATGTTTGGGAAATAAAAGGGCATAAAAAGAAATCAACTCAACAGTCCCGAAAGCGCATTATGTTGCATAAAAAAAATACAGCTTAACTATGCCGGAGTAGGGTACAGTGCAGGTACGGTATACGCATTAATAATACACATTTGTACAAATCCTGCTCACTCTGAATACGCGCATTGTTGATGTTATCGGAAACGCATCAGCACGCAACTGTGAGCTGCCGTTCGGGCGAATCGTTCTGAATACATGGACAGATATAAGTTACAGCAATACACATGAATGTATGCATGAGATTTGTGTACTGTTACCGCTATTAACTTAACGTACGAACGCAAATAAATTCTGAAAAGATGAAATAGACAAAAAGCAAAAATTCGTAACGTATAGTTCTCGATTAAATAAGCAATACGTTTTGTAACTACCTCTGCAAATGAGCTTAAAGATATATCTACGGAACATTCATACTTTCTGAGCCCAAGAAATGAAAAGCAATTTTAAAAGAATGGAGTGAAAGAAAAATCTCTAATTTTGAACCGATATTACAAGCTAATTTATTAAATCAAATGGTTTTATACCAATTAGAGAAACATGCAGCTTTAGTGTTCTTAATTAGTGCTTCTGAATTGTAATATTTTAATTTGAAACGCGATAGGAATCTTTTTCAGATGTGTTTTGAGTTTGCTTGTAATTTTGTTATCGCGTAATTTTCAATAAACCATGTAACAAACTTAATTGGTTGAATGCATGTGTTTTCCAAATTGTGTGTGTGCCATTCGTCTATATTGCTGGCTTTTAACCCAATTTCTATTCTAATATTCTTTTTTTTTATATCCCAGAATATTGCAATCTGTTCCTTATGGACAAACAGTAATTTGTATGAAGAAACTTATAATTTGACAGGCAGGAGGTTGCCTCCTTTTAGTTTAATTGCTGGTCAATGATTAGCTACCGGAATTTCATTAAATACTAAATTTAAAATTAAAATTAGAATCTAGTTGAAGTCACTTGGAGCGCAGCGCTTAAATCTACGGTAACCAGTCATTCTTTGACGGAGTTGGCGCCCGCTTTTTTGAAATTCGTACAATTTTTTTAAAACTCCTACATTTCTAAGAGGTCCCCTAAGATCGTGAACATAAAAAAAAACATTGTAACCACCAAAATGAATCGTTTTATATAAGAATATTTTCGCAAGCAAAATTAGTCAAGACTTGGAAGAAAGACGGTTCTGCTCGGCAGCCTTCTTTGATATCGCTCGAGCATTAGACAAAGTTTGGCACGAAGGCTTACTTTACAAAATAAAGAAAAATCTACCACATCCATTTCACCAAATCTTAAAATCCTATCTTAGTGACAGATTTTTTTAAGTAAAATTTCACCAGGAGCAAACTAATTTCGTTCCCATAACCTATGGTGTGCCGCAGGGAAGTGTCCTTGGACCCGTCCTCTACTTGCTTTATACCGCCGACCTTCCAACATGGAACATGGTAGCTACCTTTGCCGACGATACAGCGGTCAATGGCCTCACACACAGATCCAACGATCGCAGCGCAATTGCTGCAAAGAAACCTCGACAAGATCTCAAAATGGCTAAAAGTTTGGAGAATAAAAGTTAATGAAGCAAAGTCAACACACGTAACTTTTACTATGCGTGGAGACACCTGTCCCCCGTGTCAATAACGTACTGTTTTGCCGCAAGCAGAAGACACAAAATATCTGGGAATGCACTTAGATCGCAGACTGACATGGCGGAAACACATATGGATGAAACGTAAACATCTGGGAGGAAGTGCAATTTAGAAAGCTGTACTGGCTTATTGGCAGAAACTCACAACTGTCGATCGATAACAAACTACTAATCTACAAAACGATATTAGCCAATATGGACGTGCGGAATACAACTGTGGGGTTCAAGCAGTAACTCTAACATAGAAATCTCACAACGATTTCAGGCTCAAACTTTAAGAACAATAACCAACGCACCATGGTCTGTTACTAATGAAGTTAAAAGCGAGATCTTCATATGTGCTCAGTGCAAAATATGATCCAAAGTTTTAGTGCCAAATATCAAGAAAGATTGTCTCATCATCCCAACCTTTTAGCAGCAAAGTTATTAGTGAACACAGGACAAACTAAAAGACTAAAGAGGCATAAACCCCTAGACTTGCCAAATCGTTTTAAGTAAAAATGTAACCTGCGTTGCCAATAATAAATTAATTTAAGTAAATTTAAACGGATAGCTGCCACTGGGTAAGCTTATTCTTTACGTTAAATTAAAGCCACAATAATTTACTTATTGTTCATAAAGAATACATTGTAAATTAATCATAGATGCCTTTAAAAAATATATGCATATATTAGAATGTTTAATGGTGCATGTTTATTCATTTTATTTTTTACTCGAAAACAGTAGGTTTTTCAAAAACTAAAGAATACATTTTTTTAAAATGTAAATCAAGTTTAAAAAAACAGTTTTTCTGAAAGTTCTGATTAAAAAACGAGAAGGGGTCGCGCTTTTCAGATGATTGAAAATATTACCATGGAAAACCTTTTAGTAAGTATAAAACATCTATCAAATATCATTCTCCTACATTTATCCAAATTTTAGAAACAATTTACAAACAAAATTTCACCGCTATCCTTTAGGGGGGTGCAACTCTAAAAGGAGACGTCTAAGGAAAAATGTTATATAAAAGTCCCCCCTTAATTTTTGATAAGGAATAACCTCCCGAATTTTTTCGCAATATTTAAGGAACACCGTGTATACTTTTCGGTATATTCTGTATTGTCTGCTAACTATTACATTTACTTAAAGATATCGTTTCTAATTTAAAGTGTAAGTGAAAAAAAACATCTTTTTTTTCCGAACAAATCGTGCGTTTATAATATTTTGAATTGAAACAGAACGCCAGAAGAAGCTTAGCAAATTCAAAATAAAATATTAGTCAATTCCAGAATACAGCTTTATACATTAAAGCTCTTGTTGTATGCTGTTTCTGGTTCGCAGGCGATTTTGTTAATTAAACGTTGAGAAAACGAATGAGAAACTTGCAGTAAATAGACCCTGTGGGATCAGTTTTGATTATGCATTAAATATCCGAGAGAATTTCGATATTCCTAGCACTGTTTAAGCACGCTCCAATTGCATTTGCAAATAACATTGAGATCATTTATCTACAATAACTTTTACAATGAATTTAAACTTTGCTTTAAATTACTTCACAAAATAGATTAACTATATGTACAACTCAACAGTCGTACACCTAACAGTAGAAGGACTCATGGCTAAATAATAAATAATAAAAAAAACATACATTATTAAGTTTGACCATAAATGGAATACAGATAATAAAATGCAGTCATACACATTAAAGTGCGCAAAGAAATGCTGCATTTTTATACGCAAAATAAGGAAGGTCGGACATTGTTAACACGTGAAAGCGTCATTGAATCACTAAAACGCACCGTTACTATATTTCTTTTGTTCCATACATAACAGGAAGAAGCTCAAAGTGGTCATCTCAAAGCAACAATCGATAAAAATGAACGCGACGGTCATCAGGTGCACTGACAAGAAAAGAAGCACTTCCGAGCGAGATACAGCTAAAAACAAATGCAAAACTAGTCAGCCTACAATAATCAATCGCATCAAAAAAAAACGGCTACAGGATTTTGCTACTCACAAATATACAAAGTGATGAGCTTAATTCTGCTATTCAACGATCAAAAAAGTTTTCTTTTCCAAAAGTCTGATTCTTGCATTTTATGGATGACGGATTTTATTTCAAGCATGACTTTTGTTGACGAAACCCCAACAAACAAAAGTGGCTGTGAGGAAGACAGCTGTCAATAAGGCATTAAAAATGTCCGCCGCTTTTTACAAGGAGATTAAACAGATGTGTTTAAATTCGCGTATCCTTAAAAAAAGTTCATTTTCAGTACTGTTCTGGCCAATTTTTCCACAGTTTATTATGCTGAAGCAACTTTGAATTTATTATTATTATTAATCATATCCTTATATACCCGAAGGTGTTTAGGTACGTTTTAAAACATCAACCATGAATAAACACTGTCCACTCTCTCCTGTTGCTTGCCTTCCTCATCCCCACACTCCAGGCCACTCCTCTATCCTTCAGACATTCAGCCACCACTTGGTTCCATGCTTTCCTCGGTTTACCTCTCATTTTTTTTTTTTTTAGATTTGGCTAGCTATATTTTTTTTGTTTGTCTTATCCTCCATCCTTACTACATGCCCAAACCACTTTCGATGTTTTTTCTATGCTCTCCAAAACTGATTTAACATTGAGTTCTGCTCTAATTGTCTTAGTTCGTATTTTATCTCTTCAGGTGATACCTTCGAGGCCTCTTAAATACTTTGTTTCTAGCGCCCGTAGTTTGTTTTTTATTTGGCTGCTTAACAACCAGCTTTCGCATCCGTATGTCAGAGTTGGTTTGTGTATTGTGTTGAACACTGTCATTTTGGTTTTCTTCGATATTTACATTTTCCTTATGTATGTGTTATTAAGTGTGTAGAAGAGTTTAGTTGAATTCTCTATACAGGGGTGCGCGCCCCCATATGGGGGCGCGAAGAACGATGCGGGGGGCGCAATGACAGCCATAATATAAATTAAAAAGAAAAAAATAAATTTTTTTACATTTCATATATGTTTTCTGTTTGCAATGTTGTATTTCTGTAATATTCGTATCGGTTGATCGAAAATTATTGATGCCTGCTAACTTCAAAGCAAAAAAAAAATTGAAGGGGGCACAAGTTGACATGCTGAAAAAAATGGGGGCGTGGCATAAAAAGTTTGCGCACCCCTGCTCTAGTCAAACTAATTCCCTTTTTACCATTTTGACAATGCGAATCGTAAGCAACGCATTTGTTCTCCAAACGCTGTAAATAAAAAGTTTGTGTTATGTAAGGTATGGTTAATAAACGCGGTTAACTTTGAAATAATATAAACCCACCCTCTAGTCAAACTAATTCCTTTTTTACAATTTTGACAATGCGAATCGTAAGCAACGCATTTGTTCTCCAAACGCTGTAAATAAAAAGTTTGTGTTATGTAAGGTATGGTTAATAAACGCGGTTTACCTTGAAAGAATATAAACCCACCCTCTAGTCAAACTAATTCCTTTTTTACAATTTTGACAATGCGAATCGTAAGCAACGCATTTGTTCTCCAAACGCTGTAAATAAAAAGTTTGTGTTATGTAAGGTATGGTTAATAAACGCGGTTAACCTTGAAAGAAAATAAACCCACCCTCTAGTCAAACTAATTCCTCTTTTACAATTTTGACAATGCGAATCGTAAGCAACGCATTTGTTCTCCAAACGCTGTAAATAAAAAGTTTGTGTTATGTAAGGTATGGTTAATAAACGAGGTTAACCTTGAAAGAATATAAACCCACCCTCTAGTCAAACTAATTCCTTTTTTACAATTTTGACAATGCGAATCGTAAGCAACGCATTTGTTCTCCAAACGCTGTAAATAAAAAGTTTGTGTTATGTAAGGTATGGTTAATAAACGCGGTTAACCTTGAAAGAAAATAAACCCACCCTCTAGTCAAACTAATTCCTTTTTTACAATTTTGACAATGCGAATCATAAGCAACGCATTTGTTCTCCAAACGCTGTAAATAAAAAGTTTGTGTTATGTAAGGTATGGTTAATAAACGCGGTTAACCTTGAAATAATATAAACCCACCCTCTAGTCAAACTAATTCCTTTTTTACAATTTTGACAATGCGAATCGTAAGCAACGCATTTGTTCTCCAAACGCTGTAAATAAAAAGTTTGTGTTATGTAAGGTATGGTTAATAAACGCGGTTAACCTTGAAAGAATATAAACCCACCCTCTAGTCAAACTAATTCCTTTTTTACAATTTTGACAATGCGAATCGTAAGCAACGCATTTGTTCTCCAAACGCTGTAAATAAAAAGTTTGTGTTATGTAAGGTATGGTTAATAAACGCGGTTAACCTTGAAAAAAAATAAACCCACCCTCTAGTCAAACTAATTCCTTTTTTACAATTTTGACAATGCGAATCGTAAGCAACGCATTTGTTCTCCAAACGCTGTAAATAAAAAGTTTGTGTTATGTAAGGTATGGTTAATAAACGCGGTTAACCTTGAAAGAAAATAAACCTACCCTCTAGTCAAACTAATTCCTTTTTTTACAATTTTGACAATGCGAATCGTAAGCAACGCATTTGTTCTCCAAACGCTGTAAATAAAAAGTTTGTGTTATGTAAGGTATGGTTAATAAACGCGGTTAACCTTGAAAGAAAATAAACCCACCCTCTAGTCAAACTAATTCCTTTTTTACAATTTTGACAATGCGAATCGTAAGCAACGAATTTGTTCTCCAAACGCTGTAAATAAAAAGTTTGTGTTATGTAAGGTATGGTCAATAAACGTTTAACCTTGAAAGAATATAAACCCACCCTCTAGTCCAGGGGTGCGCAAACTAGCGGGCGCGAAGAACGATGCGGGGGGCGCAATGACAGCCATAATATAAATTTAAAAGAAAAAAATTAGTTTTTTTTACATTTCATATATGTTTTCTGTTTGCAATGTTGTATTTCTGTAATATTCGTATCGGTTGATCGAAAATTATTGATGCCTGCTAACTTCAAAGCGAAAAAAATGGGGGCGTGGCATAAAAAGTTTGCGCACCCCTGCTCTTGATTTCAGCCTTTTCCTTTCCATCCTTATGTGTAATTACTCCCAAATACTTGAATGTTTCTATTTGCTCTATTTCTTTTCCATCTACTTTTATTGTTATGCTTGATTCTGTCTTTCCGATTGTCATTACTTTGGTTTCAGCGACATTTATTTTCATGTTTCTCTTTTCATATGCTGTCTTCCAGATGTCTAAATTCGTTTGTAGTTCTTTTACGTTCTTTGCGTAGATCATCAAATCGTCGGCAAGCACATTCCACTATTTCCACCATTAGCAGGTTTCTATACCCTACTTGTAATTTCTTTGTTTTATCCATCGTTTCTTTTATTACGTCATCTAGAACTAAATTGAACAAAGTTGGGCTCAGTATTCCCTCTTGTTCAATCCCTCTTTGGTTACGAACTCTGATTGTAGGTTTCCTGTTCTGGCATAATTTCTTGTGTTTCTGTATATACTGAAAATAGCTTTTCCAGCTTTTTAATAATTCCTCTTTGTCTAAGTCTATTCCATACCTCTTTTCTTGCGATGCTGTTAAATGCTTTCTCGTTGAATTTATGCGCTTAAAAACATCGTTATGTCCAAAAAGAGCTTAATCCACGAAGCACCCCAGAACATCGTCCTATCAAAAGATTCTCGGCTGTTGTTTAAAGAATTCTGCGCAAGGAAGGTAAAACAACCAAAAAATTACAGCTTTCCAAAATAATTTGGGTGTTCTTAAGCAACAAAGTATCGGCAGATATGTAAAAGCTATGCCAAACATTAAATAAAAACGCATGTTTTGGTCAACCATTAAAAAATATATATATATTTCTTTATCTTAATAATGGTCATTGTAAAATCAAAGATACATTTCTAAGTAGAAGTAGTTAAACAGCTTTTTACTTTAACAAATAATGTGGCCAAAATTTCTGCAACAAGGCCTAGTTTAGTACGGTAAGCACATATTAGTACAATACTTATTAGAAAGAGAAAGTAAAAGCACATTTTACCATTTGAAAGCCAGCTAAACGGTCCATAAGAAAATATAAGAGCATTATTCGTATTACCCAATGAATCATATGTGAAAGTCAATAATCGGCCGATAAATCGGCATACGGTCGATAACCTGAGGCCGATAAATCGGTTATCGGCCAATTTGCTTATTGTTGCATCACTGCTTTATACGTACTTTAGAACGAATTGTAAATAATGTAATTTACACGAGAATTCTGCGAAGCTTTTCATCTTAAAAAACGACATTAAACATGTTTCGTTTGAGAAACAGTGGTTCTGAATATCAACGCTTCTACTAACTAATGGAGCAATAAAAAGTAACTGACATATCGCGCAGGAATAAGTTCTACATAAATATCACGTGCGCCGTGAATGCGTATGTCAAGAAATGGATTTCATCTGGGATTCTCAATGCATTTAGCAGGCACTCAAGCAGTTAGCAACAGTAACTGTATACACACCATTCACAACATGGGATATGCATGTTAATATTTGGTGTTGCGAACGCACCATAATCGATAAAAATACTTTTGAAATCTTTTAAACATTGGCACATTTACAGAAATGCGCCAAAAATGGTAGAAGTTCATGAAACAATATTTTCCATCGAGTACCAGCATTTTTCCAAATAGAACAGTGATCGGAAGTCAATCATAATTTGTTTGCCATATTTTAGTTAATTAGCTAATTTTTGTCTATTTAGACATAAAATATTTTATCTCAATGTCTTTGTGTATGGTTTTGTTTAACGAGTAATATATTTCTGTTGATTTGTTTGCTCTATTTGTTAATTCAGAATCTATTTTCCCATCCTCTGTTATTATGCTTCCCAAGTAGTCGTATATTGTTACTCTTTCCAGTATTTTCTTTTTACATTTAATTTTGTTGTTCTGATTGTCTTTTTGTTTTATTTATGTTCATTTCCATTTCATGTCCTCAATTTCTTCGGTCCATGCGTTTAATTAACTTTTGCATTTTGTTTTTAGTATTTGCTATCAGTAACACGTCATCTGCGTATAGCAGACTATTCAATTTAATTAGTTCTAGATTTGTATATCCAATTCCCGTGTTCAGTTGGTTATGTTTTTCTTTAATTTGTTTACCTATCTTGTCCTTGAAAATTATATATATCTACTAATGGGCTTAGGCTGTTTTATTACTTTATATATTTTAAATTCATTTGATCCTTGTCCTGCAATTTGTACTTTAGCTCTGATATGTGCTTCTAATTGCGTTTATTAAAATGTTAGGTACTTACATTTCTCTCAGGGTTTTCCATATTTCTCTTCTGTCCACCGTATCGAAGGCTGCTTTAAGGTCTATAAATGTTAAGTAAAGTTCTCCTTCTTTTATTTTTCTTTCTGTTATATTCTTTATAATATATTTGTTATCACTTGTCTGTCTTTCTGGTCTAAAAACTACTTGTTCTTCTCCTAGTTTTGATTCTACGTGCTCTCTTAGTCGCTTTTCTAGAATTTTTGTGTATAGTTTGGGCTACACAAATTGGTCTGTAATTTTCACATTGGGTCTGTTCTCCTTTCTTGTATATCGGTCTTAGTAAATTACTAAATTAATACAGCAGTATTTAGAATGCTTAAAACCTGAAGACTGCAGTTTAATTTTTAATTCATCGTTATAAATGCGTTCATGATATTTTAAATCATTTATTCAAATAGTTGGAAGTAGCAAAACTCTAATAATATTTGCCAACAGTATTCAGGTATATAACATTTTAAAAAAATCAGGTGCGTACTAGCGTCCCACAAATTTACATTTTTTAACAACATTGTGAGAACTCCTCCTGGCTGCTGAATATCTCAGTTCCTGTCATCACCTAGGGCCAAACCGCAACGCTACATCATTACCTCTACGGGATCACCAAAGTGCTGGCATTGCAGCTCAACCAAATTTATGAGTTGAATAATCCCGTGTTGTCGTACCGACTGATCCGTCCATGTGTGACTGAACAGACTGGCTCCAGAGGATGACTGAAGAAACGAAGAAATTTGTGCTTGTTTAGAGTTACATGTTTTATGTTAATGGAGAATACATTATCATAACTCCGGCGAAATACAGCTGAGCTCCATTATCATATTTATATATCCGAGCGGAAGGTAATAACCGCCCCGCAAATAATTAAACTAAACTGAAACACGAGTGGTGAGATAACAAGTAGCCTCGCAAGTAAGAAATAATCGCGCCTTTTGTAACGCAATTATTAGTCGCTCTGCGAGGAAGCGTCCCGTCCGCGCTTTATAAAACGGGGCGCGAAAAGTAGGCATTTTTAGAGATCATAAAGCACGAACCCTAGACTACACTAATAGAGGCAGTCTCTGAAACCTCTATAATCAATCAAATCGCAGTAACTGGGTCGCCAGCAGCGGTAAGGCGCTTGATGAACACGCTATCGGCGTCGAGCGACAATAGACTAACTTGTTGATTACCAAACGGACCCGTTTTCCTCCGCCCACCAATTTAGTCTCGCCTCCTTGCGACTGCACGAGTGTACCGAGATAATCCAACTTGGGAGTAAATTAAGACACTCATTTCGCCAAAAGGACCAACATCACGGACAAATTGCTGCTATATTTCCGTCAAATAACTACTGAAGAGAAAACGCTGACAAATATGACCCGGAAAAAATAAAATAACCGCGACATTTAATATGAAATGAATAAAACAAGCTCGATATAAAATGTCTCATATAAATAGCTCCACTTGTCGGCTAATAAGTAAACCGAAATTGGTACATATCCGGTACCTATTTAAATAGAAATTGGCCATCAGGATAACGGACGAAGGCATTAAGTGGATACATCTTACAAAATTAATGATCGTGGGTGGTAATTACAGGTCTTACGGTATAGTGTTAGTTTATTATAGTCATAAGGTGTTAGGAAACCATAATCTCCTAAATAAGAGCCCTAGTCTAGTCCGTCATCGCCTGTTAAATGGTGTACTTAACACTATCCAATACTTCATAATATGACGATATTACGGCTAGTTTATAACATATGTATGTACGTATAAAATTATACGGTTTTCTAACTAATGGCCTTACTTTCAACATAGTTTATCCCTCATTTTCAAACTATATATAATTTCGTTAAAACACTGAAACAAATTCCGAAAATATTAAATTTTTTGTAACTAAAATCCAAAATGAACATACAAATATTTAAAGGTAATTCTTATTTCTAGATAGATGCTTCTGTTTTGTTTGTTAGTTAACCTTGCATTAGTCACTAATGATTAGTGGAAGACAAATTTTAAACATAATTAGTGATTTAGAGTCTGAATGTAACTCAAAGATTTGTCAGCATTTTAAAACTGAAGTTTAATAATTATGCTGAAATTTTATATCACTTTTATTTTACCACATATAAGATACATTTTACAATACTGCTATTTTCTAAATTACTAGGACTTTTTAACTTATCAAAACGATTTTGTAGTTTTTTTTAATTAACCCTAGGATGCACATCACGGGCTTCAGAGGCCCAGCGACCTATTGCTTTCTATGTAATTTTCAATCCACAGCTTTTTTCTGATTTACTGTCAGGATTGTCTCACTTAATGCTTTATATATCATATTTTCTAAAAAAAATATTGCAAACTAATTTTGACAAATTATTTTAATAATTTTTATTAAGTAATACCCCGTATTCACACATCAAGGGCTTGAGAGGCCCATAGCTTAATAATAGCTTAAATGACAAGTAACAACACAGTTGTGGCCAAATATGTTTGAAATTTTTTTGGATATGTGATTAAATACCTTAGTAACATTAAAATTTATTTTTTTTTAAATCACACTGGGCCTCACAGGCCCAAGTCGTGTGAAAGTGTAAACATTTTCAGGCGTGCATCCTAGGGTTAAAATATTTCCATAATACAATCTTAGTTTCCGGGTTTGGAACCGCGTCTTCTATATTTAGAAGTAGTTGACGTTTCGACCATTGTGTCTTGGTCTTTTTCAAGTCGTTTTGAAAAAGACCAAGACACAATGGTCGAAACGTCAACTACTTCTAAATATAGAAGACGCGGTTCCAAACCCGGAAACCAAGATTGTATTATGGATAACGGCCGCGAAAGCCTCAAGAATAAAATATTTCTGATAGTGAGCAAAGACGTTCCTGGATCCTAAATTGTTACTAGAATGAATGAATAAAATTTTGTTTCATTCATACTCAAAATCAAAAAACGCGTCTTTATACTACGTTGCGGTGGTTTGACCGTCGTTGACAAAACTTCCTCTACCTACCGTGGAAATAACGAAAATCACCAGATCATAATATGCGCCTTCGTTCTGATTTGGCGTACGAATGGACCCCACGTCACTAAAAAAGGGTTAAGCACTTTATAAGGGTATAATGTTGCTACGTACCATTTAAAAAGGAAGGCGCCGGGAAGAAATTAGTCACAATTTGAAAAAAAAACATGATAATATAAAAAGAGAAAGCTGTATCTAATAAAAATAATGGTTTTAACACATGCCATGTTGAAATGTTGTTAATAGTTTCTTTTTAGATTTTCGCGGTAACTAACATGTTTAATATGGTTTTCGGAGTTAACTCGCGTAATATTTACATATGCTCGACGTTTCGGCAAGCTCTCCCTTGCCATTATCAAGAGCTTTTTTGAAATAATGTTTAACTATTCGAACAAAAACTTAAGATAACGTCATAACGTCACTGACATAAGTTAGTGACACTTTCTGTTAGTCAATTTGCTTTGTCTTTCACTTGACAGCGTGTTAGTCGTCGGCAGATTCCTTCGCGAGTCCCGGGTAGAAGTGCGTCTGTTGGCGGCGCTTCGCTGACAGGTAGAGGACGTACCTGCCTCTCTCCACAACAGCTGGTCAACACTGACTACCATGCTCCTGGCAGTCCCTGACCATCATCCCGTTTATTGATATTGTTCA
This sequence comes from Elmis aenea, assembly GCA_947652605.1. NCBI lineage: Eukaryota > Metazoa > Arthropoda > Insecta > Coleoptera > Elmidae > Elmis > Elmis aenea. The sequence goes on from OX393584.1 coordinate 29,845,034, forward strand.
TCCTCTTTTCAATTTCAATCGCCTCTCGGAAGATCCTTGACGAGAAATGTTCTACATTGGCCAGTACTTTGGCCTCAGCGAAGTTATTTTTGTGGCCAGTGGAGCTGATATGCTGATAAAGGGCCTATGTGGCGTCTTTATTTCTAACTGAATTTAATAGTTTCTAATCTCGTACACCCACACGTCTATTGGTCTGTCCAATATATGATTTTCAACAAATCGCACACGGTATCTCATATACTCCTTGGTTTTCCAGTAATATCAGAGTAGTACCTACCACTACATGGGGGTACATCCTAATAATTTAATTTGCTTGAATCATAACTACTGACCATGGTCTGTGAAGAAATAATGAACATTTTCAACAATGAGATTCATATAGCATTTGACATTAATTTAATGTGGCCATTTATCTAATGTACAAGAATTTTAAACTTTAAATGTTGCAAGCACATTCGCTTAAAATATTTATTTTGATAAGGTGTTGCGTAATCCTCTGATGTATTTAGTATTTATAAGTTTATACCCCATACGAGAAGCGTCACTTAGCATATATTTACAATTGTAATTACAGTCTGTAGGCTGTAGCACCGGAGGCTCTCATTATATTACTGCAGAGTTAAGCCCACAATCAGGATTTATCGAAGTAAATTTTCTAAATTACTTACTTAATAAAGCTAATATTTATGTTTTATTTACTGTTTACATTGAAAACATTTTAAAATTAAACTGTTAGGCAGAACCTATGAGCAAATTATATTATATTACATAACAAGAGTTGTAAGAAGCATATTACACTTTTTTATATTGCTTTACAACTCGTGTTATTTGGCTAACTTTTTCTACGATCACATAATACCTACGATTTTAACGGCTTTTTGGCTAATATACACATGTAATTACGTTGTCTTGTCAATTTTGACATATCTAGACTGTCAACGACCAGATGCTGATGATCTGGTGCAAATTTGTAGTTTGTAGTGTATTTGTATAAAGTGCGGATGTGTAAGTGAAGTTACCACTGGAGTGCAGCCTCACACCCCTAATTGGGGTTGAGGATGGCAAGTAACAAAAAATAATGAGCAGTATTTATTGATGAAAGTAGTTTATGTTTTTGTAATGTACCTTAACAGCTCTGGGTATATAAGGCTATCATTAAATAATAGGAGTAAGACAGAATTTGAAGATAGTAATAAACAAGTAGGTATATAAATTTGGGAATAATATTAGATACTCGTGAGCAGACAAACTGTCAAAGCGAATAATAACTCGACGACATATAGATGATTTCTAATCGTTAAAAGTAATATGCGGGGGGTGTACTACTCAAACCTTTAAGTAATCAGAATGTGTACTAAAAACGTGAATTTTAAACATAAACGGCATACGTATAGCGAAATCTCGTTTAGCGTGAGTGGTACAGATCTCATTTAACAGAGTCTTTAACAGCACAGTTTAAGGGTGCGATGTAAATATCCAAGATAAGTTACATTATTTCCAACCCCATCTAATCTGCGCTAAGACGAAGACTGTGCCCATTTGAACCCAGAATTTGCTGCGTTAATCGTTCGCAGATTGCTGTCACGGTCGCCCAGGAACACTTGAATTGTTATCAGCTTAACAGTTAATGCAGAGATTCGTACAGGATCTAATACTTAACCGTCGAACGGTTTTTATAAACACGGACGATTTGATGTTTAACGTTATTTAAAGTTTGCTGTGACCAAAATTATAATCTCTGTTTAAAAAGCGACTAAACGGTATTTGATGATACAGTAATAAAGACAAGTTATTTTAAAATCACACTGAATTTAATTTAAATTTGAATCCCGAATCCCAAATATCTCAGTTACAGTAAACTTAAAAAAAGTTGCAAAAAAAACTCTTTAATTAAGATATTGCGCAAAAATTCGGGAGGCAATTCCTTATCCAAAATTAAGGGGGGACTTTTATATAACATTTTTCCTTAGACGTCTCCTTTCGAAGTTGCACCCCCCCAAAGGGGAGCGGTGAAATTAGGTTTTTATTTTTTTTCTCAAATTTGGATAAATTTAGGAGAATTATATTTGGTAGATGTTTTATACTTATTCAAAAGTTTCCCATAGTAATATTTTCAATCATTTCCCACCTCCACAGGGGGCTGAAAAGTGCGACCCCTATTAGTTTTTTATCAGAACTTTTGGTAGGTTGAAATTTTGCAATAATTTGTTTAAAAGCTTGGTTTGTTTAGATACTTTTTTTATTGCTTAGTTTTTCTCGTAAAACCTACAGTTTTTGAGTAAAAAATAAAACAAGTCAACATGTACCATTAAATTCTAAAATAAAACGAATCATTTTTCAATTTTAATTGATTGTTTATAGTTTATAGTTTTGTACCTCAAAAACACGAAATGAGTTTACGAATATTACGTAAAATATGATATATTAGAATGTTTTATTCAATGTAATAATAATTCTCAAGCTGCAAGAGAAACATAATTTAGTCGTTACTCGTTACCCATAATGAAGAAGAAATGTCTCACAATTAATGAGATTTTGTTTTAATCTTCCAATTAGATTTATTAGGTTGTCTTTTTTCTGGGTAACGATTAAAATAAATTTCACTTGCAGCTTCAGAATTATTATTACTTTGAATAAAACATTCTAACATATCATACTTTTCGTAATATTCGTAAGTCATTTCGTGTATTTAATTAAAAATTGTTCGTTGTTGAGGTGCTACACGTTTCTCGAATTTATTCAAATCTTTATCTTTTACACGTTAATCTGGAACACACTGTAAAGACCTACTCTTATTCTTACTAAACAGTATGCAGCATATTTTATAATACGATAGAAATAATTAAAATTTATAATTAATAGAATGTCATCTATAAAATGAAACGAGTTCATCTCGATAGTTTTTAAGTACGGGTTTAAGGGTAGCTGTTTGTTGCTGCAATTTATTTGTCTCATGTTTTAGATAAAGTTATTTAAACCAACAAACAAGGTTTGTTGTAAATTCTACACCGCCCCCCACAAACACAACTGAGTAAATTAAGTTTACTGTAATAGCGAATAAAGTTTGTAGCTAATGTTAAAGTACATGTACAAAGACTAACGTTATAAAAACCCGCATGTAACATAAAAAATATAGCTAATTATACTGTTAACTCAAAATAAAACACGCTGTTTACTAAAAGGAACAAGATGTATGCTGCCAGCTGACCTCAGAATGGCCAAAAAGTAAGGTTTAAGAAAGCAAATCGACAGTAAAAGAAAAACAACCACAGCCGTGCAATGCCGATCGAAAGCCGATAAAAACGGTCGCTTTGGCAAGTTTACGACAAGTATCACCCGACCGAGCCTGAAAAATAACGAACTATACCCTGTAAATATAAAAAAGAACATTTTTACAAATCACCTAGGCCAACTTTAATATATCTAAGTGATTTTATATATTTACCAGTTCACTAAGGCCTTAATATATGGCTATTTAAATCGCAAGAGCATGTTTGCATCATTAGGAAAACATACACAATCATTTTCATTCATATAAAGAGCACGATTATGTCACATATTTGTGATATTTTCATGGACATTTTGATTGTGTCAAAGCACTTATCTTTACAATATCTCAGGCATAAATGCAAATAATATCGTAATGTAATATACTGTAAACAGAAAATGCAAAAACTATAGAGGCATATCTCTACTTGGTGTAGTAGAAAAATTATATGAAAGAATTTTGGAGTTTTGGTTTATATAACATTTTTTGCTTAAATTGACTTAAGGAACATGCTCCTTAAGTTTGGCCGTTACGTCATACAACACCCTGTATTAAATAGATAAAAGAAAACTATTTTTGTAACATTTTATTTTAAATCGGTTCCGAAGATTTTGGTTTACTTTAATTAAAAGTTAAAAAAATTTATTGGCATAAAACCAGAACTTTTTCTACTACCTGCAAAAATTAATTGCCCATAAATGCATTTTTATGCAAAAACAGCATATAAATAAATTGTTAAAGCTTTACAACTTTAATCACGTAGCATTTCTTAGTAACGATACAGTCATGAAGTTTCATGTAACTAAGAACACTCTGTATAAAGTTTTCTTTGAAAAACAACTTGGTAAAACATGTTAGGAAGAGATACTATCCTCTCCGATCGATATTTAATATTTTAAGTCGACTTTATGACAAGATATATGTATATTTGGTGTTCTTTTTACTCGTCATAAATCACTTTTTAGTTTTACATACCGTGTAACCTTTGAACAGCGGCAAGTGGTGCGTGACCTCACGGGAATTCACTTTTATTTGTCGCAAGAGTAATTCAAACCCGCTACTAGCTACAGTAAAATGTTCCTCAAGCAATTACTTACCTTATACGTTCCAAGATTTTCTACGACGCACGGCAGACTTGCATCGCGTCCTAAGGCCACTGTAACGTTAGGAATGGGTTCGGCAAATCTGGGGTCGTCGGTCATTGCTGCAAAAATAATTAACGATCAATTATTAGTAAAGCGAAAAGCAATTCGGCAAAATTAACTAATCGCGGGGATAGTGAATGATGCAGGAAATATTAATTGACGAATGATGAATAGGACAGTCATCAACATTAAGGCTAATAAATCACGCAACACGTTAAAATAACTTATTCGGCGATTTGTCGAATGTAACTATTTAATTGAGTGCTGCAACATGTCAGGCACACGTTTCGCTTGTTTCAATTACATCTTTTTACTAAAATACCATAGTCGATTATTGCTGAAAGCAGCAAAATATCCGTTTCGAAACGTGAAGTATTTTCGCATTCCCAACATCGATTATATTTTAACGACAACCATTTATCTTTGTTATTCTCCCTTTAAATCATCTGTATGCGAACGAGCGCTCTATCCATTTATAATTATTCAATAAAATGAACGCAGTAATTTTTTGTATTTTTCACCTTTAAGATGGCATTATCATAAACTGTAAGCCAGGCTTCATACAGACCGATCATTTTTTTACCAATGCTGTCAAAAGTTTTTGAGAAAATACTATTACAAAAACTACGACCTTTTCTGCAGAGAAAGAAATTAATTCCAGTACACCAATTTGGATTTCGCCAAAATCACGCAACTATTGAACAAGTGCATAGAGTCGCAAGCAAAATTAGTCAAGACTTGGAATTAAGACGGTTCTGCTCGGCAGCCTTCCTTGATATCACTCAAGCATTCGACAAAGTTTGGCACGAAGGCTTACTTTACAAAATAAAGAAAAATCTACCACATCCGTTTCACCAAATATTAAAATCCTATCTTAGTGACAGATTTTTTAAGTAAAATTTAACAAGGAGCAAACTAATCTCGTTCCCATAACCTCTGGTGTATTCAATTTTTTTACTCATATAAATATCGATATATTACACCTAACTTTCTTATTTTCAATGGCAACCATATAAGAAACATACATTTTTGAAAAGCGCAAAAAGTAAGCTTTCGATTTATGTTAAAGCCAAAAAATGTCTTAAAAGTTTTTCTTTATCTTTTCGTTTAAGCGAGATGTTTAACATTTTTAAAAATTTCCATAAATCGGTTTTGGGCTATATTTCGAAAATTAAAAAAGATATCAAAAATTTGTTTACGGCAAAGAATTCCTCTCAAAAAAAGAAATCGAAGCTATGTACTTAGTTTTTTTTCTATCTCTGATAATAACGGAGATACCCTGTATGGGCAAAAAAATAGGCCAGCCATTTATGTTTTATAGACTTGGAAAAAGCATTCGATAAAATAAAAAAAAAAGACGTTTGAAGGAGCCTAAGAAGGAAGGGAATAGAAATAGAAACAATCGACATAATAGAAGCGATGTACGAAAAAACGGTAAATATTGTAAAAACACAAAATGAAGAATCGGAAGAGTTTGAAACAAAAGAGGGCTTAAAACAGGGATGCTTGCTCAGTCCATTATTATTCTCAGCAGTCATAGATGGGGTAATTAAAGAAGTAAACCAAAAAATGAAACCGTTTCACCTAGGCAACAGGAAAATGGAAAAAATTCACATAACGGAGCTAATGTTCGCAAACGACATGGTCTTAATCGCGGAAAAAGAAAAAAATCTGCAATATAATTTAGAAACTCTAAACCTGGAATTGGAAAAAATTAATATGAAAATAAATACCGAAAAAACTAAAACTATGATCGTTATAACAGAGAACAAAGGCAAAGCATCACTTTAAATGGGCTTAGGTTAGAACAGGTAGAAAGTTTTAAATATTTAGGAGTGATCATAGAGAAAAATGGAGGAATGGACAAGAAACTAAGCGAAAGGACAGGAAATGTGGGAAGAATATTTAACAGTTTGAGAACAACATTTTTTGGAAATAGAGAGGTCCCAAAACGAACATAAGTGGAAGTGGTCAAAAAGGTAGTAACTCCGGCACTTTTATACGGAAGTGAAACGTGGGCACTTACAAATAAAAATAGTAGCCGGGTGAATGCAGCAGAAATTAGCCTTTTAAGAAAAATCCAAGGAAAAAACAAAAATTATTGATTCAGAAATTAAACATAAAGAGAACAATTGAAGATAAAATCAGTTAAAACAAAAATACAAGAAATACAGCTGGAATGGTTCGGTCACATTTATAGGATGAAAGAAGAAAGGTTAACCAGAAAAGCCTATGAAGCAAGATCACAGGAAAAAAAACAGAAGAGGTAGACCGAGAAAAACCTGGCAGGACGAAGTTAAAAAAGCAGCAGCGGATAGAAACATCAAATGGAAAGACATAGAAAAGCTAGCACAAGACAGAAAAACATGGAAAATGTCAGCACAACACAACTCAATAGTCCTACACCTAAAAGTAGAAGGACTCATGACTAAATAAAAAAATAAATAAATAAATAACACACACCTATATGAGTCGACCTTTTTATTTATATTGTCCATACTCCACACTTGTCAAATCGAATTAAAATCCGCAATTTTTCGCATAATCCACTCACGAATTTTATCGCCAAAAACAATTAACGATCTAATAAGAATATAGACCAGCAATTCTTAACTGGTGATACGCGGTAATCAAAAGTTTGAGAACCGCTGATTATATACTCTTACACTTTGCACAAAGAATAACATAAAAGAAAATGCCTTTTCTTGCAGGATTTTATTAAAAACCAGAAATACTTAAAGTAATTATTTTTTTAATTCTTGTTATGTTACTCATACTCATGCTACTGTTATAAAATAATTATAACATCCAATATTAATTATTTGTTATCCAAGTACAGAGACAATTAATGAAAAGGATAGGACACCGACCGTTCTCTAAAACTGTTACTGGCATCGTCTTATACCAGGACGTAAGGTTTCATTTGTAAGGGCGTTTTTTACAACACAGAGCATACTAAAATCAAGATTTTCGTTACAACTATTTTCTTCTACGACTAGTTTCGCTTTTCCGGACTTGACATCACTAGCACACGCTATGTTTCCGTTTTGGGGGTAAAGTAGTATAGAAACGTAACGTACATACCCAACTGCTTGCTTGCACAACTTTCCTGTATTATTAGTAGATCGTTTCTGTGCAGTAGCACAGCGATTCTTAACCGGGGGGCCGCGGCCCCCTGGGGGGCCGCGAAAAGTTTCTAGGGGGTCCCGAAAAGTCCACCACAACCTATAAAATGTATTGTTTTTACCAAAAAAATTTAAAACATAAAAATTCGAATTTTCGTATTTTTTTGTATCTAATTAGTTTCAGGGGAAATTGGAAGATAGGTCAAATCATTCAGTTTTAATTTCTAAATCATTAAAATCTTGAAAAGATTTTTTAATATGTATGTGTATAGTGGGTTGCCAACTTTTTATGGGTAGTTTTACGCCAGCGCTGCCAACTAAGTATTTATATGAGGCAGCGTTGGCAATTTATGACTACCAAAGATTATCACAGTTGGTAGTATTGACAAAACTCATAATAACATAAGCATACGGGAATCCCCCAGGCTTCACAAGATCCGCTATAAAATTTTCGATTCGTGTCGACGTGTCGTCTTTAGTTCGATTTCGGAATTGTCTGTGCAAATCGAGAATTCGAACTTGCGTATCGGGAGTCGGGATTAGTGTTTTTAAATCTTAGTGCAAACAGTATAAGTGCAATTACTTTTTATAGTTTTAGTGTTATTGTTATTTCTTAATAATTTGCCGTTTACAAAATGAGTAAACAAGGAACGTTATTTAATTTTCTAAACATAAATGTGCCGGTTAGTCCAAACAGAAAACGTGATCGAAGCGATAGCGAGTCTTCCACGGATAATGTAAACATGTGTGAAACACAAAATAATGCAAGTGGAAAACAAAAAAAAACAAAAAAAAAACCTAAACAAAGACAATATGACACAAGTTATATAAAATATGGGTTTATCTGTCTAGACATGGATGAAATTCCAAAACCGCAATGTGTTATTTGCGGTTTAGTTCTTTCTAATGAATGTTTAAAACCAAATAAATTGAGAAGACATTTAGCCACGAAACATCAACAATACAAAGATAAACCGGAAGAGTTTTTTATAAGAAAAAAAGGTGAACTGAAAAATCAGAAGTTGTGTATAAACGCAACAACTGTTAAAAATAAATCATTAGTTAAAGCTTCCTTTATAACAGCTTTGCATATTGCGAAATCAAAAAAACCCTTTACGATAGCCGAAAGTTTGTTGAAGCCTTGTATGATTAATATTTGCAAGGAAGTATTTGGAATATCAGAGGCAAATATAATCAAAGACATTCCCATGTCAAATGATATTATTTGTCATAGAACTACACTAATTGCGGACGATCTTCAAGAGCAATTGATTCAAAATATTAAGAATTCTCCGTGGTTTTCACTACAAATAGATGAATCAAGTGACGTTTCCAACAAGAGTATCTGTTTGGGATATGTGCGATTTATTAATCATAATAAAGAAGATATATCTGAAGACATTTTGTTTTGTTTAGAATTAGAAACTGATACAACAAGTAATAGTATATTTAACAAAATAAATTCATTTTTCACAACCCATGATTTACAATGGCAAAACTGTGTCGGAATCTGTACAGATGGCGCAGCTGCTATGACAGGTCGTCATCTTGGCGTTGTCTCACGAATAAAACAAATTGCAAATTCTAACATAATGGCTACTCATTGTTTCATACACAGGGAACAACTAGCTTCTAAAGACATGAGTCCAGAATTAAACGAAGTAATGATAGTTTCTGTACAAATTATAAATTTTATAAAAGCAAAAGCTCTTAATTCAAGATTATTTTCTGTTTTTTGTGAAGAAGTTGGTGCTGATCGTACATCGCTTCTTCTTCACACAGAAATAAGATGGCTGTCGCGGGGAAAAATTCTTGCTCGCTTATTGGAATTAAAAACGGAAGTTGAAATATTTTTAAATGATAAAAATTCCAACTTGGCCATTTATTTCAATAACAACAATTTATTGGATTGCAAAACTTTCATACTTGGCAGATATTTTTTCTGTTCTAAATTGTCTAAATTTATCTTTGCAAGGAAACCAGTCCAACATATTTACTGTGCAAGGTAAAATAGAGGCGATGAAAATTAAACTACGTAGATGGATTCTAAGAGTACAATCAAATGTTTTTGAAATGTTTCCGAACTATTCGCAAATTATTTTAGACAACAATTTTAAGTTTGATAAAGAACACTCAAATTATTTAATTGAATGTCACCTTCAGAAATTAATTGAAAAATTCGATAAATACTTTCCAAGTAATGAGCTTGATAGCAGAAAACTTTGGATTCAAGATCCATATAATAACTGGGAAAATACCAATTTATCACCAATGGACGATGACATACTGCTGGAATTGACAAAGGATTTGAGTCTGATCTCCGTTTACAAGGATAAAAGTTTGGTTCAATTTTGGATACATAATCGAAGTGAATATCCGCAACTGTTTACTATTGCCATTCAAAATTTGCTGCCTTTTGTGTCAACGTATTTGTGCGAGAAGGGATTTTCTACAATGGTAAACATTAAAACGAAGCAACGAAATCGGCTCCGAATAGACTCGTGCATGCGAGTAGCTTTGAGCAACACATCCGAAGCAAGAATGGACAAATTAGTGGAGAGTGTGCAACAACAAAGATCTCATTAAATACTTATAGGTAAATTAATTTGTTTTTAAATTTTTATTGTTATTAAAACTTTTTTTTTAAATACATTTTTATGCTTATTATGTTACTGAAAACTAGGGGACCGAGAATTGTTTTTAGGATATATAGGGGGGCCGCGAATTTTTTTTAGGATATATAGGGGGGCCGCGACTACTGAAAGGTTAAGAAGCACTGCGAGTAGCATATGGTGTACACTTTTATTTGATATTACCCAAATAAAGCGCAGAAATTTGAAACAACAGTGAACCACCCTTCCTTTCACAAGATATTTAGATACAGTAAGAGTTTCGCCTATTATAATAGAAGCAACTAAAATGTTCCTTAAATCGTCGATATGTATCCTGCTTATAAGAATCACATTATTTTTGGACTTAATACTAATAAACTACAAACATATGCTTTTGAGATGATGTAGGTCAGGGGTGGGCAACCTTTTTGTCAATAAGGGCGCAAAATAAATTCAAAAGTTATTGGCGGGCGCCCGAAAAAAAAACGTTTTATTGCCGTTAGTGGCCTTATGGATGTAATACATTCAAATTCGCACATTTCGGTCGGTTAGCAATGCCTATGAGCGTACATAGAACTGCTTTCCTAACACCGTTTGTGTGTAATATAGTGAGGGCGTATAAAAATCTCACCGAGGGTGTCATGGCGCCCGCGGGCGACGCGTTGCCGACCTCTGGATGTTAGTAACTTAGTTTTATGAATGAAATAATTGTTTATTGTGGATGCAACAATATATTGGGATAGGTGGAACAGATTCTAAGCGGTCGTGCACAACAGAAGAAATATTAAATTAGATGGTACAATTTCAGTACCAGCATGCAACATTGGCAACAAAAATAGTGGTACATAACGTGTACCACCAGGTTTGTAAGAGTTAAAGAAGTTTGTTTTCTTTAGCCGATGTGATTTATTTTGTAACTTTTGTTTTTGGTTTTTTCCTGATGAGAATAAATATTATTCCAACAAAAAATAATTCGTCCGCTGTCCCCAATATAATGCTAGAATAAATTGACAAAATCATAACTAGTTGTTATCGCTGTTGGAAACGTTTTAGCCTGGTTGATACTCAGAGCAGTCAGCATCGAATGGTATTAGGAAGTTCGGCCGCACTTCCCGAAGAAACATGTATTACTGTGCCGTAATGCTACCCTAATCCCCAGCCGGGATGGCTCAAATAAATAATGTTTAAACGCAAAGGAATGGGTGCAAACTTATTATGACAAGCGGTGCGTGCTTGCGTTGCAGGGACAGGCCAAAGGTCGGACAAACGTACCTTTATCTCCGCAATCATCGCAATATTGCAGTTTTTGTCATGGCCTATATAATAATTATTGTTTTACAGCTGGCCGACATCTTTGTAGCTAGCCATCGCCATCGTAATGAAATAAACGTTATGCCTGCCTTGACGTATCTCTATTCATAGTTTTATTTGTTGCATTAACTTGGCCAGATCGTATTCTGCTAATATATTATAGATACTTCCAACAGCATACTCCTTAGCGGCTATTTTGTAACTATAAAGTATTGTATAAAGTTACAAGTTGTAAAACTTTTCCGTGTTTGCATTTTATAATTATATAAGTTTGGAACAGAATTCTTTTTGATATTATAAATACAGCTCATTTATAAGCATTTTTCTGTAGCAATAGCTTTATATCAGAGGTTCTCAACTTGAGCTCTAGCAATTGTATGGCAATGAAAAAATATTAGGGGCGCCAAAAAAAAATTTCGTGAATATTAAAACTTATTGGTTTTTTTTCTGGGTATCTACATTTAAATGTAATAGACAGCGTCATTCAAAAAGTCTGCAACAAATGGAGAAAAAAAATGTTATTGATTTCTCAGAAAATTTTAATATTGATGAAAGTTGGTGCATGATCTAAAAGTAATTTTAATATGAAAAACAATTAATAAAAAGTCAAAGTACACTGGATTTTAGCGATTTTTGAAATATTCGAATGAGTAAAGTGCCCTTATTTTAAGAGATACAAAAAAAAATTTATACGAAAAAGTTATTTAGACTCTAAAAATAGGGCTAGATTAAAATTTTGATTCCATTTTTTCTTTTTTAAGTAATTTTAACTTTCAAAAAGTCTGCAACAAATGAAAACGTTTTTCATTATTATTTTCTTAAATAATTTTATATCTTATAAAAGTTGGTGCATGATCTAAAACTAATATTAAGATGAATACAAGTTCATGTTTCATATCTAAATATAATACTTTTGGAGTTATTTCGTTTCTTATGATTATTTGCGGGTATTTTACATAAAATATCGGTAGAAGCCTTTGAAAATTCAAAACAATTTGTATGAAGTTTTAACCAGAACAGTTAAACGGCACAATTTATTTTATTATGCCACTAAAAATCCATATATTTTAAGAGCCGTAGATACACAGCATTAATGGTTATTGAATGTTTGGGGTGCAATTTTAGAGAGCCACGTTATTGGACCACTTTTTTTATCAATACATTAATGGTGACTCTTACCTAAATTTTTTAGAAAACTTTATATTAACATTGTTAGAGAACGTCCATCGAATTGTAATTGCAAATTTATGGGTTCAACATAATGGTGCATTTTTTACTATAGTTTAAGAGTGAGACAGTTTTTAAATAATCGGTTTCCAAATCGGTGAATTGGAAGAGCAGGTGCAGTAAAGTGGTCACCCAGATCACCGGACCTGACTTGCTTGGATGTTTTCTTGTGAGGTACAATTAATATTACGCTTTACAACATTCCTCCAACAACTCGAGAGGACAGGAAGTTAAGAATTCAAAATGCGTTTCTGCAAATAACACCAAAAATGCTGCGGAATGTTCAACGGTCATTTGTAAAACGGATACAACTTTGCATCGAAAAAAATTAGGCTATATTCGAACATTTATTATAAATTGTTACGTTTGTTGTTTTTTGTAATTTTTGTAATCATTTTATTGCATTATTTCGTTTTAATTTTTGTTGTGTTATCGTAATATTTTACAGTTCGCAATTTTACTGTTATAAAACGTAGCTTTATCAAAAACAGACGACGGACATTTTGTTATTCAAGTTTATTAAGATAACATTTTTCATGTTGTGTAATTTTGTTAACTGCAATTTGGTAATATCAGCATAATGGCGTAGTTTTTCTAATATATTAACCTTCTATTACGGTAATATTTAAAAAAATCGTACTTTTTACATAGTATTTTTATTAAGGAGTTTTGCTATTCTGCGCTGCTACATTCGAAACTTTAGATGCTATGAGACTATTTTCGTACATTAGGTCAATACATATCATTTTGATAAATAATAAATTGTTTGAAATAAAACACTTTTATTTTATTAATAATTTAGGTGACGATAGTAAATATGAATCGAATAAAACTATTATGTTGACAATTCATACAAACTGTTTTGAATTTTCAAAGGCTACTACCGATATTTTAGGTAAAATACTCGCAAATAATCACAAGAAACGAAAGACCTCCAAAAATATTATATTTAGACATAAAACATGCTTAATAACTTCGAAAGATAATTACATTTTTTACAAGAAAATGTAAAGATATATTATGGTGTTCCATTGAAACCCATTAACAGGCGTTTATAAAGTTTCTCGAAATGGACCGAGTATAACGAACACCGTGTATGTATATTATTTTTAAAATTTAACTAGTCACCAATCACTATGAAACTATTGTCTAATCACTTACCAGAGTAAATTGCTCTGGCGTTGTTATGTTATTAAATATAAATATTTTTATAAAGGTCTGCATCTGTCAAAATTTTCAAACAAACGTTAATAACTTAAAAACGGTTCATTTTAGACCTAAATAATTTTATAATATTTTTGAAAGAGAATTTAATTTACATCCAAAAATTACTAAATATACAGGGTGTTCCATATAAAAAAAAGTTTGGTATCAGTGCGCAACCAGAAAACACTGTGTATAGCTGAAAATAATTTTAGGTCATGTAGTAAATGATAACGATTACAAACAACTTTTACCTTTAACTTTTTTTAATATTATCACTTACAACAGAGCTATCGAATAATTCATCTTGGCTGGAACACCCTGTATATCGTAAGTTACAATAAAGAGGCTGGTGCTGTCTGATGAAATTTTCATAAATTACACGAGCAAGCCTCGTTTAATGTAAACTTTTACATAATCTTTGCCAGAAGTATTTTTTCTTGGCAATACTTTTCCACGTTTTATGGCAAACGTTTCTTTGTTTTTGTTGCTTGGGATTCGGTTCACTGTTTTATAGTAAGTGGAGCAAGATATATTATTCTTGAAATAACTAAAATCCCAACGGCCGGAGTATTCTTGTAATTCATTTAATTAGTTCATTTTTCTCTTTGAGTGCTGCTAGTCCGAGGCCTGGATTTAGTCAATATAGTAATCATCGCATGCTATTGCTTACAGCGGTGTTTTCGAACAACAGTTGTACGTTTTTCATTCTGTTGGAAACTCGATGTAAAATCTTACGACATAAAAATGTACTACCGGGGCCATCGTTATACTAGCCGGCTGATTCCTTACTGAAAAATGTGAGAAAATTGGTGGGTATAAAGGCCGACCGTTCATTATTTGCTTATTTTTGCTAAACCTTTTAATTTTTTTACTGGTCTATAATACGAGATACATTTTTAAAAAAAAATGTGTATCCAACTTCACAGTGAGGTGCATTTGCTAAAAAAGCAAAAACTTTTAACGTCATCATTGTTTGCTCTTTTTTTCTAATTTTTGCTTTCTACATTTTTTAGGTGTTGTACTGGTCTCTAATATGGGGTAATTGAAAAAAAAAAATTATTGTACATCCAAGTTTGTGTCATTTAAGGGTTGGTCAATAAAGGGTTCAGATGATAAGAAAATAATCTTACCCCACAGTCAAACTAATGCCTTTTTTACAATTTTAAGAATTAGAATCTTAAGCAATGCATTTGTTCTCCAAACGCTGTGAATAAAAAGTGTGAGTCATTTATTAACTTCTTCTTCTTCTTAATCGGTTCCTCTTGTACCTTTCGGTGTCGAGGTATGCTTTTCCATTCCTGCGTTATGTTTCTCCACTCCTGCCTATCGTTAGCTAATTGTGGCACATCTCTCCAGCTGACTCCTTTTTCTTCTAGTCTCTGCCTCACTTCTTCTTACCATTTTATTCTTGGTCTTCCTCTATTTCTTTTTCTCTCTATCTGTATTTTCCATCCTATTTTATTAATATATGCCCTTTGTCGAGCTTTACTATTCCTTTCCCTTTTTTCTTCGTTTCCATTAATCTTAATATTACTAGTTTTCTATTGTCGAATTCCTCTACTAATTCTACTTCTTTAACTTGTATGCTTGTTGTATTCCATGTTCCTATATTTACTGTCCCTTTTCGTTGCTAATGTCATTTATATTCCCAATGTTTCCGTTTGGGGTACTCATGTGGGAATTCCAGATTACCCCATCCTTAAACTTGCTTGTTAGTTTTTTGAATCCGAGTGTTTATTTTCCCTTCTTTCTGGTCAATTTCTGTTCCACTCCATCACTTTAACTTTCACAACTATTTTTAAATGTATTAATAGCTTAGCTTCGATTCTCTAAACTGGTATTATTTCTTTTTTATTATTTCAGCTGAATTTCTTCCTTTAACTAACACGATGTGACGGAGCCGTGTACACGGTTGTGGCATCGCCACCTCTCTTCCAAAAAAGTGTGAGTCATTTATTAATGTACTTATCTTAAATTAAATAAAAAACAAATTTCACTATCGTTTGGTTTGGTTGATCTATATGCTTGTGCAACATATTTTGTTTAAGATATATCTTCAATTCAAATAGTTGAGATCAGATTAAATCCAATTTTCAATAACAATTTGAAAACGATTTCGCAGTTTCGCGAGTGTTTGAAATTAAAATTTAACAAAAACGCCAGAATAAGATAAATAATATTTTTGTAAAATATAATATTTAACTCGCCATCATACTTCTAAGTAAATAATTATGATATTTATTTGAATGTTACAGAGTTGGTAATTGTATCAAAAACATTCTTAAGAAATTAATCACTAATTGATACACAATTTCTTAAAATGTCCGATGGTTCGTACAAAACTACACAAAAGGATAAAAAGAGAAAAATATTTCATGAACTGTATGTAAAAATGGAGTATGTAGTGTGACCTGTATGACATCAATTATTTTTGTTTTACTTCAGTTACTTTTTTAATGAATATGATGGAACAACCACTGTAGCAATAACAAACTTGTGACACTTCAAAATTACCAGTTTATGAGGATTTAAACTTAAGTGTAACAAACTAACGTTAAAATATTACTGTAATCATTTGGGGTGTACGTTAGCGTTTGGGTTTTGTTGTTCAACAAACGATTTAATTACTAAATTTGTACATCATAATAAGGACACATTACTCGTACAATATGTGCTTATAGAAAAGAATGACAAGGATACACATATATTGACTAAGGACGGTCATATGGACCCAAAATCTTAGGACAGTTGCTTGGGCGTCTTTTGCTAAAATTGACAAAACCGGGAGCGTCTATGTTAGCTAAACATGCTGAGATAATCTTAGATCCATGACTTTAATAATTTTCTAGTTATTGCATTTTATAGTGGGCGTTGTCTAACGGTATTAACGTTATCAACCATATATGTATGCGGTATATACTGCAAAACAGGTACCGACGTTTAAAAGAACATTATTTATGCGTAAAACACACAAGGTAAAAATGTTAAGTGCAAAAATTGTTGGTTTTCTTTCCACCGATACATTTTTTTCTGTCATTGTACCCCCTGTAAAACTTCCACGTGCCCCTTGGAGATCCATGGACCCCTGGTTTAGAACCCCTGCTCTGGCGTGTGATGGATTTTTTTTAAACATTTAAGCATCACTAAACAGGTCTCAGAAGGGGAAACAATTTGTCTAATTCAAACTTGTAGCTCTTACCGTTTACGAGATCCCAATAGTGGCCCTTCTATATGGACCACCCTGTATATAGACACATACGCACATTTAGACAATAAATGGGGCCGCCCCAATTTTCTTTGTCTGAGGCGCCATAATATCGTATGTGATACAACAATGAATTTTTAAAAAATCTAGTTAACTATGTAAATTAAAAAAATTGCGCCCGTAAGAAAAATAAATTTGGTTGTCATGAAACATAAACTAATTGTCCTGAAAAACGTTAGCGATGACTATTCGATTCGGCTTAGAAATTTTCTTGGATAATATTTTTACACATTGGAAATATTTTATAACCCAACGGAGTTGTAGATGATTTTCAAAAATCGATTATCCGGTTTTTTCAATTTTTTTAAAATACAGTTTGAGATTTGTTCAATTCTCTACGGATCATTATTGAGCACCAACTTTAGCAGCTTTACCAATTAAATAATTTTAAAATAAGGGCATTTTAGCGAATAATTTTAAACTACTTAAAATCTAGTGCCATATGATTTTTTTCCATCTCTAAAATGAGTTTTAGGACATGCATCAACTTTTATCAAGAGTTCAATTTTCTGAGAAATCGATTATAAAAAACTTTTCCAATTGTTGCAGACTTTTTGAATAAGGCTGTAAATCTTTTGACCCTACAATTAATTATTATTGTGAAAATTTACAAAGCCAATCTACCGGAATGCGTCTCTAACAATAAAATTCCTGTAGAAACTTTATTTCTCCCTGACCTATAAGAAGCCAATAGGCAATATTCCCGGCGCGTGAAAGTAAAACATGCATTTAATTTTTGTGACGTTGAATCTTGAAAAAAAAAGTTTGATTTAAAACATGATTTTAATTTTTAAAAATCTGCTGATTTAAATTATGCCAACACTGCTCTGAAATATCCGATATCGTGATTATACAAATAAAATAAAACGGCATAGGATGGTGTTCTTTATTAAATGAGCTGTTATCAGATTGATGGCTTGCGCAAAAAGATTAAGATCGTTAAAAATGTGTACCGTCAAGAACAAGTGAAAATTATAAAATCAAAAAAAAAAAACGGAGCTGACGATGTTTTTGAGCTTGTTACTCTTTTTCTTGACTAAGTTTTTCGCTTAAAACTATTATTGCAGCATCAATAACTTCATCAAAGTCCGCCATTTTTAGAAGGACACTTGCCGCTTTTAACTATCCCCGTGTAAACACAAACCCGGTGAGCCTACTAGCTCCGTGACAACACGGCACCCGGCTTTACAAATTCCTTAAAATGCATAAAATTGTTTCAAGGTTGCTATTTGCGAGCGCACTGGAGGCGTATCTCGGCACAAAAAATTATCAAAAATCCGGTATCGTGAAAATTACCTCAGTCTCTTGAACTCATCAAGACTGGTAAGTCGATTTACATTAAAATACTTTTAATTATTAAATAATCAATTGTAAAATGCTTATACTAGTAACAAATGATTATTTACTTTTGAAATTTGTTGTCAAGGATTTTTTTGCTATGCTACACAAAAAGGCAGTTAACGTTGCATCATTATTAAAATTAATTTATCTGCTACTAATAAACCGAAAAATTCCTTGCACCTAAATAAATAGTTTAACTTATTAAGGTAATCTAAGGTTATACAATTAATTACTAAGGACCACAGTTGTTTTGACTAATCTAGCAACTCGTTAGTTTGTTATTTAGTTGTTGATAGATAGATAGAACATGTTAAATCTACCGATTTACAAAGACCGATAGTAGATGTAAACGAAATCTTGTGCTCCTGTTTTTTTAAATTAATTAATTGTAAAATGTTAAAGCATAAGCTTTAACTAGTAACAAATAATTTTTTTCTTCTTGAAATTTGTTGTGGATCAAAGATTGCTATGCTATACAAAAAGGCAGCAAACTTAACATTGAATCATTATTAAAATTAATTTAGTTGCTACTAATTAACCGAAAAATTCCTTGAACGTAAACAAAATCTGAGGTTATTCAATTAATTACTGAGGATTACAGTAGTTGTGGCTACTCTAGCAACTCATTAGTTTATTCTTTAGTTGTTAATTTGTTGTAGAACATGTTAAATCTATTGATTTACAACAACCGATAGTAGATCCTGTTTTTTCTTTTTAACATTTATTATAAACAATCAAAGTTTTCGACACAATATGTATGATCTGCACAGACATAAATCGCTTATGACTACACTTTTAAATAATTTTCTGTCTTGCTAGAAATTGCCGCTACATTGTTATTTCGAATGAAACACCCCGTATATTTTCACATAGAAAATAGATACAGCTACATGAATTCGAACAGTTCTAAAAACTTCAATCTATTTAAATGTGTTTTAAATATTACATCACACTGTTGTCTTGATACGTCTCACATGTAAGTTCTCTTCGGACGAGTCGTCGATCGATAAAGCCCTTTTCAAAATACATTTTTGTTGAAATTCCTTAAGAAAACTTTGTTTCGATGTGTCCTGGCAATGGCTTATGATTCATGTTTTGTGGTTGCGTTGTCATTTAATATTTTTGGATACTGGTAGTACTTCGAAAACAATAGGCTGTCTCTTTATTACGTGAACAATAAATTTTTATCACATCTTTCACGTGCTCTCAGCGAATGCAATTATTGCCGTACGTAACATCACATCTAAAGATTGTTCAACCCTTTCATTTACGTTTAATATTTCTGATACAGCGCTTTATTTGCTGTTATAGTTTTCGATGTTTAAGGAAAAATATGTAAAACCTTATAAAACCTCCCTGATCTAACAACTAAATTGATCTGACCCAGTGGCGTAGTTAAAAATTGTGCTGCCCAGGGCGGCCCCTGAGTTTGCCGTCCCTCTCAGTAAGGGTTGCCAACTCTTGATTTTTCCAAAAGCAAACAGAGATCGACACCCAAAAGTGAGAGAGAAAGACAAAATATCCCGGAATTTAATTTTACCCCATTTGGGTATTTGGGTAGACTAAAAGTGCCGCTGATCTGACCTGCACATATGCTACCTCAGAATTAACTTCAAAGATATTTATTTACAAACGGTTAAATCTGATATATAATAATCGCATTTAACATTATATAAAAAATGTTATCTTAAAATTTTTGAGCGTTTCGGAAGGACTTTATTGCTTATTAACAACATCAGGTTGTGTTCGACTTTACAAGTTTAATTTTAGACACATATTTGCAGCAGTGAATACCACGAAGTAATTTTAATATCATGTCTGCAGATGAATGCAAACATACGTTTTTTGAAAACCCACTACATAAATTTTAAAAAATTAACAATTAGTAGCGTTCCATGCGTAGCTTCCTTGTCGCAATAGTTGGAACGTTACATGAGAATATATTTTTATATTTGTACACGTAACTTGCTCGTTTTTATACTTATATCTTTAAATAACAGAAAAAATTAAAGTAGCAAGCCTAAATAAACAGGACCTTTTTAATTGCATGTGTTGCTCCCTATAAACAAATATGTGAAATTTTGTTAAACATATTCTAATTTAACTGTGTTTTTCAGGTTATTCTAAGATTTAATTTTTCTTTGTATTAATCATGGCAACATCAACTTCTCCATCAACTTCTTCATCAACTTCTCCATCAGTTCTTGTTCGAACAAACCATCGGCCGCTGCCCGCCGAGGAAAGGGCGGCACCACCTGCACCAGCCGGTGGTAAGTATAGTATAACTAAAAATTCGTGTACTTTCTTTGACTATTGTAACGCGCATTGGTTTTCAACCTTTGGGCAGCAAAATAACATCAATCGTGAATTTACAAAGTATTTGAAAACTAAAACAGTCCGAATAAAAATATGCATTTTTGCAAATAATTTGACGTTTTTGCAAAGTTAATATTTATTATTTTGCTTATGGTTTTGCGTTCAAAAATGTTTGGCCTTGCTCAAAAATGGTTAGAACCACTGCTTTTCATACCATGTCATATACCAGATGATTGATTTTTTTGATTTAATGCATTACGGGTTTATATTATCAATGCATATTTAACTTCAGTTCGTTAAAAGATAAACATTGATTCATAATAATCGAAGTTTGCAAATGGTGTAAGTATGTCAAAATACGAATGCCAGCATTGCTTTGAAATTATACAAACTGATATCTTAAATTTTTGAGTGTTTCGTAAGGACTCCATTGCTTATTAACATCAGATTGTGTTTGTCTTTATATGTTTGATTTTAGTCACATATTTGCAGCAGTGAATACAACGAAGTAATTTTAATATCATGTCTGTAAACGAATGCAAGCATATGTTTTTTGAAAACCCACTACATCAATTTTAAAAAATTAACAATTAGTAGCGTTCCATGCGTATTGCGTAGCTCCCTTATCGCAATAGTTGGAACGTTACATAACAATATATTTTTATATTTGTGCATATAACTTGCTTGTTTTTATAGCTATATGTTTAAATAACAAAAGTAATAGAGGTAGCAAGCCTAACTGATTGCATGTATTGCCCTATATAAACAAATATGTGCAAATTTTTCAAACAAATTTTAATTGAATTGTGTTTTCAGCGAGCTATGATGTCCGGAATCTTTTGTAAGTATTTTTAATTGCATATTTTTGTTATTTGAAAACCATATTTTAATATGTTAAGATATACCGCGTGTTCTAAAAAAATGCCCCAACGTGTATCCTCTCATATACAAGTTTTACTTGTTTTATGTCTGAAGAAAGTAAAGTGTGTTACTGTATCGTGATTTGAAGAAGTGACTTTCATAAAACTTCTGTTTTTTCCTTTACAAATTGATGGTTATGGAGAAAAGTGATGGGGCACGTTTTTTGTATTACTCGTTATAGTATCGTGTAATTATAAAATTATTGGTCGTCAGTGATGCTTTTTTTATTCGATATTTTTAAATGATATTGTTGCTCTTGATGCATTAAAAGATTACTAAATGTTTTAAATAATCATGTTAATTGCATAATATGTAAAAACAAACATGCTAACTTATATTTTTTATTTTCTATTGCAGTCCTCATGATCAACGTATTCAAGAAGCATATGCCGCACGTGCTGCAAACAACTGGCCTATGCCGTATGACTTCATGCGGTAAGTATATTTTTTTATGTTTTTTATTTGAAAACCATAACCATATTTCCATGTAATCAATACAGGGTGGTCCACTTTTTTGTAGCAGGATTTTAACAGTCGATACAAAAACTTATTTTAAAGCGAATATTCCATATCAACATGGGTCCATAAACACTTCATTTTAAAGATACAGGAAATTAAAATTTTCGAAAAAATATTGATAATTTTTAACCGTTTCTCAGCCAGTAGATATATTTAAACCAAATTTGGTAACAGCTCCACGTTACAGGTTACCACATTCGGTGAGAATGTCATGCCCCACAAGCAACCAGTGGCGGAGTTGTGAGGGTTAAGTTTCAATAAATGTTGTAAATAAACTAGTACGGCCATATTCAAAATCAAACTCGAACTTGTTTTTGGGTAGAACATTTTATTCTGAACAAAAAGTGTATTCTGACTTCTTCATACCTATCACCGAAATTTGATTTTTTTTTACTATTCTCGCGAAAAATTTGCTCATAAGTTCGATCTAAAAATATCGCTAATATTTAAAATAGAAAAGTAATTACCGAGCATACAGAGCATGATAATAATGAGAGAAAAAGTTCCGCTAAATTAACAATTAATAATCATTTACTCTCCAATTTTTAATTTTGTTCTTTTCGCAATAGGTACATGATTTTAGATCGAACTTATGAGCAAATTTTTTGCGAGAATAGTAAAATAAATCAAATTTGGCGCCAAACGGTGATAGATACAAAGAAAAGTCAGAAGACACTTTTTGTTCAAAATAAAATGTTTTACCCAAAAACAAGTTCGAGTTTGATTTTGAATAGGACCGTACTAGTTTTTTTACAAAATCTATTGAAACTGAACCACTCAACTCCGCCACTGGTTGCTTGTGAGCCTTGACATTCTCACCGAATGTGGTAACCTGTAAGGTGGTGCTGTATACCAAATTTGGTTTAAATATATCTACTGGTTAAGAAACGGTTAAAAATTATCGATATTTATTCGAAAATTTTAACACCCTGTATCTTTAAAATGAAGCGTTTTTGGACTGTTAAAAACCTGCTACCAAAAAGTGGGCCACCCTCTCTATACACCCCGTGTTTTAAAAAAAATACCTCCACGTGTACCTTTTATATAAAAGTTTTACTTTTTTACGCCTAAAGAAAAATTGTCAAGAGGAAACTATTCAGTGTTGCTGAATTTTACTCAGTTATTAAGTTATAATTGGTTTAAGGCTTTAAGGGGAAATGGCAGCGGATACTTATTATGTAGAGGTATGTGATTTTAGTATCACGTAATTATTAACCTGTTTGTCATCGGTAATGTGTTTATTTTTGTATCAATATTGTTGGTCTTGGAGCAATAAAAAATTACCAAACGTTTGAATCGATCATGTACATATATACTGCAATACTGCAAAAAAAGTAAAAAAAACAAATATGGATACTTATGGTCTTTTCTTTTGTGTTGCAGTCCCTGCTTCGCCCGGAGGTGGCCCGGTGAGGTCGTGGAAAATCCCGAGCCCCACGACGAACTAGCGCCCTGTTTATTTACAAGTATGGCATAAAAATTCGTGTACATTTTTGATTATTATAAAAAGCATTGGTTCTCAATTTTTGGGCCGTAACATGACATTAATCGCCAAAGTAATTGACAGCTAAATGATTCGAATAAATAAAATGCATGCTTACAAATAATTTGACATTGTTGCAAAGTTACCATTTATTACTTTGGTTATGATTTTGTACCCAAATATGTTGGTGCGTGCGCATAAAGGTTGAGAACCACTTCTTTTTATACTATGTTACACAGGGTGAATGTTACAACACAACGTAAAGAACATGAGGATCTTAGAAACGTTAAATTAGCAAATAAGTGTGTTTCACGTACTTAGTAAGAATCTCAACTGTAGAACCCGGAACCACCCTGAAAGAAAAAAATTTAACTTATAGCTTCCGTATTATCAACATCAGATCTCTGAAATTTACCAATCTTATGTTAGACAAAGGCCTTAATCGCCCGGCTATGTCAAAATTAGTCTGCCTTACTAAGTTTTTGATATGTGATTTTTTATTTCTTCTGGGCGCCAATTCAGGGTTTTGCAGGAACTGGCCACAATTTACAGGACTTCAGTTAAGATTCTTACCAGCTCGTAACAGTTTCTGCAATACACATGTTCTACATGTTGAACCATACAACCTGCATACCAAATAATTGATTTTTATGATTTATTGTATTTCTGGTTTATACCACAGTACATATCTAACTTTAATTCGTTCAGATTCCTTACAAAACATATGTGGCAGCAATTCAAATGTATTAAAAAAAAATTTGATAACAATTTTTGGGCAATCATTCGAATGTTTAGCAATTGGTTGCATGGATTAAAAGTGGTACTCATATAGGGGAAAGTACCCATAAATGGGACAGTCCTTGGATGGGACATTCTTAATAAACTATAGTTAAACACAAATCTTTATGTACGTGCATAGATGGTAAATCGTGTACCTAATGTACAACCACATTTCGAAGTTCTCATGTTGTATACAACACGATTGTATTACATACATTAGGTACGCGATTTACCATCTATGCACGTACATAAAGATTTGTGTTTAACTATAGTTTATTAAGAATGTCCCATCCAAGGACTGTCCCATTCATGGGTACTTTCCCCTACATGAAATTCGAGTGTAAGGAGGGCATCCCGCTTATTATAATAGCTAGAGTATAGGTTTATATTTGGAAAAGTTGCTAAATTTTGTGCTTATTGATAATCTAAAAAAAATTGGAAATATCTCAAACGGTATCGAAAAAATTAGGAAAAACCGGAAAATACGATTTTTGAAAATCGTCTATAACTCTTTTAATGTATGAAATATTTCAAATGTTTAAAAACCTCGCCCAAGCAACTTTTTAAGTCGAATGGAATGGTGATCACTGATTTTTTCTTGGTCGATTCGTTTTTGTTTCATAACAACCAACTTTATTTTTTCTCATTGGCACAATTTTTGTTATTTGCATAATTAAATAGCAGTTGTTTTCTAAATTCATTGATGTTTCACACATGGCACTCTACTTCTACATTCATTGTTGTCAAATTTTAAAAAAATGCGCTCTGGACCACTATAAATGAGGTAGCGCGGTTTCTGAACATTAAGAAACGTTTGTAGTTATGCATTGCAAAAGAAGAAAATTTACTTGACATTTTTTATTTGTGTTACTTTTATAGGTGTTAACGTTATTCTTAAATTAGGCATACCGTTCTTTTAAGTTTTGTAATTCGTTATTCACATTTCTCTTCGGATTATGATTAAACACAAAGTTTAGCAGCTTTGCCAAATTTAAACTTATGCTCTAGCTATTATAATCAGCGAGATCCCCACGCTTAAACTCGATTCAAACACCCTGTATATTACCAGTTCAATAACATCTTCGTGAAAACCAAGTTTAAATTTAGAACTTTTGGTACTTAAAATTATGGGGACAACAACGTGCAATGATTGTCTTTGGCACAAAGTGAAATAACTATCATATGATATGTGACAGTCTTTTTGTATCAGGTAAAAGTTAGAAATAATGTTATCATTTTGAAAAATAATACCATCTTGTCTAAAATCTTGTCTGAAATCAATTTTTTTTATAACACCCGATGAAAATTGCTAGATGGGATTGTTGCTTAAAACAGAACTCTTTTAAAATCGAATCTCAACAGTCAATTACTTATTTTTAAAAGTTATTACAATATTAAAAAATAATGACTTCTAAAAGATAACTTATGCACGTGATTTATGTGAGATTTTTGTTATTATTATAAAAATATTGTGACACCCTGTATATTTCCTTGGTCACCGGATCAGTTCTTGTGTACAATGTAGAATTCATCTGTAAAATTTAAATATTGGCCCTAATTTCCATGATTGCTTTTCAGCGTACGAGCAGATCGCTCAGGTTACAGATGTGCAGGCGCAAGAAGTGCGGAGGTACAGGGATGGTGAGTATTTGGTTTTCTTAGATATAATTATTCCCATATTTATTACCCTGTGAGAGCCAAGTGTACGGACGGTGTCCCAGCGATCATTACCGCTCCAATTATCTCTTTGTTTTTAAAAGTGACCACAACGAATCCCAATCATTATTAAATTACAAAAACACATCCGAAATTTTAATGCAATTCAACCGATTTAAACAATTATAGGGCTTGAAGTAAAATACAATATTTAGTTCTTATTTTATCAATCAAGTACAGATTTTAAATGGATCATTTCAAATGGATCAGGCTTTCGAAAAATACATCAACATTTCAGATGACTTTTGTGACATTGCACAGAGCTTTTTTTAAATGTACCTAATATACAAGGCTGGTCGGGGGTTATTAAAAAATCCCAGACAATCGAAGTAGTGATGATCTGTGGACACTCTGTATATATATGAATTGTAGCAAAAAATTTGTTTGAATATTACTTTTCATTTTTGCGTTATCTTATGGTTAACAACGAAATGATCAGTTTTATTGTTCCGACAAATCAAGTAATATTTATTAGTTATTCATTTTGTAATATCTTAGCTTTGAGATACATAAAAAAGTATAAACTTTGCTGTTTGCTAAAAAATTGCGTTCAACTTTCAAAGTCCTTGGAAGTTTTCTAAAAGAATAATTAAAAAATATGTTGTTTTTTTTTGGTATCGCCACAAAGATGTTGATTTTTTTTTCTTTAATTTTCAGAAATGATGGAGTCCGCTTTAAGGACGGGCACTCTGGCTCCCGTAAGTTTTAGTTTTAAGAGCACTTTTTTTTTTAATGTTTAACAGGAAATGTTTTATGCATATTATCGTGAAGTCCAGCAAATTTTGCTGTTCATTAATAAACTAAACTAAAACCAAATCTCAGATTAAAGGTTTAATCATTCTCGTTTCAGTTTCAGGTGCCACGTCTAGCCCTCGAAATAGTACAAGAGGATACCTTTTTTTGCCCTGGTAAGTATTATTGAATATCTCAGGAGTTTAAAGTGAAAAACTCAAGTCACTAATAACAAGTCGGTCGACCTACGGTTGGGTACTTTCATGCTTAAGTAATCAAAATCTTAAAACGAAATTGTAACCGTCCACTCAGTTCAAAATTTATTTAAGAAAACAAAAAAAAAAACAATTTCTTTTCATTGCAAATTGTGTTTTATTTAAATTATGAGCTGAAATACATTTTATTTGTTACGTGTTGAACTATTAATTAAATTTAGTATTTAAAGTTTTGTTTGATTTAGATTATCATCAATTTTTAGTCAGCTTTTAGTGATTTGAATGATTATATATAACATTTAGGCCTAGTACACACAGAGCGTCTGTACTAGGCCTTAAGAGTGCCAGATGAATCATGATTGCTTAATTCATTATTATTATTATTATTATTATTATTATTATTATTATTATTTTTTCAGGGGCTAACAAACTCATAAATGAGTTCAATGAAGGACTATTGATAGAGCTCCGTAAGGCGCATGGTAAGTCTCAATTAAATTTAATCTGCATGCCTATATATTTTAATAACGTGATCAATATGTACTTCAAACGTGTAATCTATAATTTACATTAATATTTTGTTGTCATTTCCTTTAATGCAAACATTACAATGCTACTGGTCTCACT
>OX393584.1:29873042-30057266 GCA_947652605.1 Elmis aenea
CGATATTTTTATAACGTTATAATAACCGATAACGTTTCGTGAAAAGTTATTTTGTATCGTTATTCTCTATAAATTAAATTTTTATTTGGCGATCTTTTTATTTTCAGAAGATATTATATTTTGTTTGTATTTCAGAAATTAAAATTAAAATAGAATATTTGAGATATTTTAATTTTGTACTATTTTTTAAATTTACATTTACAAATCCCAAAAATAATTTCAGCGTTACAAATTAAAATTATTTTTATACAGGTTGTTTCTTAAATAATGCGAAAAAATTCGGGAGGTGATTCCTTATCAAAAATTAAGAGGGGTCTTTCATATATTTTTTTTTCCTTTAGGGTCTCCTTTCGGAGTTACACAAAATTGGGTTTTTATTTTATTTCTCAAATTTGGATAAATGTAGGAGAATGATATTCGGTAGATGTTTAATACTTATTAAAAGGTTTCCCAAAGTAATATTTTTAATCATCTCCCACCTTCACAGGGGACTGAAAAGTGCGACCCCTGTTTTTTTTTATCAGGACTTTTTGGTGGGTTGAAGTCTAGCAATTTAATTTTTTTTTGAAAACTTGATTTATTTAGAAGTTTTTTTTTATTCTTTAACTGTTCTCGTTAAACCTACAGTTTTTGAGTAAAAAATTATATGAATGAACATGAACCATCAAATATTCCAATATAAAACGATTCATTTTGGTGGTTGCCATGGTTTGTTTATGTTCATATTGAATAGAAGTGACGGGTGTAATTCATTTTGACGTTTACGCGGCGAGAACGCTAAAACGCCCGTCAATTCTACCCAAGATGAACATAAACATCAAATTCACTCATTTAATTTTTTACTCAAAACTGTAGGATTTACGAGAACAACTAAAGAATAAAAAGTTTTTAAATAAATCAAACTAACAAAAAAAAAATTTAATTGCAAAATTTCAAGTCACCAAAAAGTTCTGATTAAAAAACCAACAGGGGTCGCACTTATCAGCCCCCTATGAAAGTGGAAGATGATTAAAAATATTACTATGGGAGACCTTTTAATAAGTACAAAACATCTACCAAATATCATTCTCCTACATTTATCTAAATTTGAGAAATAAAATAAAAACCTAATTTTACCGATCCCCTTTAGGGGGGTGTAACTCCGAAAGGAGACGTCTAAGAAAAAATTGTTATATAAAAGACCTCACTTTATTTTCGATAAGGAATCACCTCCCGAATTTTTTCGCATTATTTAAGAAACACCTTGTATATCATAATTTATGTAACGTTATATAACGTTATATAACATAACAATTCATTTTTTAACGTTATTTATAACGTTATGTAACGAAAACAAATAATAAATAACGTTATACAATAACGTAACGATTTAAAACGTTATTCCATCCCTGCTTATAAGGCAATGAGTTTGCATAGTTTGTTTCTGTTAGGGATGGTCTCATATCGAGTCAGCTACAACGTTGTAACTAAAACATATCCATTCGTAATGTCATTCGATTTGAAACCTTAAAGTATGAAATAAAAGCATTTAAATTAATACAGTGGAAAATATTCTACTAAAGGTGAACATAAAGGGGGTGAATCCTAGGATCCATAACTTACGTGTAGTTGATTTTTCAAGTATTAACTAATATACAAGGTGTTTGATTTACTGTTACCCAAAATTACATAAAAACAGTAAAAGATAAAAATATTTTGATTATGTAGGATTGTAGTTTATGATGTTTTTTCTTTTATATTTTTAGAGACAAAAATGCCAACGCCAAAGAGGCAGAAGTCGGTGGGAGCCGTCACACGGGCCGCTGCAGCCGCTGCCTCAATTGCAGCTGACGCCCGGCCGCACGTGAACATTCTACGTAAGTATTTATTAAAATTTCATGTAGCTTTCAATTTTTGCGTAATCAGTCAAATGTATTTGAAAATAGTTACAAAAATTCTTACACAGTTTTTCGTTACAGAACGCTACGCTGATCGACTGATCGCCGCCCGCAACAGCGCCGCCCGGACGAGCGCCGACCTAACGAGCGCCGTCCAAACGAGCGCCGACCAAACGAGCGCCGTCCAAACGAGCGCCGACCAAACGAGCGCCGACCAAACGAGCGCCGACCAAACGAGCGCCGACCAAACGAGCGTCGACCAAACGAGCGCCGACCAAACGAGCACCGACCAAACGAGCGCCGAACAAACGAGCGCCATCCGAACCAACCCTGACAGCACCCGCTCCAACGGCACAAGTTCCGCCGCCAGTACTGCTGTTCTTCATTGTTCTTCATTGTCAGTGCCGTCTTTCACGGATGTCGTGGCATCCACGCCGACCGCAAGGCATGCCACGCCATCCGTGGTCCTCATAGAGCAGGACATACCGGTACTGGACATATCGTCAGAGACAAACATGGACATATCGTCCGAGATGGAGGTCGTAGAACCGGCCGAAGCTCTGACCGAGGCTCAAAGTAAGTATTTATTAAAATTTCATGCAACTTTCAACTTTTGCGTAATAAGTCAAATGTATTTTACAATAGTTACAAAAATTCTTACAAAGTTTTTCGTTACAGGAGCGGAACTGGCAACAGAAATGCACCAATACTTTGCCCGCCGTAAGTGTAAAACATACCTTTTTTATTCTTTGTGGATTACATACATCTTATAGATTTCAATGATTTTATCTTTTTTTTTAACACTGAAAATATAAACCTCTTTACATACATACATCATTGTTGCCGAATACGCTCACTCGCACATCTCCACTTTGTTTTCTTTTATTAATTTATTTAATTAAAGCAACCTTGGCGCCTCTTTTTTGGCATGAGGTATGCTAACAGCAAAAACGTATTTTGACCTCTGCACGTAATCATACATGCTGTTTGGATATTAATTTATAATTTTCGAGTTTTCGTACCGATCAGTACAAATATAACTTAATGTGTCATCCAATCTTTATTATTTTAATTATGGCAATGAATATAGTTCATAAATCGTAAAAAATAAAACCAACCTTGGCATGATACAATGAAAACACAAATAATGTTCAATAACATTTGGCGACTTACGGCCTTTTCTATTCAAAACGTGTGCAATAAAACGTTCTTTCTGCATGAGAATTGGTATGAACATGTGAAAAAACATGTTGCGTCATAAGACTTGCACAATTTATTGCAATTAACTAAGAATAGGGTGTGGTGTAAGACAAGTCTTTTGGCATTTAACTTGTCAACTATAAACATCTTCTTCTTATTCTTACGCCTCCCCACCGCTAAGACTTTTTTATGTTTGTGGCTTCACTTTTTATACTACCCTTCATCTTTTTCTATCTCTTGTTGGCTTTCTTACCTTACTTCACTCGGTCACCCGTATTCGTGGCAGCTTTTCACCTCCTCATTCCACGTTTTCTTTTTCGATTTTTTAGCGCAATTTTCTAGCGAAATTGCGCTTGTTAACTCATGATTTCTGTTCTGTGCGTCTGTGCGCACCAATCTTGCACTTCTATCTACTCCTCAACCAGACCACCTAGAGACTTTGGGTTTTCGGCATTATGTTAAGGAAGGTCTAAACTCGGGAACGCACAAAAAAAATCCAGGAAAAGATTTTGGATTTCCTGGAAATTCTGGAATAACTCATAAAACTCATGATTTCTGTTCTGTGCGTCTGTGCGCACCAATCTTGCACTTCTATCTACTCCTTAACCAGACCACCTAGAGACTTCGGGTTTTTGGCATTATGTTAAAGAAGGTCTAATCTCGGGAACGCACAAAAAGAATCCAGAAAAAGATTTTGGAGTTCCTGAAAATTATTTTCTCTTTCATTTACTATCTCTTAGTGTTGTGATCCCATGAGGTAAAAAAATTGCGCTAAAACACTCACTGAGTTTTTATTACTTGTTTCTCTCGTTCACCCTTCATATTTTTCTGCGGCATCCCATCTTCTCCCATTTTATATACATGAGCCAGCCATCTTTGGTTGTGCCTCTTGTGTGTTTTGTTCTATTGGTTGAACTTTCAAGTTTTTTCTATGGCTTTTATTTTTAATTTTGTCCCTACGCCTTTTATGCAATTGTTCTTAAAAACCTCATTTCCATACTTTTAATACGACTTTTCTGTTTTTCGGTCACGGTCCATGATTCGCAACCGAATGTTAGGTTACGGTTAAACATTTTGCAATATATCTCTACCCTTGTTTCTTTGGGCACTCTCTTTTTTCAAGAAAATGTTTCTTTATCGCCATAATAGCCTAGCTTATTCTCTCGTTTATCTCTCTATCTATCCTGTTGTGTCCCGTCCAGGCTTAGATTATGTTCTATCTCATATCTGTTCTCTTTTTATAATATAAAGCTGATATGCACTCCTACATTTTTGTAATGCTTCTTCGCTTATCTGTCTCGGCGCAAAAATCAGATCCTGTGTGCTACGGTTTGATCTAAATCCGCATTCGCTGTCGTCGAATGTATGTTCAACTTTCTCTCTAAGTTTGTTTTTTTAGTATACTTGCGTAAAGCTTTCTTGGTGTAGTTGATGGTGAGATACTTCTGTAGTAGCTACACACTCTGCTATCTCCTTCACAGCATAGATGCACTATAATACCTACCTGCCGGTTTTCGGGAGCCGTTCCTTCTTTTGCCTGCCTCTTCCATATGATTGATTATTTCTGGTGTTGTTTCGTCGTGTGCTATTGCCTTGTCCATTTTCAATTTAGATTTCGCTTTTTCTATCTCGTCCATTGTAATATGTACTTCTTCTGTTTCGTTTTCCTCCGCTTCCTCCCATCCCTGTATTTTTTGTTTGTTTTAATTTTTACATCTTTTAGAAGATTTTGATATAGTCTCTCCATCTATGCACGATCTCCTCCTCGTTAAATGGTATAGATCCGTTCTCATCTCTTATTTGTTAAAGTGCGACACTTTTGTTCCGTTTCATTTGCGCTATAAATAACCCCGTGGAATAGCTTTTTGTTTTTCCTAAAGGCATCTCTCATTTTGTTTCCAAATTCTATCCACGTTTTTGATTTTGTTTTATTATGTTTTTTTTTACTTTGTCTTATGTCTTTGTACATTTCAAAGTCATTCGCATCTCTAGTTAGTGAGTATTGTTCCAAGCATTTTTTCTGCTGTACTTTATTTTTAATTTTCTTAGTATTTTTGTTTCCTATTGTTGTCGTTTTTTGATGATCCCCTTGAAGACCATTTCTTTTCTTCCCTCTTTTCTATCTTTTTCACATATTTCAATTTCATTTCCACTTTTTCTTGGTGTTAACTTTTTGTTTCTCTTTGTTTTAATCTGGAACTTTTAATTTTTACATTGTTGTTCTTTTTCTCTTTTTCATTTCCAATATTAACAATAATGGTCGCTGCCGATTTCCGAACCTCTCTTTACGCTTGAGTCTGAAATTTGCTCCAGATATGTTTGCTTACTTTGCTCCTCTCTTGTGACTTTATGGATGTCCTTATGTTTAAACTTATAGTTTGCCGCTACTAATTCATTTGCCATGTAAAGATCTAAAAGTCTTTCTCCATTGCTGTTTCTCTCTTATTCTCCATGTTTTCTATCCCTTCACTTTATTTTCTACTGTTCTATTTTTACCTAGTGACAATTTTCAATCTGTGTATGTAGAAATTTGTGATAATTTTCCGTATTTTTGTACTTTAGTAATAATGTTTTGTTTATACAATAATGTTTCTATTTTA
This sequence comes from Elmis aenea, assembly GCA_947652605.1. Lineage (NCBI taxonomy): Eukaryota > Metazoa > Arthropoda > Insecta > Coleoptera > Elmidae > Elmis > Elmis aenea. Next base: position 29,878,720 of record OX393584.1, read on the forward strand.
GTTGCATCCCATGTAATAAGTAGGCAAGAGCACGCCACCAATGAGGTCCGAGCAGGAGGTAAGATCTTAACAATCATGCATTGTTGAACACGCGCGCATCATCCACACACGATTGTGTCCCAATAATTTATCACCCGATTTGTGTTTTTGTAACTTTAAAACTAATTTAAAAACTGCAATCGACAGAAGATAATTCAATGCAAGTTTTGAAAATAACCTCACACAAGTGTCCGTTGTTGGAGTGCTACTAATTCGAGCCCTCTTTCTACAACACGTTCCGTGACTACCCAGAGTTTCTTGTTTTATCAATTTTTTATGACAGTCGTTTCAAGATCACCAATCTGTTATTTGCAATCAATGTAATTTATTTTCTAGCATATAGTTTGTTTTCGATCGCCCAACGTTCAATTTAATTATATCTTTTTTATTTAATTTGTTAGTTTCAATGTCGATTCTGCCAAACTTTTGATTTTTGATATTTCTCTAAACTATCGCGCTGATTTGAATAACGTTGAAGGTTTTTCGTGTCTAAATTATTGCTATTAAATTATACATGTTTTTTCGACTATACATAAACGAGCAGGACTCGAAAAAATATTAATATTTTACAACATGGCAATGTCAGAACGAATCACTTTGCTACTTTAGCTACTTCTTATGCCCGTTCAAATCGGCTACACTTCTAACACGAATGAGTAATTTTTTTTAAAACAAAACACCCTATATCTCAACATTTTCATATCGATAATTGAATTGTCCTGAAAACCTATAAAAGGTATATTAAGTCTATAGGTAATATTTTTCGAGTTATTGCCGTTTTAATGAAAATGTACCGGCACAAACACAATATTTAGTAGAATAAAACTAGTAGGCTTTGGAAATATCTCGAAAACTTGCTTTAAATGTCAAATAAAACGCTATTCTTACGCTGATTTGTTTTTGCACGGTTTCCATAAAGATAAATTTTTATAACATTTTATGTAACACCAAGAAATTTATAATCGGGCAAAAGTAAAGACGTTTGCTTCATTTTCATTATTTATTGAATAAAAGAGTTTTAATCAATCTTTAAGCTGTCCCTCTTTACTATATTAACGAACGAGGTTCAGGTTGAAGGTTGGTTAAAGCTTAAAAAAAGTAAAAGCCCAAAATGGAGAGTTTACAAGCTTTTTTTCGGACTCTTACCACTTCACTTTGGTAAATGGTAAGATTTGTAGGTAAAACCTAGGTTTAATCGAATTTTGGGCTTTTACAGTAACATACATTTACCATTGCGTTGTATTAACATATGATATATTTATTTACAGCCATATTCGCAGGCATCGTCGGCAGAGAGGACAGAAGAGGCTTGGCATCGGCAGCGATGCCAGGACGCGTGCCTTTAGAACAAGTGAGTCTCTTGTCTATAAATTTTTATTTTTTAATTAAGCGCTCAGTTTCGAACCTTAATGTTGTCGCGACCTTTTTAAACGCAAAACCAGTTTTCAACTGTAGTTGTTTTACAACAAGCAAAACGAATGTCTTAAGAACCATGTGAATAATAATAATATTTACCGGGTGGAAAATATCACGCTCACTTTTTTTCTTTGATGCAAACGAAATTTTAAACATAAAATGTATGTGTATTTTAACATTTTATAAAACGGGAAGCAAGATTTTTTGCAGCTAAAATTAAAAAGAGAACTAACTTGTTATCCACAACACCATTTGAGTTTTTATTTAAGAAACTAAAATAACTTTACATAAAAGAAGGAGATTTTGTTTTGTTGCAGTTACGCACAGTCAACTACGATTAATGAGATATTGTAACTTTTTAATTTTATAGCAGTCTTTTAACTAAACAAAACAAGCTATTGGTATTTTTGTATTAATTAAATAGGTGCAAGAGCTAGTAACGTTCCAATAAAAATGAAATTTTTTGTTGTCAGAAAACGCTTTTGCAACATTTAAAGTCAGTGGAAATAGACTAAATACCGATTAAAATTTACAAAATTTCATCTAATAGTATATTCAGTTTATGGAAGTCACGCCACACTTACTAAAATACTGAATTTTGGTTAAAAACGTGTTTGAAGTTATACAAATTGGTTTAAAAAAAATGTAGTTCAAACAAATTATTCGTCTTTTTACAAACGTGTTCCAATTAAAATAACAAAGTTACAATCATTTACCCCAAAACCGAAAGCGTTGTAACAGTGTGCGTGTGTTCGGATTATCTAGTTTTAGTTCAGTTTGTTTGAATTAATAACTAAAGAAAAAAGGGGATGAGCCTGATAGCATTTATATGTCGATGCAATGGTGATGATTATTTACTGTTGTTAGCTTCAAATGTTGGTAAATAACTTATGTTTTAAATTTATTTTTTTCAGTGTCAGCCTTATGGGACGACATCTACGAGCCTTTACGCAGGCAATAAAAACGGTTACATCGTTACAGGCCCGGTACCGCTGCCCTTCGTGAAATCATGCGTTACCAGAAGAGCACGGAATTGTTGATCCGCAAGTTGTCTTTCCAACGGTTGGTCCGTGAGATCGCCCAAGATTTCAAAACCGACCTCCGGTTCCAGAGTTCCGCCGTCATGGCTCTCCAGGAAGCCAGCAAAGCCTACTTGGTCGGTCTTTTCGAAGACACGAACCTCTGCGCCATCCACGCCAAGCGTGTCATCATCATGCCGAAGCCTACTTGGTCGGTCTTTTCGAAAACACGAACCTCTGCGCCATCCACGCCAAGCGTGTCATCATCATGCCGAAGCCTACTTGGTCGGTCTTTTCGAAGACACGAACCTCTGCGCCATCCACGCCAAGCGTGTCATCATCATGCCGAAGCCTACTTGGTCGGTCTTTTCGAAGACACGAACCTCTGCGCCATCCACGCCAAGCGTGTCATCATCATGCCGAAGCCTACTTGGTCGGTCTTTTCGAAGACACGAACCTCTGCGCCATCCACGCCAAGCGTGTCATCATCATGCCGAAGCCTACTTGGTCGGTCTTTTCGAAGACACGAACCTCTGCGCCATCCACGCCAAGCGTGTCATCATCATGCCGAAGCCTACTTGGTCGGTCTTTTCGAGAGACACGAACCTCTGCGCCATCCACGCCAAGCGTGTCATCATCATGCCGAAGCCTACTTGGTCGGTCTTTCCGAAGACTCGAACCTCTGCGCCATCCACGCCAAGCGTGTCATCATCATGCCGAAACCTACTTGGTCGGTCTTTTCGAAGACACGAACCTCTGCGCCATCCACGCCAAGCGTGTCATCATCATGCCGAAGCCTACTTGGTCTGTCTTTTCGAAGACACGAACCTCTGCACCATCCACGCCAAGCGTGTCATCATCATGCCGAAGCCTACTTGGTCGGTCTTTCCGAAGACACGAACCTCTGCGCCATCCACGCCAAGCGTGTCATCATCATGCCGAAGCCTACTTGGTCGGTCTTTTCGAAGACACGAACCTCTGCGCCATCCACGCCAAGCGTGTCATCATCATGCCGAAGCCTACTTGGTCGGTCTTTTCGAAGACACGAACCTCTGCGCCATCCATGCCAAGTGTGTCATCATCATGCCGAAGGACATCCAACTCGCCCGGCGCATCCGTATAGAGTGTGCTTAATTAGTTGCTCACTCGCTACCGACGCCCGTCGTCGCTCGCGGAGAATAAAAAAAACATCCAGGTAAAAATTCCAAAGTTCTATAATTTCCGAACTGAAAGGGTTAATTAACACTGCATAGCCCTTTGACTACCAAAAGTTTTTAAATTTATATTTCCTCCTTTATAAAATATGTTTTTAAAAGGACCTCTCAAAAAATTGTTTTGCACTCTTGCTAGAATAGTAGTAGAAACTGCGTATCTCCTGATTACTAAGCTCTCTGCGGCTAAATTTATGCTTTGGTTTGTGACATCTTGTGAAATGGTGGTATATGAATATACTCAAAATTCATCGGCTATTTTCACTGTAAAAATACTATTTCTTGACCGTGACATTGTTTCTGAAAGCACCCGCTAAATACTTAAAATTTCTTCTTTGCACGTATCGTGATCGTGAATCGGTCGTGACAGTTGACAGTTTTTTTTTAAATTAAACCAAATTCACGGATTTTGTTTTTAAAGCATTTATTTTATAAACAAAGTATCGTAGTAGGAGTAGTATTATCATTTTTTAATTAAGTCTTCATTCTACATAAAATAAAATGAATATTTCAAAGTAAATGCTTATTTTAAATAAACTTAACAATTTTCATTAAACTTTAAAACATAACAGGCATAAGTAAATTATATTTTAACTAATAAACTTAACAATAATTATCCTTTAGCTTTTAAGCAGACAAGAAATAAACGTAAATAATTAAACATGGCGAGCCAAAAAAATTAAATAATGTAAAGTAAATACTGATTGTTAGTATAAACTATAAACATAAAAAATTATGAAAGAAAATATTTTTGCTTAACTCGTGGCAATAAAATTTGTTTAAAAATTAGAGATACAAAATTAATTTCAGTGTTCTGTAACATTTAGTCTCGTCTCGAGTCTCGATCTAAATGTCCCGGGAGTCGAGACTAAGAAAGTCCAGGGAAATTCCCGGACTTACGTCCCGGGAAATTCCCGGGACAGAATCTCTAGTGAGTAGTATGTGTGACAAGTTCAAACTTTAACTTTAGCAAATTCGCGAATAAGGGATGTGTAGTCTAGAGTGGCAGCCAATGTAGATTCAATAGAAATAATGACAGATTTCTAAGTTTTTTTTTCATTAACTTCTTAAGTAGTGTTTTATTAATTTTAATTTGGAAAAAATTCTTTCCCCACTAGCTTCAAAGACAGGGATTGTTAATAAAATTCCTAGAGCTACTACAGTATTCGGATACAAAGTAATTAAGTTATTTTGGCAAAGATAAATATTATTAAAACATCCAAAGATTTAATAGAATTTGGTAGCATGCGGGATTCTTCTTGAAGATCATTTGCATTTATATCTGTTCATTTTTGACCGAAAGTATTGACTAGAGACTGGTACAATAAATTTTTAGCGTTTTGTTGTCTACATATATCGTTGAGTTTTAAAATGTCATGTAAGACCTGAAAATTTTTGCTTCGAATTTCCAGAAGCGTGAATCGTTCATTTCAAGACTTAAGGGTTATGTCCAGAATATTATTGAAAAAGGGTTCATCGACAAAAATTAATTTCAGTGTTCTGTAACATTTAGTCTCGTCTCGAGTCTCGATCTAAATGTCCCGGGACTCGAGACTAAGAAAGTCCAGGGAAATTCCCGGACTTACGTCCCGGGAAATTCCCGGGACAGAATCTCTAGTGAGTAGTATGTGTGACAAGTTCAAACTTTAACTTTAGCAAATTCGCGAATAAGGGATGTGTAGTCTAGAGTGGCAGCCAATGTAGATTCAATAGAAATAATGACAGATTTCTAAGTTTTTTTTCATTAACTTCTTAAGTAGTGTTTTATTAATTTTAATTTGGAAAAAATTCTTTCCCCACTAGCTTCAAAGACAGGGATTGTTAATAAAATTCCTAGAGCTACTACAGTATTCGGATACAAAGTAATTAAGTTATTTTGGCAAAGATAAATATTATTAAAACATCCAAAGATTTAATAGAATTTGGTAGCATGCGGGATTCTTCTTGAAGATCATTTGCATTTATATCTGTTCATTTTTGACCGAAAGTATTGACTAGAGACTGGTACAATAAATTTTTAGCGTTTTGTTGTCTACATATATCGTTGAGTTTTAAAATGTCATGTAAGACCTGAAAATTTTTGCTTCGAATTTCCAGAAGCGTGAATCGTTCATTTCAAGACTTAAGGGTTATGTCCAGAATATTATTGAAAAAGGGTTCATCGACAAAAATTAATTTCAGTGTTCTGTAACATTTAGTCTCGTCTCGAGTCTCGATCTAAATGTCCCGGGACTCGAGACTAAGAAAGTCCAGGGAAATTCCCGGACTTACGTCCCGGGAAATTCCCGGGACAGAATCTCTAGTGAGTAGTATGTGTGACAAGTTCAAACTTTAACTTTAGCAAATTCGCGAATAAGGGATGTGTAGTCTAGAGTGGCAGCCAATGTAGATTCAATAGAAATAATGACAGATTTCTAAGTTTTTTTTCATTAACTTCTTAAGTAGTGTTTTATTAATTTTAATTTGGAAAAACTTCTTTCCCCAATAGCTTCAAAGACAGGGATTGTTAATAAAATTCCTAGAGCTACTACAGTATTCGGATACAAAGTAATTAAGTTATTTTGGCAAAGATAAATATTATTAAAACATCCAAAGATTTAATAAAATTTGGTAGCATACGGGATTCTTCTTGAAGATCATTCGGATTTATATCTGTTCATTTTTGACCGAAAGTATTGACTAGAGACTGGTACAATAAATTTTTAGCGTTTTGTTGTCTACATATATCGTTGAGTTTTAAAATGTCATGTAAAACCTGAAAATTTTTGCTTCGAATTTCCAGAAGCGTGAATCGTTCATTTCAAGACTTAAGCGTAATGTCCAGAATATTATTGAAAAAGGGTTCATCGACAAAAATTAATTTCAGTGTTCTGTAACATTTAGTCTCGTTTCGAGTCTCGATCTAAATATCCCGGGACTCGAGACTAAGAAAGTCCCGGGAATTTCCCGGGACAGAATCCCTAGTGAGTAATATGTGTGACAAGTTCAAACTTTAACTTTAGCAAATTCGCGAATAAGGGATGTGTAGTCTAGAGTGGCAGCCAATGTAGATTCAATAGAAATAATGACAGATTTCTAAGTTTTTTTTCATTAACTTCTTAAGTAGTGTTTTATTAATTTTAATTTGGAAAAACTTCTTTCCCCACTAGCTCCAAAGACAGGGAGTGTTAATAAAATTCCTAGAGCTACTACAGTATTCGGATACAAAGTAATTAAGTTATTTTGGCAAAGATATATTATTAAAACATCCAAAGATTTAATAGAATTTGGTAGCATACGGGATTCTTCTTGAAGATCATTCGCATTTATATCTGTTAATTTTTGACCGAAAGTATTGACTAGAGACTGGTACAATAAATTTTTAGCGTTTTGTTGTCTACATATATCGTTGAGTTTTAAAATGTCATGTAAAACCTGAAAATTTTTGCTTCGAATTTCCAGAAGCGTGAATCGTTCATTTCAAGACTTAAGGGTTATGTCCAGAATATTATTGAAAAAGGGTTCATCGACAAAAATTAATTTCAGTGTTCTGTAACATTTAGTCTCGTCTCGAGTCTCGATCTAAATGTCCCGGGACTCGAGACTAAGAAAGTCCAGGGAAATTCCCGGACTTACGTCCCGGGAAATTCCCGGGACAGAATCTCTAGTGAGTAGTATGTGTGACAAGTTCAAACTTTAACTTTAGCAAATTCGCGAATAAGGGATGTGTAGTCTAGAGTGGCAGCCAATGTAGATTCAATAGAAATAATGACAGATTTCTAAGTTTTTTTTCATTAACTTCTTAAGTAGTGTTTTATTAATTTTAATTTGGAAAAAATTCTTTCCCCACTAGCTTCAAAGACAGGGATTGTTAATAAAATTCCTAGAGCTACTACAGTATTCGGATACAAAGTAATTAAGTTATTTTGGCAAAGATAAATATTATTAAAACATCCAAAGATTTAATAGAATTTGGTAGCATACAGGATTCTTTTTGAAGATCATTTGCATTTAAATCTGTTCATTTTTGACCGAAAGTATTGACTAGAGACTGGTACAATACATTATTAGCGTTTTGTTGTCTACATATATCGTTGAGTTTTAAAATGTCATGTAAAACCTGAAAATTTTTGCTTCGAATTTCCAGAAGCGTGAATCGTTCATTTCAAGACTTAAGCGTAATGTCCAGAATATTATTGAAAAAGGGTTCATCGACAAAAATTAATTTCAGTGTTCTGTAACATTTAGTCTCGTCTCGAGTCTCGATCTAAATGTCCCGGGACTCGAGACTAAGAAAGTCCCGGGAATTTCCCGGGACAGAATCCCTGGTGAGTAATATGTGTGACAAGTTCAAACTTTAACTTAAGCAAATTCGCGAATAAGGGATGTGTAGTCTAGAGTGGCAGCCTATGTAGATTCAATAGAAATAATGACAGATTTCTAAGTTTCTTTTCATTAACTTCTTAAGTAGTGTTTTATTAATTTTAATTTGGAAAAACTTCTTTCCCCACTAGCTTCAAAGACAGGGAGTGTTAATAAAATTCCTAGAGCTACTACAGTATTCGGATACAAAGTAATTAAGTTATTTTGGCAAAGATATATTATTAAAACATCCAAAGATTTAATAGAGTTTGGTAGCATGCGGGATTCTTCTTGAAGATCATTTGCATTTATATCTGTTCATTTTTGACCGAAAGTATTGACTAGAGACTGGTACAATAAATTTTTAGCGTTTTGTTGTCTACATATATCGTTGAGTTTTAAAATGTCATGTAAAACCTGAAAATTTTTGCTTCGAATTTCCAGAAGCGTGAATCGTTCATTTCAAGACTTAAGGGTTATGTCCAGAATATTATTGAAAAAGGGTTCATCGACAAAAAATAATTTCAGTGTTCTGTAACATTTAGTCTCGTCTCGAGTCTCGATCTAAATGTCCCGGGACTCGAGACTAAGAAAGTCCAGGGAAATTCCCGGACTTACGTCCCGGGAAATTCCCGGGACAGAATCTCTAGTGAGTAGTATGTGTGACAAGTTCAAACTTTAACTTTAGCAAATTCGCGAATAAGGGATGTGTAGTCTAGAGTGGCAGCCAATGTAGATTCAATAGAAATAATGACAGATTTCTAAGTTTTTTTTCATTAACTTCTTAAGTAGTGTTTTATTAATTTTAATTTGGAAAAAATTCTTTCCCCACTAGCTTCAAAGACAGGGATTGTTAATAAAATTCCTAGAGCTACTACAGTATTCGGATACAAAGTAATTAAGTTATTTTGGCAAAGATAAATATTATTAAAACATCCAAAGATTTAATAGAATTTGGTAGCATACAGGATTCTTTTTGAAGATCATTTGCATTTAAATCTGTTCATTTTTGACCGAAAGTATTGACTAGAGACTGGTACAATACATTATTAGCGTTTTGTTGTCTACATATATCGTTGAGTTTTAAAATGTCATGTAAAACCTGAAAATTTTTGCTTCGAATTTCCAGAAGCGTGAATCGTTCATTTCAAGACTTAAGCGTAATGTCCAGAATATTATTGAAAAAGGGTTCATCGACAAAAATTAATTTCAGTGTTCTGTAACATTTAGTCTCGTCTCGAGTCTCGATCTAAATGTCCCGGGACTCGAGACTAAGAAAGTCCCGGGAATTTCCCGGGACAGAATCCCTGGTGAGTAATATGTGTGACAAGTTCAAACTTTAACTTAAGCAAATTCGCGAATAAGGGATGTGTAGTCTAGAGTGGCAGCCTATGTAGATTCAATAGAAATAATGACAGATTTCTAAGTTTCTTTTCATTAACTTCTTAAGTAGTGTTTTATTAATTTTAATTTGGAAAAACTTCTTTCCCCACTAGCTTCAAAGACAGGGAGTGTTAATAAAATTCCTAGAGCTACTACAGTATTCGGATACAAAGTAATTAAGTTATTTTGGCAAAGATATATTATTAAAACATCCAAAGATTTAATAGAGTTTGGTAGCATGCGGGATTCTTCTTGAAGATCATTTGCATTTATATCTGTTCATTTTTGACCGAAAGTATTGACTAGAGACTGGTACAATAAATTTTTAGCGTTTTGTTGTCTACATATATCGTTGAGTTTTAAAATGTCATGTAAAACCTGAAAATTTTTGCTTCGAATTTCCAGAAGCGTGAATCGTTCATTTCAAGACTTAAGGGTTATGTCCAGAATATTATTGAAAAAGGGTTCATCGACAAAAAATAATTTCAGTGTTCTGTAACATTTAGTCTCGTCTCGAGTCTCGATCTAAATGTCCCGGGACTCGAGACTAAGAAAGTCCCGGGAAATTCCCGGACTTACGTCCCGGGAAATTCCCGGGACAGAATCCCTAGTGAGTAATATGTGTGACAAGTTCAAACTTTAACTTAAGCAAATTCGCGAATAAGGGATGTGTAGTCTAGAGTGGCAGCCAATGTAGATTCAATAGAAATAATGACAGATTTCTAAGTTTTTTTTTCATTAACTTGTTAAGTAGTGTTTTATTAATTTTAATTTGGAAAGCTTCTTTCCCCACTAGCTTCAAAGATAGGGAGTGTTAATAAAGTTCCTAGAGCTACTACAGTATTCGGATACAAAGTAATTAAGTTATTTTGGCAAAGATAAATATTATTAAAACATCCAAAGATTTAATAGAATTTGGTAGCATGCGGGATTCTTCTTGAAGATCATTTGCATTTATATCTGTTCATTTTTGACCGAAAGTATTGACTAGAGACTGGTACAATAAATTTTTAGCGTTTTGTTGTCTACATATATCGTTGAGTTTTAAAATGTCATGTAAGACCTGAAAATTTTTGCTTCGAATTTCCATAAGCGTGAATCGTTCATTTCAAGACTCAATGGTAATGTCCAGAATATTATTGAAAAAGGGTTCATCGACAAAAATTAATTTCAGTGTTCTGTAACATTTAGTCTTGTCTCGAGTCTCGATCTAAATGTCCCGGGACTCGAGACTAAGAAAGTCCCGGGACAGAATCTCTAGTGAGTAATATGTGTGACAAGTTCAAACTTTAACTTTAGCAAATTCGCGAATAAGGGATGTGTAGTCTAGAGTGGCAGCCAATGTAGATTCAATAGAAATAATGACAGATTTCTAAGTTTTTTTTTCATTAACTTCTTAAGTAGTGTTTTATTAATTTTAATTTGGAAAAACTTCTTTCCCCACTAGCTTCAAAGACAGGGAGTGTTAATAAAATTCCTAGAGCTACTACAGTATTCGGATACAAAGTAATTAAGTTATTTTGGCAAAGATATATTATTAAAACATCCAAAGATTTAATAGAATTTGTTAGCATGCGGGATTCTTCTTGAAGATCATTTGCATTTATATCTGTTCATTTTTGACCGAAAGTATTGACTAGAGACTGGTACAATAAATTTTTAGCGTTTTGTTGTCTACATATATCGTTGAGTTTTAAAATGTCATGTAAAACCTGAAAATTTTTGCTTCGAATTTCCAGAAGCGTGAATCGTTCATTTCAAGACTTAAGGGTAATGTCTAGAATATTATTGAAAAAGGGTTCATCGACAGCTTCTTCATAGTGAAATTGACCCTTTTTTTTTTGCTCTAACTTCAGTTTCGGCAGGAAATTCTGTACTGCATTCAAGATTTTCTGCAATCTCATTAGCAGCAATTTTCATCTGATCATATCTAGATTATCTATAACTTTTCACTTTTTGTATGGTTTTTGATAACATCCTTACACATTGCAATAATAAATCATAAATCGTGTACATCAATATCGAAATAACATAGACCAATATAGAAAAGCGTTGCGCAAAGATTTTTAATTATTGAATTTTGATTTCGATGCTTATGCCGCCCCCTTACGGTGCCGCCTCTCTGCATCATAGCACGGCACGGCCCTGGCTTTTGTAAGTGTATTTATGTGTCCCCCTCTAGGTAGGGGGGACCCAGCAGAGCCCCACTGGTCGTAAGAGGCGACTAAAGTGTGAATGGCGATGGATGTGTTTTTATGTTCGTGTTGTATGAATGCGTGCTAACACACCCACTCCTTTCAGACTCCATTTCGCACACTGGCACCTATCACACTCACTCGCTCAGTCCCACACGTACTCACAGAATCCATCATTCCTGCGTTTGGATGTGTGCACTGGGTTGGATGTTGAGTGGATGGATGGTTTTAAAGGTGGTTAGTGTGTCAGAACAGATGCTTGGGAAGGTGAAGATGTGCTGTATGTGTGGGAGAGTGTATGCGTTTGTGTGCTCTTGGTGCATGAGAGAGATGTGGGACAATGGCATACAGCACGAGTGGGTTTGGTTTGTGTGTGTGTCGATGGGCTGCGAACGAGGTTGTACAGTTTTGTGTTGCTGATAGTTGGCGGAAGGCGTCTCGATATACTCATTTGGCCACCGATGGCCCGGAACTGCGACTAGGGACCGCTTCGAGGTATGTTGCGGCGGTGGTCAAAATCGAGTTGTAGGAACTTAGTTGATGGTGTGGGGATCTGATACTTTCTAACTTGCTTGAGCGGCGCAAGTAGTTATACGATTGGCTTTGTCACCGGTATTTCGCGGTTTCTTAATTTATATTACGATTTATTTCCAATTATTCAAAAAACGTATGGAAATGTCACTTCAACTCGTAATTATTGGGAAAATTTTTAACACAGCCTAATGATTAAGCGTGGCACATAGAATGTTTCTGGTCATAACATCATATAGAATGTCTGTGGTCATCATATATCATTTCACATCATACACTATATGCGCGTCAGTGCATTGTTTTGACCTTGCCGCGGTGATTTTTCTATGTATAAAGTTTCGGTAATCCGGGGGTAACCACTTAAGTTGAGGCCAACCTTGTTGTGACCTTTATGTGGAAAACTTTCGCTGCGTGCGAGCGAGATTCAATGCCCACCGACTAAAGTATCTTCCGGTTCTGGTGAACGGGACTTAGATCCGCAGTTCAGGCCAGTTCTATTGATATCTTTAGTACCAATTTACCTAGTTTAAGTTTAGTTGTAAGTTAGTTGTAACGTTAGTTGTGAGTGTGTTTATTTTCCAGATGCGGACCAGGTTGTGTGATTACAGACGCAGTTTAATTTTAAGTTTGTTTTTTTTTCAGATGCGGACCAGGTTGTGATTATAGACGCAGTCCAGTCCCTTGCAGTTTAGTTTTAAGTTTGTTTTTTTTCCAGATGCGGACCAGGTTGTGTGAATGTATTTGACTGGGTAATCGATATTAGGCTGTTTTAAATTATTAGCGTGTATAACTTTTGATTCCCATTAATTTTTTGATGCGTTAGAAATAAATTGGTTTTTTCCAAATTTTCGATTCTTTTTTATAAGTATCTGTGACTAACAGCGGATTGGAAACTATGAGTTCTAATCTATCTAGTGGGAAAGTATCAGACTCCGACACTGACGACTGGGTGGTTCATAATCATTATCCCGAAACAGCACCACTGGTGTTGGGACGGCGTAGTGTTTTATGGGCTTCCTTATTCCTGCTCTTGGTGGAGATCGCTGCTTCGGTGTCTCCTTGATTTGAGCCCGGTCAAACGTTCTAGCGGCCGTCACCGGTTGAATGGGTATATCGTTGATACCCCGTACAAATATCGGCCACCCAAAAATCTACCTCCTCCGCTCCCATTTGCATACACACCCATACTCAACGCGTGCAATTTGCCATTCTCCCACAATTCTTTCACGTACCATACGCACACACGTGCATACACTCTCCCATGCACATAAGCACATCATCACCCTCCCAGCCATCCGTTCCGATACACTTACCACCTACCACCCACTCTTTTACATCCAACCACATGCACACATCCAACGCGTGAGTGGTGGATATAGTGAGTGCGTATGAGACTGAGCGATTATTTGTGTGCGTGGTAGGTGTCATTGTACAAAATGCGAGTCTGAAATGGTGTGGGTCTATATGCACGCATCCAACATTTGAATGGGTGTATGTTTCTATGAAATGAATGAAATTATGTTGTACGTGTTTTTGTGGGGTATGTGCAGAGCCGGTCTTAGGGTTTGCGGGGCCGCATATTGTGATAAAGACCGAGTTAAAGTAAAATGTTACTAAAAAACTGAAAAATAGGCTGATGACCTAAAAAAAAAGAGCTCCTCGCCCCAAGGTCTACTTAGCGGGGCCGGCCTGCCGTGTGTGTGTGTGTACGGATCCCACCCGCTACAAGGCATTTCTTGGCTCGCTAGCTTGATTTTTATTTTCGCACACGGTCCTGCAAACCCTACACGGCCAGCGTGGGGCTGCTCTAGGCGTGGGGTCGTGTGCATTGCACACCCCTATTTCCAGACCTGGGTATCTCGTTTGGAGAAAATACGTGGTGTATGGGACAAAATAGCTCTCGGGTGACGGATGTGGTATCTTAGGAGAATAACTAATATGTTTAGGAGTATTATACTGTGAATTTAGTGAGTGTGTGAAACTGAGCGAATGAATGTGTGTCTGAAAAAGGTGTGGGTGTGTGTATGTATGCATACAACGCGTGAATGGGTGCATGTTTTTATGGGATGGGTGAAATTGTATTGTGTGTGGGGAGTCTGGTTGGTAGGGAATACCTACGTGGTTGAGCAAGTGTGTTTGTTGTGAAAGCTAAATTCTATATTTACCACAGTTGTAAGTACCTATCTCTAAACAGCGAGAAATTAAATTTATAGTTCAACAACTTTTTCCGACACTTCATTTTAAAACTTAATACAAATAGAGTTAATAAATGTAAACTTATTCCGAGCAATTCTTTGAATTACAGAACTTCCATTCACAAGAAGTTATTTTGATAATTCAAATGTTATTTTTTAGGCAGACTGCTAAAATTGAACTTCTAGAATAAGTCACACAGTAAATAAAGCCTTATAAAGAAAGACTATTGCATTTATGTTAAGGACATTACATTTAAAGCTGAACAAAATGCTGTATTCATGAAAATATTTTAATAATTTATTGTCACACGTTTAATTTTAAGTATTTTAATTCAGTTTCGAAATAGTATGAGTATTGGGTATCTTCTAAATCCAGTTTGAATAAATTATATGTAGCAACAAATTTCAAAACAATCGCCAATACGTAAGTAACAATAATTTGTAAAGGGTGTCACAAAAGAATTCATACTTGAATTTTAAATTTTTAAATTTTTCATAATGTACCTCTGGAAGCAACTTATTCCGAGCAATTCTTTGAATTACAGAAACTACATTCACAACAAGTTATTTTGATAGTTCAAATGTTATTTTTTAGACAGACTGCTAAAATTGAAGTTCTAGAATAAGTCACACAGTAAATAAAGCCTTATAAAGAAAGACTATTGCATTTAAGTTAAGGACATTTCATTTAAAGCTGTACAAAATGCTGTATTCACGAAAATATTTTAATAATTTATGTAGCAACAAATTTCAAAACAATCGCCAATACGTAACAATAATTTGTAAAGGGTGCGTCACAAAATAATTGATACTTAAATTTTTAAATTATTCATAATGTACCTCTGGAAGCAACTTATTCCGAGCAATTCTTTGAATTACAGAACCTATATTCACAAGAAATTATTTTGGTAGTTCAAATGTTATTTTTTAGACAGACTGCTAAAATTGAAGTTCTAGAATAAGTCACACAGTAAATTAAGCCTTATAAAAAAAGACTAATGCATTTATGTTAAGGACATTTCATTTAAAGCTGTACAAAATGCTGTATTCATGAAAATATTATAATAATTTATTGTCACACGTTTAATTTTACGTATTTTAATTCAGTTTCGAAATAGTATGAGTATTGGGTATCTTCTAAATCCAGTTTGAACAATTTATATGTAGCAACAAATTTTAAAACAATCGCCAATACGTAACAATAATTTGTAAAGGGTTTCACAAAAGAATTCATACTTAAATTTTAAATTTTTAAATTTTTCATAATGTACCTCTGGAAGCAACTTATTCCGAGCAATTCTTTGAATTACAGAAACTACATTCACAACAAGTTATTTTAATAGTTCAAATGTTATTTTTTAGACAGACTGCTAAAATTGAAGTTCTAGAATAAGTCACACAGTAAATAAAGCCTTATAAAAAACGACTATTGCATTTATGTTAAGGACATTTCATTTAAAGCTGTACAAAATGCTGTATTCATGAAAATATTATAATAATTTATTGTCACACATTTAATTTTACATATTTTAATTCAGTTTCGAAATAGTATGAGTATTGGGTATCTTCTAAATCCAGTTTGAACAAATTATATGTAGCAACAAATTTCAAAACAATCGCCAATACGTAACAATAATTTGTAAAGGGTGTCACAAAAGAATTCATACTTAAATTTTAAATTTTTAAATTTTTCATAATGTACCTCTGGAAGCAACTTATTCCGAGCAATTCTTTGAATTACAGAAACTACATTCACAACAAGTTATTTTGATAGTTCAAATGTTATTTTTTAGACAGACTGCTAAAATTGAAGTTCTAGAATAAGTCACACAGTAAATTAAGCGTTATAAAAAAAGACTATTGCATTTATGTTAAGGACATTTCATTTAAAGCTGTACAAAATGCTGTATTCATGAAAATATTATAATAATTTATTGTCACACGTTTAATTTTAAGTATTTTAATTCAGTTTCGAAATAGTATGAGTATTGGGTATCTTCTAAATCCAGTTTGAACAATTTATATGTAGCAACAAATTTCAAAACAATCGCCAATACGTAACAATAATTTGTAAAGGGTGTCACAAAAGAATTCATACTTAAATTTTAAATTTTTAAATTTTTCATAATGTACCTCTGGAAGCAACTTATTCCGAGCAATTCTTTGAATTACAGAAACTACATTCACAACAAGTTATTTTGATAGTTCAAATGTTATTTTTTAGACAGACTGCTAAAATTGAAGTACTAGAATAAGTCACACAGTAAATTAAGCGTTAAAAAAAAAGACTATTGCATTTATGTTAAGGACATTTCATTTAAAGCTGTACAAAATGCTGTATTCATGAAAATATTATAATAATTTATTGTCACACGTTTAATTTTAAGTATTTTAATTCAGTTTCGAAATAGTATGAGTATTGGGTATCTTCTAAATCCAGTTTGAACAATTTATATGTAGCAACAAATTTTAAAACAATCGCCAATACGTAACAATAATTTGTAAAGGGTTTCACAAAAGAATTCATACTTAAATTTTAAATTTTTAAATTTTTCATAATGTACCTCTGGAAGCAACTTATTCCGAGCAATTCTTTGAATTACAGAAACTACATTCACAACAAGTTATTTTAATAGTTCAAATGTTATTCTTTAGACAGACTGCTAAAATTGAAGTTCTAGAATAAGTCACACAGTAAATAAAGCCTTATAAAAAACGACTATTGCATTTATGTTAAGGACATTTCATTTAAAGCTGTACAAAATGCTGTATTCATGAAAATATTATAATAATTTATTGTCACACATTTAATTTTACATATTTTAATTCAGTTTCGAAATAGTATGAGTATTGGGTATCTTCTAAATCCAGTTTGAACAAATTATATGTAGCAACAAATTTCAAAACAATCGCCAATACGTAACAATAATTTGTAAAGGGTGTCACAAAAGAATTCATACTTAAATTTTAAATTTTTAAATTTTTCATAATGTACCTCTGGAAGCAACTTATTCCGAGCAATTCTTTGAATTACAGAAACTACATTCACAACAAGTTATTTTGATAGTTCAAATGTTATTTTTTAGACAGACTGCTAAAATTGAAGTTCTAGAATAAGTCACACAGTAAATTAAGCGTTATAAAAAAAGACTATTGCATTTATGTTAAGGACATTTCATTTAAAGCTGTACAAAATGCTGTATTCATGAAAATATTATAATAATTTATTGTCACACGTTTAATTTTAAGTATTTTAATTCAGTTTCGAAATAGTATGAGTATTGGGTATCTTCTAAATCCAGTTTGAACAAATTATATGTAGCAACAAATTTCAAAACAATCGCCAATACGTAACAATAATTTGTAAAGGGTGTCACAAAAGAATGCATACTTAAATTTTAAATTTTTAAATTTTTCATAATGTTCCTGTGGAAGCAATGTATATCAGAAGAAAAACCGTTATATCTACTACTATTCTAGTATGTTTGCTACCTACATTAAACGCTTTTTGTGTCTGCAATGTAAAGTCACTTGTTATTTTTTTAAATCTCAAAACATATTTTGCATACTTGTTTGTTTTCTCGATATTCTCATCTACCAGTTCATCTGCGAAAAATAATTTATAATTATATATAATACTATTATATGAATATAACATATAAATCTCAATTATAATTTAGAAAATAATCGGTAGTCAAAGGGTGAATTAGTAAGCAGCATAATGTTTCCCCGGTGTTACATATTTATTGTACATAATTATAAAAAACACAAAACCAAAAAAAAAATACATATAAAAAAATCCAAAAAAATGTTAACTCAAAGATATTCCCAGCTTTATAAGCTGATGTTTGTTCGGGTTTATAGTACCTATTTATTGTACATAATAAGCTGATGTTTGTTCGGGTTTATAGTACCTATTTATTGTACATAATAAGCTTATGTTTGTTCGGGTTTATAGTACCTATTTATTGTACATAATTATAAAAACACAAAAACAAAAAAAAATACATATAAAAAAATCCAAAAACATGTTAACTTAAAGATATTCCCAGCTTTATAAGCTGATGTTTGTTCGAGTTTATAGTACCTATTTATTGTACATAATAAGCTGATGTTTGTTCGGGTTTATAGTACCTATTTATTGTACATAATTATAAAAACACAAAAACAAAAAAAAATACATATAAAAAAATCCAAAAACATGTTAACTTAAAGATATTCCCAGCTTTATAAGCTGATGTTTGTTCGGGTTTATAGTACCTATTTATTGTACATAATAAGCTGATGTTTGTTCGGGTTTATAGTACCTATTTATTGTACATAATTATAAAAACACAAAAACAAAAAAAAATACATATAAAAAAATCCAAAAACATGTTAACTTAAAGATATTCCCAGCTCTTTATAAGCTGATGTTTGTTCGGGTTTATAGTACCTATTTATTGTACATAATAAGCTGATGTTTGTTCGGGTTTATAGTACCTATTTATTGTACATAATTATAAAAACACAAAAACAAAAAAAAATACATATAAAAAAATCCAAAAACATGTTAACTTAAAGATATTCCCAGCTTTATAAGCTGATGTTTGTTCGGGTTTATAGTACCTATTTATTGTACATAATAAGCTGATGTTTGTTCGGGTTTATAGTACCTATTTATTGTACATAATAAGCTTATGTTTGTTCGGGTTTATAGTACCTATTTATTGTACATAATAAGCTGATGTTTGTTCGGGTTTATAGTACCTATTTATTGTACATAATTATAAAAACACAAAAACAAAAAAAAATACATATAAAAAAATCCAAAAACATGTTAACTTAAAGATATTCCCAGCTTTATAAGCTTATGTTTGTTCGGGTTTATAGTACCTATTTATTGTACATAATAAGCTGATGTTTGTTCGGGTTTATAGTACCTATTTATTGTACATAATAAGCTGATGTTTGTTCGGGTTTATAGTACCTATTTATTGTACATAATAAGCTTATGTTTGTTCGGGTTTATAGTACCTATTTATTGTACATAATTATAAAAACACAAAAACAAAAAAAAATACATATAAAAAAATCCAAAAACATGTTAACTTAAAGATATTCCCAGCTCTTTATAAGCTGATGTTTGTTCGGGTTTATAGTACCTATTTATTGTACATAATAAGCTGATGTTTGTTCGGGTTTATAGTACCTATTTATTGTACATAATTATAAAAACACAAAAACAAAAAAAAATACATATAAAAAAATCCAAAAACATGTTAACTTAAAGATATTCCCAGCTTTATAAGCTGATGTTTGTTCGGGTTTATAGTACCTATTTATTGTACATAATAAGCTGATGTTTGTTCGGGTTTATAGTACCTATTTATTGTACATAATAAGCTTATGTTTGTTCGGGTTTATAGTACCTATTTATTGTACATAATAAGCTGATGTTTGTTCGGGTTTATAGTACCTATTTATTGTACATAATTATAAAAACACAAAAACAAAACAAATATATATATAAAAAAATCCAAAAACATGTTAACTTTAAGATATTCCCAGCTTTATAAGCTGATGTTTGTTCGGGTTTATAGTACCTATTTATTGTACATAATAAGCTGATGTTTGTTCGGGTTTATAGTACCTATTTATTGTACATAATAAGCTTATGTTTGTTCGGGTTTATAGTACCTATTTATTGTACATAATAAGCTGATGTTTGTTCGGGTTTATAGTACCTATTTATTGTACATAATTATAAAAACACAAAAACAAAACAAATATATATATAAAAAAATCCAAAAACATGTTAACTTTAAGATATTCCCAGCTTTATAAGCTGATGTTTGTTCGGGTTTATAGTACCTATTTATTGTATATAATAAACTGATGTTTGTTCGGGTTTATAGTACCTATTTATTGTACATAATAAGCTGATGTTTGTTCGGATTTATAGTACCTATTTATTGTACATAATTATAAAAACACAAAAACAAAACAAATATATATATAAAAAAATCCAAAAACATGTTAACTTTAAGATATTCCCAGCTTTATAAGCTGATGTTTGATATTTTGTATGTATACACAGTAAATTCTCTACAAATGCATTTTCTGTACTTGGATTACTTCATAAATGCAAAAACAATATTTCTATAAGTGCATCTTTAACCACTCAAATTACCTGTGTTTAAAAAATTAAATATAAAGAAGTAAATGATTAAACTGTCAGTGTTAAAAGTATAATAAATTATAAAGAAAATAAATAAAAAGTCCGTGATGAAGACCGTAAAAATTAATTGAACGATTAAAGACAAATGTGATATTTTAAATAAATTTAAAGATGGTGATAAAGTTAAAGATATACGTATGTTAGTACTACCATGTTAACCGTACTACTATCAATATAATTAATAATCAAAAAGAAGGATACTGGAATCTACATCAAAGTGTCCTGTTAAAACAGGATAGCTGAAGACAATCAAGGATCTTCGTATTCCGGAAGTTGACCAAGCACTTGGTTTTTAAATGAAACGCTAAATAAGAACATTATTATAAATGAAATCCTAAAAATTAAAACGCTTGAATTTCATCGAATATTTGATAGTAAGACTCGATTTCAAGATGGTGCAGGTTTCATCGAAAAATTCAAAAACAACATGGAATACGATAATAAAAAATCCGGGTGAAAGTTTGTCTTCGAATAATTCCGATGCTCCAAATGTTAGAAAAGATGTTTGGGATAAAAAAGAAGAATTAAAAATTCTGCCAGAACATGCAGATGAGTGGATTAGTATATAAATCATTTTATGACAACAAGACATTAGTATGTTCTAATAAACAAAAAACAGCACCTGGTATTAAACAATCTAAAGAGCGGCATTATAGTGATAATGCCTTGTGTAGACACTACTAGTACACAAAAAATGCTTTCGATGATGATACGTTAATCTCAAAACCTTCGTTGCTTTAAAAGCCACATTATACCTAACTGGTATTATACCACCAGCAAATATGCATGGCAATCACAGGGATTATCCAAACAATGGTATTTTAAATGTTTTATATCCCAAGTCTACAAACATTTAACACATACAAATTTTGAAGAAAAATCAATATTGCTGTTAGATACTGCCACATCTCGTGGCTGAAAACGTTTTAAGAACAGATGATGGTAATTACATAGTACATTTTTTCCTCCAAGGACGACGTCAATTTTACAACCCCTTGATCAAAGAACAATCAAACATTTAAAACAAAAGTGCAGACAGAAACTTTTTTATAAAATTCGAGTAATGGATGGAAATGAGACACACTCAAAACTAAAAAATATAAGGGGGTTAAACCTATAAAAGAATTGGAATTATTTAATTGGTCCGAACGAATGTCCGAAAATTCATGACAGTTACACATTACTGAAGATAATAATATAGTAAATTGCCTTACAGAAGACACCAATAAAGAGTATGGAATTGATAACATTATCGACATAGATTTTATTAAAGATGGGTTATATGCATCTCCTAAAAAAACATTTGACTCTAACAATGTTGTATTTAAAGAGAATTTACTGTATTAAGTTTATAAAAAACTGACACAAAACGAAATTTAAAAACACAAAAACTTTATAGTTAAGAGTAATTGTTTTCTCTCTATTAGCTAAGAATTCTATTGGTATCTTTTCGTTACTGGTAGTTAAATTCAAAGTTGTTTTTATTCATAACTTAAGAATCATATTATGTGTAAAATTTTACCTAAGTTATTTTAGAAATGTATTATTTTCTTTTTTAATCATTATAAATGGGGTTAAAAACATGTCTTTATTTACACACCTTCCACATTTAATCAAACTACTGAGTTATATTGTTTTGTGCGGGACATTAAAAATAACAGTTGTTACCAAATACACCGTATGTAAAAAAAGTCAGACTCATATCTTACGTCATTACCGGTTTCGCCGAAAATTACGGTCATTTTGTTTTTCAAACGGAACACTCTGTATGTTTTTACATTTTAGAATTAAGCAATTTTGAATGCAGCTAAATTATTTTTCAAACTAATACCCAAATAACTTTTTGACTAAATTTTGTTCTTTTATTAAATAGAACTTAATTAAATGAATTTTTTTAAATTTAAATCGACCCTTAGATTATTTTAATCGGTCTTAAATGTTTAGAAAGTGCTGTTTTGACAAAGTTAATTTTTTAAATTTAACTGTACTGGCTCATGTATTGGGAACATTTTTAACGAATCCTGTAATGGCAATAACTTGCATTTTTTTCAAACACTGCGATTTTTTGAATTAGGGTTAATACTTTAAAAACTTATATTCATTCCTAAGGTTTGTTTAATTAAATTATAGCCCCACAATGTTTTTACTGAAATTGCAAAACAGACATAATTGTAGGTTGGTTTTTTCAATTATCGAATCAATTATTTCATAAGTCAAACCTTTGATTTTAATTGATAAGTTCTCATTGTTTGATAACACAATTTTATTTGCTAATAAATGAAAAAAAAAAGTAACTAAAATCGTAGATATATTAAAAATTTGTTTTGGAGGTGTAACACACTAATATTTTAACGGCATAATTAAAATAAATACATTTAATTATATCTAAGGTATTTTATAGATGTAAAAAGTAGTGTTTTTGAAGCAAGTGCAGTAAAATTATCAGTCACTAAAACATTAACGATCTGGAATTATTTATACAAACGAACTACAACTTTAAACAAGGACATAGGTTGGACCATTTGGAAGGACAACTGGTTGTTATGTTTCCGAAGCAATACATAAGGGACAAGTGTTCAGTGTGAATAGCTAAAGAGCTAATTCCTTTATATTCCTGGCTATAATGACGATATCGTCTGCATATCCCACTATTTGATGACTCTTGTACATTATATCTTCTCCCCGGTTCAAACGGCTGCTTCTTATTATCTTTTCTAGTGCTGTGTTGAATAGTAAAGTTGGAAGGGGATTCCCTTGGCGTAATCCAGTTCTCACTATGAAGTCTTTTAATGTTTGGCCTTTCACCCGTATACTGCTTTTTGTTGTTTTTAGAGTCATATTAATGAATCCTGAGATGTTAAAACATAGGTCATACAAATTTATGTTTAAAAATAAAATGCAGAAAAAGGAGTCCCTTTAAGTCAAACTGACTATTGCGATACTCCCTTTGTTAGAGCGCTCAAACGCATTGCTTTTTATTTAAACAATTCTCAGTTAGGAGCTATTGCAGTAAGGCTCTGTAAATGATGCTTTAAGGCACAATATTTTTTTAAAACCCCTTTGTTCCATAGTTACAATCTATCCCCGTAAGGACAATAAGTACTTAATGAGTCGACAAGAACATGGAGGGAAACATTCCAATGATTAATTCCCTATTAATACTAACTTGCGTTACTTATTGACAAAATTTACTAATCACTTAATATCTATCTACCTATCACTTAATACTATTTGAACCTGTCTTGCAAGTCCGCTGGTCTGAACCGCTTCAAACGTCTTTCTTCTGAATTGCCTTCCATTAGCCGGTTTGCAAGCACATTAGGGTGCACTTTAACATGTTCACAATACTATTCAAGTATTCACTAAATTTTTTGATCTCTTGCTTGATAGATGGTATTTTTAGATCGCTCTGGGTCACGATTTGGCAGGGTGGGTGCGACAAGTCGAAAAACCTTATTTTGGAATCTTTGCAATATTTCTATATTAGAATCACTTGACGTGTCCCAGAGCTGTATTCCGTATGTCTATAATGGGTTTAATTATTGCGTTGACAGTAGCAATTTGTTTTCCACTAAGAGTTTGGATCTGCTGCCTATCAACCAACACATCTCATGAAGTTGGAGTCCTAGTTGTTTTCTTTTTGCAAAGATGTGTTTTTGCCAATTTAATTTCCGGTCAAGGTGCATACCACGATATTTTACAGTTTCTACATGATTCAATTGTTGACCATTAAATGTTACAGCAGGTTGGTAAAAGTTGTGATGTGATTGGATTTCTTGTCATTTACTCTCATCCACCATATTTTTTGCCAGTTTTGCATGTTATTCAGTGCAATCCGTAGACGTTCAGTATGTGACGAGAGCACAGCGGTGTCATCGGCATATATTGCTGTTGTGGTTAATCGCGTAATCAAGGCCGATGAGTGGGAGGGGCAGGGGGGCTCCAAGCCCCGGGCCCGGGAGTAATTTAAGGGCCCGGGAATCCACAGGGGCTCCAATATCATAACACAATCATTTTTTAGTAACTACATTTTCAAATAATAAACTTTACTTGGGGCCCATGAAAAATTTTGCCCCGGGCCCGACGACGTCTCTCGACGCCTCTGCGCGTAATAGGTTGTCAGCTGTATAAAGAAGATATAATGTAGGGCCTAACACACTACCCTGTGGGACTCCAGCCAGTATAGGATGAAATTCTGAGCATTCATCCTGGTTTTCAATTAAAAAATGTCTATTCTGTATATAAAATTTCAGGACTTCGTACATCTGATATGGTAGGCATTTTTTAAGTTTAGATGTGAGCCAAACTTTATCGAAAGCCTGTGAGACATCTAAGAATACCGCTGAGCAGTATCTTTTGTAAGGTACAATACGGGAAATAACAATTATACCTTTGCAGAGTTTGAACTTTACAACAATAAAATACATAAAACTACTAATTTAATCAAGCTTTTACTGTTGACGGTTTCCGAGATCCCTATGTTCTTCAAGTTGAAACATACACCCTGTTTATCACATTTAACATATTATTCTTTTCATTAAAGTTGTCTGATAATCTTATAGAATTATAAACGCAATTAACGTTTTGTGTCTAACGTTTGTGAAAATAAAGTGCAACATGCGTAATTCCTCATTAATTATGGGACCAAAGAAATCCTAAAATGTATTGTATACTTGGCATGAAAATAAGCTTTAAATCCCGATTCTGTGTAACAATCTTCATTTAATAAGCGCGCAAATAACGTTAGAATTTGAAAATGTGCTGAACCGAGGTAGAATAAATCTAAAGATTCAATTAACATTGAATTTATTAATGTAGTAAAGCTTTAAGCTAACATAATTATATAACACAAGCTAGTCCCGGATATAGCTATCCTCTTTTTATTCTGATACAAAATAAGTAATAGTTTTAATACTATTACACTAATGAATAATAAAACCCTACTTCAATAGAATGTTTAACAAGAATGATCACTTGTTTAAAAAAGTTTCACTAGGCTAGATAATTAACGACATTAATATTAATGCAAATGATTATGAATTTTAAACTGTTTATTTTCCGGTTATTTAAAAACGCACAACTAGTTGCTTGAAATTACCGCGTAATTTCATTTATTTACATAAATGAATAAAAAACCGTGTGATTTGGTTGAGCAAAATTGCGAAAGAGTTAACCGTAAGCTGTTAAAATAAATGTTATGTAAAGTCAAAATTGATTTTTTAAAATGTAAAAATTAAAGTCAGTGTTTGTATTAAGGAATAAACACCTTAAAAAATAAGTTCCTTTAATTAACTTACATATTCTGGACTCCAGTTACCCATATAAGTCTTATACATTACTATTACATCGTCAAAAAATTAAGTTTTTGGTTAAGTTCTATAATTTAGTATTAAATGCAGGAATTGGTTCGTCACTTTTATGGCCTATGCAGAGTGCTCATGTTTCTTACCTGTTGTATCGGTAACTCCGTTAATATTAAAGATACAGAAACGTTTGAATTAGCAAATTTGTGCAGAATTTAAAGGGAAATCTTATGCCAATTTCAAATTTGACCTACGTCAACAACTTTTTGAAATATTTTGTAAAACTAAAAAAGTTCGTTTTTTTTCAAAATTAAATAAGCATATGAGCTAGAACAAAAATTAAAATTGGCTTTTATAAATGTTTTTACGTAGATTTTATATATGTCAACGAAATTTTCATAGCACTCTCGATTTCCGAGTTATAATACAAACTTGCATTTTTTAATGGAGTCATAGTTGGCTGTGGCCTTATTAAAAAGATATTTTTTTTCTCGTTTTAATGATATAAGGTTTGTTATGCTTTACACTTGTAGTTTTTCTTTAAATAAGCAAAAATCATTTTACATGTTCACTGCCTACTAATAGATGGGAGTTATCCCGTGTTGATGTGTTTTTTTCGCTGTGACATTTAAGAGTTGTCTTTTATTGCTAGTGTAGCAGTTATTAGCCAGTTACAAATTTTAAAAACGAAACCTCAGAGTTTGTCAAATAAAATTTATCTTTTGTTGGACGTATAAATCTCTGTCTCGAGTTGATCTAAATTTTCGATTGAGTTTATTGCAAATTTCAAAAAAAAAGTTTTCTTGTGAAGAAAAAAACGAAATACTTTTCTGTTACTACGCTTGTAATAGAAAGAGTAGTAATACAAGTGATATGTATTTGCAAAGATTTATGGAAGGGAGGCAACCAAGAAAGAAATTATTTTCGTTTTTAGAAACCATTTTTTTTTAAAATACGGTTCATTTACAAAACCCAAAGGTTTAAAAATTAAATTTAAGCAAGTAGATGAAGCATACGTAAATTATTAACCAACATCATCTACCGGGAGGTGTCCCTTGAATGTGGTGTCAACTGAAAAGACTTGACTGATTTTAAAACATAATCAATTTAATCCATATAAACAGCATATTGGCGATACTTTGGTACCCTAATGAAAGAAGATTAAATTCCGTCCGATAGTTTTTAGAAGAAACAAATACTAGCCAAAATTTCACTCACACAATTTTATTTACCAAATTCACAAATAATGGGATATTCAACAGACACAACTATAATTACTGGTCTCAAAACAATCCTCGCCGTACTATTGAAAGACGAGATCAGAATATGTTATCGATAAATGTTTGGTGTGGTATCCTTAGCACAAAAATAATTGGTCCGTACTTTTACAATGAAAATTTAAATGGTGATAGGTATTTGTCATTTTTGCAAAATGAACATGTTCGATGAAGTTCCGTTGAATTTAGTGCAAAATTTTAATTATTTTTAACATGGAGCACCGTCCTGCGCACAGTTCAAGAATTGTGTCTGATTATCTGTCTAATCGTTTTCCTAGATGGATTGGCAATAATGGCCCTGTGAGATGGCCGGCAAGATCACCGGACTTAACACCACTTGTTTTTTTTTTTGTGGGGTACGCTAAGGTGTATACCAAAAAGCCTGGTAATTAAAATAAAGATATGACACGTTTTTTGTTTTTCATCAATATCAAATAAGCCTTGAATTTTTTTTCAAAAACAAAAGCATCGCTGTACTGTTCTATGAAGTAGGTAACTTTTGTCCCATTTGACCGACGTTGTATCTATTACGGTTTAAAAGTTACCCATGGTGAGCCTCAAATTGTGGATACACTGTATAAATAAATACAATAATTGAATATTTCTGGTTTTAATAGTTCCTGAAATAGGCTTAAAATGTTGATTGTTTTTATCCTGAGCACCTTAAATGTAAACATATACGAAGCGGGACACGGAATTTGTAAAGCGCCGGTTTGATAATAACAATCCGTAAATTTAAATTATATACAGTTGATTTTGTAAGAGCACGTTGCATTTTCATCTAGTGTGGCAATAAAGGACTGTGAAATGTCCGAAGCACCTGCAATATAAGCGCGGAAGTTGCCCATGCAGATGCCAGTATCGTAGGCGGGGTCACGTTCTTTAACATGTGCTTTTTATAATACACGAATTTTCCGTATAAGGTACATGTACGAAAGTTCCAAACTTTAGTATAACTTGTTAGAAACGTCGGATAAAAGAGAGGCCTATAGGGGGATTTAATATGAAAGCATAATAATGTGAGCA
Source organism: Elmis aenea (assembly GCA_947652605.1). Taxonomy (NCBI): domain Eukaryota; kingdom Metazoa; phylum Arthropoda; class Insecta; order Coleoptera; family Elmidae; genus Elmis; species Elmis aenea. Next base: position 29,906,876 of record OX393584.1, read on the forward strand.
CGTCAGAATATTTCGCGAGTTCCGCATCGTAAAAACACTATTTAAAATTTTATTTCCAAATTTTAAGTGCGATGTTTTTGTGAATTAACAACAAGGGACAGTTTCGTATCGAAAATATATGAGGAGAACCGCAAAAGGACAACAAGTCATTCAGGACGATGTGTTTTGCCATTGTAGTGTCCTGAGATATAGAGCAGTGATTTTTACACGGCTAGAACCAAACGAGGCAATCTCAGAGTCGACGCGCAGCAAAACAAGGATACGACAAATTAAACTTTATGTGACGGTACACGCGTTAGCTACATGTGTAAATTCTACGGCTTTATACGCATTATTGCAATAATACAGCCGAGATACAAATAACATTGAATATGCAGAGTCTTGGGCAAAAAATAGCATCATTGTTATAAAAACACTTTATATCTTAAACTTTCTGATCAACTTGTAGATTTGGTTTTGACAAATTATTGCTCACTAAACCGAAAACTCTATATTTATGGATAATATTTATTAGGGTCCTTATTTATATAGGATTTTTTTCTTAATTTGAATAGTAGGACCCTTCAGTTCTCTTCCGTTATACAAAAACATTTAACCGTACAAAATTTGTGATCGTCACGTACCATTAACTCGTACCCCATCGATTCTAAATTCTAATAGAATAATTTTGTTTTGCTAAAACTTATGCGTCAATTATAAAAACAGGTTTTTTGAGACAAATGTAAAAATGTTTAATAAAACTTATTACTACTTTTGCTAATTATTTTAATTGGTGAAGTTCCAAATGCAATTCTTGGCTTAATACTCCATCAAATATTGCTTCTGAAGCGACCACGCTAACTGATGCTAAAACATTAGCTGCATCTACGCAAAGAACGAAAAAGAACTACAAATGAATTTAGACATCTGGAAGACAGCATATGAAAAGAGAAATATGAAAATAAATGTCGCTAAAACCAAAATTATGACAATCGGAAAGAGAGAATAAAGCATAAAAATAAAGCTAGATGAAAAAGAGGTAAAGCAAACAGAAACATTCAAGTATTTGGATGTAAATATACATAAGGATGGAAAGGAAGAGGCTGAAATCAACAACAGAATAGAGAATACAACTAAACTCTTCTATACACTTAATAACACATTCATAAGGAAAAAAGAAATATCGAAGAAAACGAAAATGACAGTGCACAACACAATATACAAACCAATTCTGACCTACGGCTGCAAAAGTTGGGCGTTAAAAAGCCAAATGAAAAGCAAAATACTGGCGCTAGAAATGAAGTATTTAACCCTAGGATGCACATCACGGGCCTCAGAGGCCCAGCGACCTATTGCTTTCTATATAATTTTTGATCCACAGCTTTTGTTTCTGATTTCCTGTCAGGAATGCCTCACTTAATGCTTTTTATATCATACATTTGCAAGCGTCAACCAAAGCGTTGGCCAATTTATAATTTAATAGATATTATGGCCCTAAATGCCTTCATAATATTTAATAAGGAACATTCAGATTACACAACGGACGTTACTCATAAAAGAAGAATTTTCTTGAAAGATTTGGCAAAAGAACTATAATTCCAACTATGAAAAGGCGATCACAAAATCCTAAATTACAAAAATGTGTGAAGGAGTGCATGAAAAAATTCATTATAATTCCACAAAGCAACGAAAACCAAAATGAGATTCCAAAACGTAGAAGGTGCTCTTTGTGCCTATCCAATATTGGCCGAAAAAGTATGTAAAAGTGAGTCAAATGCAAAAACAATGTATTTTATGAAAATTCGATGAAAGTTTGCAATTCATGTAACGTTTAGAAATTATTTTTGAATCAATATTATTCTGTTGTTCAGTAGTAAGTATTATAAAGTGTTTATGTATTCATTAGCAAAAATAAATACTAAAATAATATTAGGTGTTATTTTTTTTTTTTTTATTATATCTAAGTGGGCCTTGCAGGCCCGAGCCGTGTGAAAGTGTAGAAATTTTCAGGTGTGCATCTTAGGGTTAAGAGGCGTCGAAAGTATTACCCGAAGAGGTAAAATACGAAATGAGACAATTAAAGCAGAACAGAATGTTAAACCAGTTTTGGAAAACATAGAAAAACGATATCTTAAGTGATTTGGGCATCTAATAAGGATGGAGGATGGAAGGAAACCGAAAAGAATATGGCTAGCTAAATCTACACGGAAAAAAAGAGGAAGACCGAGGAAAACATGAAACCAAGTGGTGGCTGAATGTCTGAAGGATAAAGAAATGACCTGGAGTGAGAGGATGAGGATGGCAAGGAACAGGAGAGAGTGGACAGTGTTTATTTATGAAAGTGGTTGATGTTTTGTAACGTACCTTAACACCTTCAGGTGTATAAGGGTGTGATTAATAAAAGAATAGTAATAGTAAGATTTTAATAAATAACAAAAAATCGTCCGAGTTACGAGTACATTAAAGATGTATTAAAATATTCCGCTTCATATATTTCTCATGCAATGTAACAATAAAAAAAGAATGTTATTTGCTAAAAATTACTAGTAAACAGTCTCTGTTCCAAAGAATACACTTCAAAGTAATGAAACTAAAATAGTATTGTTTAATCATACAATGAAGAGTTTGTATGAATCTCTATGAACACAAATTTCTACCAGAATACAAAGTTTAAAAATGCAAACATAAATGTTGCACTTTTATTTTCTATGCCACCGTTGTTTTTATTACTGAGCATTTTTAAATAAAGTAATTGAAATATGTGGAGTGAGGTTTTCGACTATCACTTCTTGTAATTATGCATTGATTAGTATAGTGATCGCAAGAACGCATTCGCAATAGTAATATTGCGTGGTATGCGGAATATATTATCCTGCATGAGTAAACTGCGCCGTGTTGCGGCTGCTGGTCTCTTGGGAATATAGTGACTTGGGGAAAATGAGATCTCTCCGGCTCTCCCCGCGTTAGTTGCTGTTCTACCTCTGCACTTCGTTTATTTCCGCATCCCCCATCAATTGACGCACACCTTCCATCTACAGTACACCATTTGTGCCATTAATACAGAACTCCCGATTTCTTGTAATGGCATGCCGCTATTTGCATCAATCGATCACCGGCAATAAACACTTTATCGTTGCTGCGTTCATAGATAAGTATTGACTTTTAGACGGCCTACTGCCTTACGTTATTTATCCCGCAAAATATCCTCGAATAACATAAGCCGCGAGACGTATGGAATAACCATCTATATTCTCAAGGGGTTTTTGACTGCAAAATGAGAGCTATAGAGCAAGAATCAATACAAATCTGCCGTTCTAATGCGCCAATATATCTGCTCAACGTGTTACTGATTACTTTTCCTTCCTAACTCACTACTATAATGCGAGTAGTTTTCTTTCTTTCAAACTCAACTTGTTACTTTGTCCGTGTTTTATTATATTGCTTTCATTTCTATAATCTGTTTATATGGTCCAGTGTCTCCCTTCTGTCATTCGTTGTTATTATTTGTTTCATTTCTGTCTGGAAAATGGATAAGGGGGATTTTTTTTGATATCTCGAACAGTGGCAATATTTTTTCGTTTAAATGATCGAAACTAGAATACAATTCGTACTGTCTAACCGGCAATGAAATGTCATTTTTGTATACCGGGTGTAAACCAAATCAAGACTACCCTGTTTTCTTCTTCGATGAAGTGTTATGTGCATAAAATGCTATAATCTGGACATATTGTTACGCTTGAGGTTTCCTGATGTACTATTTCCTTATAGTATTTCTTTTTATATCATCATTTAAATAGTTCGAGTGGATTACGATGATAGCTCGTGTGGTTACTCTTCTGGTGACCCTCAATCATGCGAACCGCAGTTATTAGATTAAGATATTAATTAACCTCCAATCCTGCACGAACTAATATACCTCTCAACAGTTACTAAGATTTCTAAAAAGGCCTTATGTAACATTTGGTGGAGGCGCCGGGCCTTATGTAAAAATATGCACACTTTTAACATAAAATCTTTCCAATAAAACACCCTGTACCTATGTGTACATATTTAGTTTTAAAAAGCACAAGCCATTTTCATTGCAAGTGAATTATAATAATAGTATATTACATAACAAGAGTTGTAAGGAGCATATTACGCACGAGTGGAAAAGTTTCGCAGTGCGTATTTCCACGAGTGCGTAATTGCTTTACAACTCGTGTTATGCAGCTTACTTTTTCTACGATCACATAATACCAACGATTTTAACGACTTTTTGGCTAATAACACATGTAATTATGTTGTCTTTGTCAATTTTGACTTAAGCCTACTTTGACATTGCTAGACAAGTGTACGTTTTGCTTACCGTGCTTCTTGTAACTTGTACCACATGAGTCTTAAAAGGTATTACACTTTGTTTTTTTTTACAGCCTACTTTGTTTTTCTTTAAAAAACTAAAAAACATTCCTTACTTGCGTATTATTTAAAATAACTACCTAAACCCTTATATAGCTACTTATATACATGTAAATGACCGTACAGCCTACATGCATAGTAAGTGGTTCCTTACGCACGGTAAGCAAAAAGCACAGTTTTTTAAACACATGATCACATCAAACACTTCGTGCATGTCTAGTAAGTGAGTTATAACGCACGGTAGCAAAACGCACACTTGTCTAGAAATGTCGTAGTAGGCTTGCGTCAAAATTGACAACGTAATTACATGTGTATATTAGCAAAAAATCCGTTAAAATCGTAGGTATTATGTGATCGTAGAAAAAGTAAGCTACATAACACGAGTTGTAAAGCAACGCACTCTTGGAAATACGCACTGGTCGCCACGCAGCTCCGTGCGCAACTTTTCCACTCGTGCGTAATATAACTCTGACAACTCTTGTTAGATAATATACTATTATTATTTTATTCTAATTATCAAATACTCTTAAGCATTCCCTAAAACAGAGTGTGAATAACAATTAAAACGAAATTAAGTAAGTAGTAATAACACCCGTCTCATATAAGACAATGAATTAAATTAGTCTACGCTTCGTTGTGAGTGCGGATATATTTCTTGTAAAGATTAAACTAGAAGGTGGTCGTTGTGCATCAAGCAGGTAAGTTTTCTTGCTCCGTGCATATTGGTCTTCGTAGTAAGCTCTAACCCTTCCGTTCAGAATTACAAGCGCCAACCACATTGCAAGTTAACTTCAAGGATAATAACTATTTACCCGAGTGTTTACTTTATGTTGTTGTTATATTTGTGACTTCCTCCAGCTCTCCCACCGCGTTTTGCAACATTTAATGAAAATGCGTGCATCGTTTAAATGATACAGATGAAAACAGATGTCAAACACGAATCGCTTTCTACCATTATTTTTGAAAGCCTTAAATTACCTAAAGCAATTTTTAACCCTTGTGTGAACACCACCTCTGTACTTCATATATGGTACACCACTGGCCTCGCTGGACCAGTAATTTTATACGGGCTAAATGGTGTGATTTAGGTAGATCATTGCTGGTAAAAATCTTTTCTTTCGTTTTTTTATTGCATTTTATTGTTTTACTTTAATAGTACATTACTTATTCTGAGTTTCCTCATTGAAGCACCTTAAGTATTTATGTTGTTGGTGAAAAAGTCCGAGATGACGAAGTTACCACGGAGTTCAGTTTTTTATTTATAATTGGAAAACTGTTAATCGAAATTAGATAATTCTTGAAGCACAAAGAGGCACTAACGAAGCAAAATATAGTAACATTTGGGCTAACTTAACGGACCCAGGAACGCTTTAAGAAACACATATCTACTTCTGTTTGCTTCTTTCAAAAGTATTACATGTTTCAATGTTTTAAAAACAATTCGAAGTACATACTTTTGCAATTTGTTTTGGAAAAAGTTTGAAACTTTTGCGATTGGCTTAATAATTAATAAAAATGTTGTACACACGATAAGCAATATATCCACCTTCAGTTCGTTCAAGAACCTAATAATATTTTTTTAGAGGTGTAAAAATCGAGAGGTTACTGCTATTTTTTTATCAAAGCAGTTAGCAAAAAAAATCAATGAGTACGATAAAATACGGATGTTTTTTCTTTTAATTTACATATGCATGAAACGAGAAAAAAGATAAAAAAAATAATATGGCACATTGTTCATTAAAATACAGTTCGTTAGCAGCTAAACTGGTACATACAGGGTGAGGCATCACTTATGACACCCCCACTTATTTTGTTATTGGAAAGAGTTACCAAAAAAAGTTTCAAATAAATGTTGTTTGATACACTATTTCCCAAAATATTGTCATGTCAATTTTTTGTTTTCTTTTGTTTTTTTAGGAGTTACGGCACCATATTTGTTTTTTTTAAATGGCACCATACATATTTTTTTATACGGTTTGAAAGACATTTTCTTTCTCTTTCCAACGCACTTAAACTTTTATACCCTTACATAACAAAATTTTTAAGAAAATCGCAAAAGAACAATTTTGTTTTAAAAGCGTACGGTATTAATTAATTTACTTTGAAAATGATACCAAATGGGAAAAGATTTTGAAAGAAGTTAATAAGGTTACAACGGTTAACACAAAACTACTGTAATATAGTTTTTACCGTTCTGTATCATTTTCAACGCCTACTAATGTAAATTAATTAATACCGTACGCTTTTAAAACAAAATTGTTCTTTTGCGATTTTCTTAAAAAAAATTTCACATTTTTTTGTACAAACTGCTTTATAACTTTTAAACCATTGCCTGTAGACAAAAAATAATTATAATCAATTTTGTAGAGAATTCTATTAAAACGCTGCAAGGTATTTTACGATAAAATTGATATTTTCGGCGATAGAGCCTTTTAAATGCAGAAATGTAAAAAAAATCAAGTGAGTGTTTGATATCTGCTTAGCATTCGATTTTAGAAAAAAATTGTACGTACTTGAAATTTTTTCTTAAAAAAAGGTCCTCTATCACCACTTAAAATATTTGCGGTGATAACGGGGACACCCTGTATATTACAAACCATACACACGAAATGTTTTGAGTCTTGATACTTTAAAATTGCTTTATTTTAGAAGTTACAATTTGTGACTATGATCATTTTTCTCGCGACGTCTTCATATGATAGAAGGTTGTACTATACAGAGGAACGTATGTAACACACTGAATAATAAATGTGGATGCACAAAACTACGGCTGTTCTTTAATTATCTCGTTCCTTAATGGCACGACATCACTCAACCCGATATAAAAATTAATAATCGTCACGAGAGTATTTACGCTGATAAAGTTCGCCCGCGAATGAAAACTTAGTAAGTAACCTTTAATTAGAAGTAAGTGCGGATCAAACAATTTTTCAGCCTCAAAAGAATACGCAAGTTCGTATTATTGCGGTGCTGTTATTCTAATTGTGAAGTTGACAGCGTTCATCGCACTTTCCAGATGAGAGTTTTGGCGTAGGTAAAGAGGGCAGTCGTCGTATTACTCCCTTGAGTTTCTGTCATCGCATTAATCCAGTCTCATTCGCTTTACACGTTGCCGTTCACCAGTGACTAACATTTATTGAACATCACGACTCTCTGAACAATAGCGGAATGAAACCTCTGACAATCCACTGTATTATCAGTTTTCTTTCACACCAGCATTAGTTAACATTCCTAATAATCCAGAATAACAGAAAGCTTATCACAATATTTGAATCAGGACTTTATTATCAGTTTGAATTAAATGTTGCTTTCTCTGTCCGTCCTTTAAAATTTTCTGTTGTTTCGAAATAGAGGATAATATATTTAAAAATGATTTTTTCAATAATATACAGGGATGCGCAAAAGTATGGAAACAGACAAATATCTGGAACACTATTGCAGATATAACAATGAAATTTTGTATCTTAGCGTTATGATATTTTTCGGATTCGATGAAAATATTACGGTTACAATACGACTTCCGGTTCAACCGAAAACGGACTCAAACTTTGAAATTTTAAATAGTACACCCTGTATATTTTTACATTTTTGGATTCCTCTTAGTATTTACTTTAAAAAATTTATAAGTATAAGGTTATGTGAGTCTAAAGTCAACCGTGAAAGTGCTGCATCGCTCAAAATTTTCACAAAAATGTAAATTTTACGAAAACGGTTGACTTAAGACCCCATAACCTTATACACTTTTAAAAGTAAATATTAAGAGGAATCCAAAAATGTCAAAATATACAGGGTGTTCTATTTAAAATTTTAAAGTTTCCGTTGAACCGGAAGTCGTATTGTAACCTTAATATTTTCATCGAATCCGAAAAATATCATAACGCTCAGATACAAAATTTCATTGTTATATCTGCAATAATATTTTACATGTTTGTCTGTTTCCATACTTTTGTGCATCCCTGTATAATTCCCTTTGAGGTAAAACGAAGGGTAATTTATGCTTGTTGGAGACCGGCGGTGCTGTCATATGAACGTTGTGTTCACTTGTAAGCACAAATTGTGCGTAAAAGTATCTATGAATGTTGTGACCCATTACACATGTATGGCCTACATTTAATTTATCCTATGCATTTAAAAAACAGAAACCCTTAACCAACCTTTAACCTGACCCTTTATTATTGTCCAAGCGAACGAGGATGAGGTTAAAGGTCGCTGAAAGTATTTTTAATTGTAATTTTTAATGGATTGCAAAAACCTTTATAATGAGTTTTACGCCCAAACGCTTACATGTGAACGTAGCGTTTAAACATGAGAACATAGCGTTAATACCTGACAGCCGCGCCGGTCTCCAACAAGCATAAATTACCAAACGAAGGGTGTATAATGTGAGTTTTTTTTTTTGTTTTGCGCACTTTGTGACATGGGCGTCCGTAGAAAATTTTCCAGGGGGGGCAAAGCATAGAGACACATATTAATAATATACAGGGTGTTTGAAATTCGAGTTTAAGCATGGGGATCTCGCTTATTATAATAGCTAGAGTACTTATAGGTTTAAATTTAGCAAAGTTGCTTAATTTAGTGCTCATTAATAATCCAAAGAGAAATTGGAAATATCTTAAACGGTATCCGAGAAAATTAAGAAAAATCGGAAAATACGAATTTTGAAAATCGTCCATAACTCCTTTGGAATACGAAATATTTCAAATGTGTAAAAACATTGCCAACGCAGCTTTTTAAGCCGAATCGGATCGTGGTCACGAATTTTTCCTAGATCGATTCGTTTTTGTTTTATGACAACCAACTTTATTTTTTCCCATGAGCGCAATTTTCGCTAATTACATAATCAAATAGCATTTATTTTTCTGAATCCATTGATATTTCAAAACTGTTTTGATGTTATTGATGAGCATAAAATTTAGCAACTTTGCCAAATTTAAACCTATAGATACTCTAACTATTATAATAAGCGAGATCCCCATGGTCGCCCTCCAATTTGAATCACCTTGTAGAGTGTCATGCAAATAAACAATGTTGAAACTAATAAATGCTTTTAACTTTCAGTGCGTGAAAAAATCTACAACTTTTTCCCCAAAAATATTTTTGAACCATCAAGTATAACCGAGCTATAAACCCAATTCGATTTTTGTTTATTGTCTAGCATGCCATGGAACTTTCTTAAAACATTAAAGTATCACTGAATAGGTCTCATAAACCGGAATAACTTGTCTAATTTTTTTATTCTTGAGGCTTTCGCGGCCGTTGTCCATAATACAATCTTGGTTTCCGGGTTTGGAACCGCGTCTTCTATATTTAGAAGTAGTTGACGTTTCGACCATTGTGTCTTGGTCTTTTTCAAAACGACTAATTTGTGGAGAATGTTGCTGGGTTTATATATCCAGCTTGTGGAGGCTTGATGGATTTGTTCTGCCTCAGTGATTTTGTGATGACTGGTTTCCAGATGTTTGGGAGTTGTATGCCTGTGTCTCTGTTGTAGTTGTTTGGGTTCTTGATGATTTCCAATGATTCTCGATACAATCTTGGCCAGAAATGGTTTGCGCGGGCCAGTAGTTTTGTTTCTCTGAAGAGGATGTTGTGTCCTGTACCCTGGGCGTGTTCTGCTACCGCTGATTTATCGACTTGTTTTCTTGTTGTTTGTCCTTCGTGTTCTTTGAGACGCGTTTGTATACTCCTGCCAGTTTGTCCTATGTATACTTTTTCACAGGAGCAAGGTATGCTGTATATTCCCGCGTGGTGTAGTCCTGTGTCGTGTGTTCTTAATTTATTCGAGAGCTTCAAAGGAGCGTTGAAAACGGTTTTGATTTTATGTTTTTGTAGAAGCTTTGATATTTTTTTAGTTTTCAACGCTCCATTGAAGCTCTCGAATAAATTAAGAATATATAGTATATATATAGTAATATATATAGTAATAGAATATATATAGTAATATAATATAATAGTAATGCAATCCTCTAAAAGTGCTAAGTAATTATTAATGTGTGATAAATATTTCAGCATTACATATAAAAATCTCGACCTTTTTCATATTTTTCTGCATCTAGCAGTTCTAAAAGATTAGAACAACTTTATTTAAATTACGGTTATTCATATTGGTTTTCTTTCAATAAATATTTTACTTAAGTATGTATTATGTTTTAAATATTCCACAAGTTGTGATAAATTTATTAATACAACTGTGTATAGAAAAAAAAAACATTGAAAATGCAAGGGAAATTACTTTCCAATATTAAAATATCATCAATCAATAATACAAAACCGCAGGAGTGTCCAGTAATTTAATAATTAAATCGATGTAATCATTTATTAAAAAGACTACACAGATTGTTGTCAATCTTGTTGGTTATAGGGCATATTTGACAAATTTTAATATTTATAAGGGAAACAAGCCATTAGCTTTTATTAAAGTTCACCCTGCAAATAGAGGAATTTGCAGATAACAACGGAATATTTAGTAGAGGGGAGATTGCTTCGATTAAATTGAGGAACGGAACAAATAATATTGTAAATACAACGACGGTCTGTGCATTTAAAATATAAAACCGCACGAAATGTTTCTGAATGCTGCAGTTCAACTTTAAGCATCATTTAGTTATTTACAGTCGAATGTGTTAAATACAACAGACAAAACAATTTACAATAATCATTAAATCACGCGCTCCGGCGAATTCTAATTATTATTGGGGCATTAAACAATTGATAAACATATGAAACTAACATTTCAATGTTTGTTTACATATCATTAATACAGTGTTCGCTTAAATGCATTTATTTATATTTACGTAAAAAAACATAATCTATGAGATTTTTTTTGTATTGCGTGAAACTACAACTAATCTTTGACTAACCAGCAGCTTATTTTTAACTTAAATTACTACTTGCACTCTGACCCAGCGGCCATTCGCTCCTTTAGTCTGATGGTGTACATTTGTTTTTTCTGCACACTTTCATCGAGAACTAGCACTATTAAAGGGGGGGGGGGATAATTATCCAAAAGAAATTAAATAGCTGAAAAAAGACGTGCCAGCGTATATGGAAGGAAAATAGGCATCAATAAACAAGAACGCATTAAATAACATCACACAAAAGGTAAGGAGAGAAATACAAAACATCAAAAATGAAACATTGGAAAATTACATAATGCGACAAACCAACGATAGCTCCAAAGACCGTTTCTTGTAGAGAGCTACTAAAAACGTAAAAAGACCAATACCACAAAAACAACCAATACGAAATGGACATGGAACATGGGTCGAAAACAACACGCAAAAAGCAGAAACTTTTCCTGATTATTTAGAAAATGTATTTCAGCCTAACAACCTGCAAGAGGTGGAGGAAACAATAATAAAGAAACAAATATAGGACTGGTGAGCCCAAAAGAAGTCGTGAAAGATTTAAAAGAAAATATTAACGTGAACAAAACTCCTGGCTTCGATTTAATAACAGGATTAATCTGCCTAGAAAAGGTATAGTTAAGTTAATGAACTTGATAAATGCGTCCTTTAGAGTCAAATATGTACCGAGAACATGGAAAATAGCCGAGGTAATAATAATACCAAAAGCAGGAAAGCCTCTGAATGAGGTAAGCTCATATAGACCAATTCCGCTACTTCCAGTTGTGTCCAAACTTTTTGAAAAGTTATACACAAAACGATTAAAGCTGATAATAGAACAAAGAAATACTTCCGGACCATCAAGTTGGATTTCGGGAAGAGCACTCGACCATAGAACAGGTTCGCACGGCAACAACTTTAATAGAAAACACACTTGAAGAGAAGAAAGTTTGTGCTTCCGTATTTCTGGATACGGCCCAGGCCTTTGATAAGGTCCTGGCACCATGGGCTACTCCAACAGCTGCACGAAATTTTGCCCAGACAACACTGTGAACTCCTTGAATCATATATTTCCAAAATAATGTTTTGGGTTCGACAGGAAGAGCAGTATTCAGAAAAAGAAAAAAACACAAACGCTGGAGTACCGCAAGGTAGCGTGCTTGGCCCTATATTATATCTCGTATATACACATGACATCCCCCAAACCACGGGAACAACAGTACCAACCTAAGCAGATGACACCGCAATATTAGCGGCGGGAAGTAGCGAAGTGGAAGCTGTAAGTAAAGTACAAGTAGCCGTAAACAATATCAGCTATTGTACAATAAAAGGAAAATACAGCTTAATCAAAATAAATCTGTACAAACTACGTTATCTAATAAGGAAATAGAACAGCGAATTCCCATAACCGTAAATGAATCGACCATCTCTTATTCTAATACAGCTAAGTACTTGGGCATGACTCTTGATACCAAGCTCCGCTGGAACGAACATATCGAAAGGAAATATGAAGAACTGAAGCTGAAATACGGAAAAATGTACTGGATACTAGGTTGCAAATCCATAACGGTACATAATAAACTGCTGTTGTATAAGCAGGTCCTTAAGCCCATATGAATATGTAGAGTATGTGGGTGTACAAGGCCATCAAATACAAGTAGGATACAAGTATTTCAAAACAAAGTTCTGAGGGACATTGTCAATGCCCCTTGGTGTGTGAGAAAGAAAAATATCATCGGGATCTTAAAATAGAGACAGTCGAGGCAGAAATCAAGAATTATGCCCGAAAGTACCAAGCCAGGCTACACGACCATAGCTATGATGACCGGCAGAATAAAACAATTTGTGACTTGGCAATCGAAACAAAAGCTTTTATTCTGGACATATTACGTCTTACAGATCGGTGTCTGTGTGACGTGTAATACCCAACGAGAAAATCTGATGAACTGATGGGGATATTCGAAGACCACGAAATAAATCCTCTTCGTTTCCATCTGGTCATTTTGAAATTGTGACTTTAATGATTGTCGATTATAAATTAGTAAAATAAAGCTTCGACGGATGACAATTGAAAAGCAAGACATATATGTCGTCAAAACGATTTTTCTTTGCCAGAGAAAACCAATTAAATCATTACAATTTTAAAAGTTTGTAGCTTAGCGATCGTAAGAGTTTTAAGTGTAATTGAAACATTGAGTTATTATTGTACTGCTACTTAAGAGGATAATTTCAAAAGGATGACGTAATTTTTTTGCAAGACGTTACAGCAATGAACAAGAAGAAGAAACAGCCATAAAAATCGATTTGAATCACAGTTTAATAATTGTTTGCTGAAATTTAACATGGTTAATAGCAATTAACACCAGAATGTTTACTCTTCAAAGGATTAAGGTACAGTACAGTAGCACCTCGCAATAGCGGCGATTCGCTATAACGTTATAGCGACGCCGCTTGTTCTTGCAACACGCGCTCGACTTCTGAATTCGAGAGGTATTTTATTATTATTTTAGAAGCGTCACTCGGTTTGTCTGTTAACAGCACTCATTCGTTTAAATATGTATGGGTATACTCGTCTGGAAGCCCAAGAATAAAATGGGAAAAAGAAGTGAGGCAGTGACTAGAAGAAAAAGGAGTCAGCTGGAGAGATGTGCCACAATTAGCTACCGGTAGGAAGGAGTGGAGAAACATAACAGAGAAATAGAAAAGCATACCTCGACACCGAAAGGTACAAGAGGAACCGATTAGGAAGAAGAAGGTATATTCGTCTGTCAGTACGAGACCAGCTTGGTGTTCCAAACCGTTTAACTTAGGATAATGAAAATTTGCAGGCTTATGTTACTAACAATAAGGCGTACTGGCCAGGGAAGGCACGATACGTTGTCGCTAGAATTTGATTAAGGCTGTTTATTGCATCAAGAACATCAAAACTAAATGTTTTGCAGAGTTATACGTGCCACTGGCTATTTCCTTCGCCCATCCTTTGCATAAAAATGGTAAAATGGTGCAAAGTTTTTGAAAAAATTTTAAACGGTTCCGGAGAAAAACGCGAAAAACGAGATCTTTGTAAAAACTGTTTTCCCTATATTAAACGCCTATGTAAGTCGCATAGATATATTTAGTTACACAGTTATACCACAACTTCTCCAATCATAGCGCAGGGGTTTCGTTTTTGACGTTTTTCTCCGGAACTGTTGAAGATTTTTTCAAAAACTTTGCACCATTTTACTTAAAAAGGATGCGCGCATTGGTAAATAGAATAATTTAGATCTTGTCTCTGACGGTTTCATGGCCAACGTGATCGCAAATATTACCTTTATTATTCAACTTTTCAGTTTTTCCCTATTTTTCCGAAGGAAATGGCCAGTCGCATGTATAACTCTGGGAAACATTTAGTTTTTTCGATGTCCTTGATGCAATAAACACAGCCTTAATCAAATTCTAGCGACAACGTATCGTGACCCTCTCTTGCGAGCATAATTTAAATTTTAAATACACAAAAAAATATATATCTTATTTATAATATATTAAAAGTAACTTTTAAAAACTAAAGTTTTATTTTTGTTTTCGATTCGACAACATGGTGTTAGCAAAATGTACTGCAGTTTATTTATTTTGGCGCGACGTTGCGTACAGAATAATGTCAAACAAGTTCTAATTTTGTATGTCCGTATTTTTTGTCACAGTTAAAACCAACAAAAAATAGAACAAAGAACAAAAATGCTTTAATTAGTACTCCAAGCAAACGTTATTATGTTTTAATGATGTTCCATATTGATAGCAAAATTTCATTTCTTGGTATTGGCTACTGTAGTGTATTATTTTACAACAAAACTGCTGATCAAACACTAAAAGGCTAAAAAGTTTCATACATGAATAAAAATTAGTGCTTTTAACTTCAACCAACCTTGCGAAAATATTTAGTCAGGAAACACTAAAAATGCAAACAAGTATTAAATTAAAAGTCTGATTCGATATGTTCTAAGGACTTATTAGTACATTTTATTTTTTTTAACACACGGTAATTTTTTTTTTTTTTAATAAAATAACCAACATGTTTAAGGTTACATCGTTCAAGATTTAAACAAAAAAAAAACATTGTTACATGAAAATATGTTGCTAATACAGTTATTTTTTTTAAATTAGTATTTTTGAATTTTAAATTTAAAAATATTGATTCATTTTTATTATTTAATCTCTAATAAACTAGTAACGTTAAAATAATATAAACCATGGACTACTTACCAGGAAGCATTTGTAAAAGAAATCTTAACCAACTGCTTACCTGAAAAAAAATTTACAAATTAGCTATCAACATATATTCTTGAAAATACTCGAAGCAGTTTTATTTTTACTGAAAACTAGGTTTGCAGAAGCTGAGCGAACTATATAACAAACGCGCTAACAAACGTAAGCGGAAAATTATCAGAAAAGTATTTCTTACTGATCAAACAGTCTGCACTATATTTACAAAGCTATATTCCATTTCGAATTTTTGCAGAATACATTTTTCAGTCTCGTTGCCAGAGCAACAAGCAACTTATTTTCAGATACGTACATTTCAAATTTTATTCTTATTAACAAAAAGACACAGTACCTAGTGGTGAACCACTAACCTATGTGACGAATCCCATAAAATAACAACTTTTGTACTTTTTGCGACAAAAAAATCGATTTCTTAAAATTAACGCAAATAGCTTCAAACTTCTAATACACGTTATTTATGAACAAATTAGGGATTATTAGGCTCTAAATACGATTTTTAATTTTCGAGGAAAATGGGAAAAGTGCAAAGGCTATAGTCTTTGTACTTTTTGCGACAAAAAATCTATTTTCTTAAAATTAACGCAAATAGCTTCAAACTTCTAATACACGTTATTTATGAACAAATTAAGGATTATTAGGCTCTAAATACGATTTTTAATTTTTCGAGGAAAATGGGAAAAGTGCAAAGGCTATAGTCTTTGTACTTTTTGCGACAAAAAAATCGATTTTATTAAAATTAACGCAAATAGCTTCAAACTTCTAATACACGTTATTTATGAACAAATTAGGGATTATTAGGCCCTAAATACGATTTTTAATTTTTCGAGGAAAATGGGAAAAGTGCAAAGGCTATATATAGTCTTTGTACTTTTTGCGACAAAAAAATCGATTTTCTTAAAATTAACGCAAATAGCTTCAAACTTCTAATACACGTTATTTATGAACAAATTAGGGATTATTAGGCTCTAAACACGATTTTTAATTTTTCGAGGAAAATGGGAAAAGTGCAAAGGCTATAGTCTTTGTACTTTTTGCGACAAAAAAATCGATTTTCTTAAAATTAACGCAAATAGCTTCAAACTTCTAATACACGTTATTTATGAACAAATTAGGGATTATTAGGCCCTAAATACGATTTTTAATTTTTCGAGGAAAGTGGGAAAAGTGCAAAGGCTATAGTCTTTGTACTTTTTGCGACAAAAAAATCGATTTTTTTAAAATTAACGTAAATAGCTTCAAACTTCTAATACACGTTATTTATGAACAAATTAAGGATTATTAGGCTCTAAATACGATTTTTAATTTTTCGAGGAAAATGGGAAAAGTGCAAAGGCTATAGTCTTTGTACTTTTTGCGACAAAAAAATCGATTTTCTTAAAATTAACGCAAATAGCTTCAAACTTCTAATACACGTTATTTATGAACAAATTAGGGATTATTAGGCCCTAAATACGATTTTTAATTTTTCGAGGAAAATGGGAAAAGTGCAAAGGCTATAGTCTTTGTACTTTTTGCGACAAAAAAATCGATTTTCTTAAAATTAACGCAAATAGCTTCAAACTTCTAATACACGTTATTTATGAATAAATTAAGGATTATTAGGCTCTAAATACGATTTTTAATTTTTCGAGGAAAATGGGAAAAGTGCAAAGGCTATATATAGTCTTTGTACTTTTTGCGACAAAAAAATCGATTTTCTTAAAATTAACGCAAATAGCTTCAAACTTCTAATACACGGTATTTATGAACAAATTAAGGATTATTAGGCCCTAAATACGATTTTTAATTTTTCGAGGAAAATGGGAAAAGTGCAAAGGCTATATATAGTCTTTGTACTTTTTGCGACAAAAAAATCGATTTTATTAAAACTAACGCAAATAGCTTCAAACTTCTAATACACGTTATTTATGAACAAATTAAGGATTATTAGGCCCTAAATACGATTTTTAATTTTTCGAGAAAAATGGGAAAAGTGCAAAGGCTATAGTCTTTGTACTTTTTGCGACAAAAAAATCGATTTTCTTAAAATTAACGCAAATAGCTTCAAACTTCTAATACACGTTATTTATGAACAAATTAAGGATTATTAGGCCCTAAATACGATTTTTAATTTTTCGAGGAAAGTGGGAAAAGTGCAAAGGCTATAGTCTTTGTACTTTTTGCGACAAAAAAATCGATTTTTTAAAAATTAACGTAAATAGCTTCAAACTTCTAATACACGTTATTTATGAACAAATTAAGGATTATTAGGCTCTAAATACGATTTTTAATTTTTCGAGGAAAATGGGAAAAGTGCAAAGGCTATAGTCTTTGTACTTTTTGCGACAAAAAAATCGATTTTCTTAAAATTAACGCAAATAGCTTCAAACTTCTAATACACGTTATTTATGAACAAATTAAGGATTATTAGGCTCTAAATACGATTTTTAATTTTTCGAGGAAAATGGGAAAAGTGCAAAGGCTATAGTCTTTGTACTTTTTGCGACAAAAAAATCGATTTTCTTAAAATTAACGCAAATAGCTTCAAACTTCTAATACACGTTATTTATGAACAAATTAAGGATTATTAGGCTCTAAATACGATTTTTAATTTTTCGAGGAAAATGGGAAAAGTGCAAAGGCTATTATAGTCTTTGTACTTTTTGCGACAAAAAAATCGATTTTCTTAAAATTAACGCAAATAGCTTCAAACTTCTAATACACGTTATTTATGAACAAATTAAGGATTATTAGGCCCTAAATACGATTTTTAATTTTTCGAGGAAAGTGGGAAAAGTGCAAAGGCTATAGTCTTTGTACTTTTTGCGACAAAAAAATCGATTTTCTTAAAATTAACGCAAATAGCTTCAAACTTCTAATACACGTTATTTATGAACAAATTAGGGATTATTAGGCCCTAAATACGATTTTTAATTTTTCGAGGAAAATGGGAAAAGTGCAAAGGCTATAGTCTTTGTACTTTTTGCGACAAAAAAATCGATTTTCTTAAAATTAACGCAAATAGCTTCAAACTTCTAATACACGTTATTTATGAATAAATTAAGGATTATTAGGCTCTAAATACGATTTTTAATTTTTCGAGGAAAATGGGAAAAGTGCAAAGGCTATAGTCTTTGTACTTTTTGCGACAAAAAAATCGATTTTATTAAAATTAACGCAAATAGCTTCAAACTTCTAATACACGTTATTTATGAACAAATTAAGGATTATTAGGCCCTAAATACGATTTTTAATTTTTCGAGAAAAATGGGAAAAGTGCAAAGGCTATAGTCTTTGTACTTTTTGTGACAAAAAAATCGATTTTTTTAAAATTAACGTAAATAGCTTCAAACTTCTAATACACGTTATTTATGAACAAATTAAGGATTATTAGGCTCTAAATACGATTTTTAATTTTTCGAGGAAAATGGGAAAAGTGCAAAGGCTTATAGTCTTTGTACTTTTTGCGACAAAAAAATCGATTTTCTTAAAATTAACGTAAATAGCTTCAAACTTCTAATACACGTTATTTATGAACAAATTAAGGATTATTAGGCTCTAAATACGATTTTTAATTTTTCGAGGAAAATGGGAAAAGTGCAAAGGCTATAGTCTTTGTACTTTTTGCGACAAAAAAATCGATTTTCTTAAAATTAACGCAAATAGCTTCAAACTTCTAATACACGTTATTTATGAACAAATTAGGGATTATTAGGCCCTAAATACGATTTTTAATTTTTCGAGGAAAATGGGAAAAGTGCAAAGGCTATAGTCTTTGTACTTTTTGCGACAAAAAAATCGATTTTATTAAAATTAACGCAAATAGCTTCAAACTTCTAATACACGTTATTTATGAACAAATTAAGGATTATTAGGCTCTAAATACGATTTTTAATTTTTCGAGGAAAATGGGAAAAGTGCAAAGGCTATAGTCTTTGTACTTTTTGCGACAAAAAAATCGATTTTATTAAAATTAACGCAAATAGCTTCAAACTTCTAATACACGTTATTTATGAACAAATTAGGGATTATTAGGCCCTAAATACGATTTTTAATTTTTCGAGGAAAATGGGAAAAGTGCAAAGGCTATAGTCTTTGAACTTTTTGCGACAAAAAAATCGATTTTTTAAAAATTAACGTAAATAGCTTCAAACTTCTAATACACGTTATTTATGAACAAATTAAGGATTATTAGGCTCTAAATACGATTTTTAATTTTTCGAGGAAAATGGGAAAAGTGCAAAGGCTATATAGTCTTTGTACTTTTTGCGACAAAAAAATCGATTTTCTTAAAATTAACGCAAATAGCTTCAAACTTCTAATACACGTTATTTATGAACAAATTAGGGATTATTAGGCTCTAAATACGATTTTTAATTTTTCGAGGAAAATGGGAAAAGTGCAAAGGCTATGTCTTTGTACTTTTTGCGACAAAAAAATCGATTTTCTTAAAATTAACGCAAATAGCTTCAAACTTCTAATACACGTTATTTATGAACAAATTAGGGATTATTAGGCTCTAAATACGATTTTTAATTTTTCGAGGAAAATGGGAAAAGTGCAAAGGCTATAGTCTTTGTACTTTTTGCGACAAAAAAATCGATTTTCTTAAAATTAACGCAAATAGCTTCAAACTTCTAATACACGTTATTTATGAACAAATTAGGGATTATTAGGCTCTAAATACGATTTTTAATTTTTCGAGGAAAATGGGAAAAGTGCAAAGGCTATAGTCTTTGTACTTTTTGCGACAAAAAAATCGATTTTCTTAAAATTAACGCAAATAGCTTCAAACTTCTAATACACGTTATTTATGAACAAATTAGGGATTATTAGGCTCTAAATACGATTTTTAATTTTTCGAGGAAAATGGGAAAAGTGCAAAGGCTATAGTCTTTGTACTTTTTGCGACAAAAAAATCGATTTTCTTAAAATTAACGCAAATAGCTTCAAACTTCTAATACACGTTATTTATGAACAAATTAGGGATTATTAGGCTCTAAATACGATTTTTAATTTTTCGAGGAAAATGGGAAAAGTGCAAAGGCTATAGTCTTTGTACTTTTTGCGACAAAAAAATCGATTTTCTTAAAATTAACGCAAATAGCTTCAAACTTCTAATACACGTTATTTATGAACAAATTAGGGATTATTAGGCCCTAAATACGATCTTTAATTTTTCGAGGAAAATGGGAAAAGTGCAAAGGCTATAGTCTTTGTACTTTTTGCGACAAAAAAATCGATTTTATTAAAATTAACGTAAATAGCTTCAAACTTCTAATACACGTTATTTATTAACAAATTAAGGATTATTAGGCTCTAAATACGATTTTTAATTTTTCGAGGAAAATGGGAAAAGTGCAAAGGCTATATAGTCTTTGTACTTTTTGCGACAAAAAAATCGATTTTCTTAAAATTAACGCAAATAGCTTCAAACTTCTAATACACGTTATTTATGAACAAATTAGGGATTATTAGGCTCTAAATACGATTTTTAATTTTTCGAGGAAAATGGGAAAAGTGCAAAGGCTATAGTCTTTGTACTTTTTGCGACAAAAAAATCGATTTTCTTAAAATTAACGCAAATAGCTTCAAACTTCTAATACACGTTATTTATGAACAAATTAGGGATTATTAGGCTCTAAATACGATTTTTAATTTTTCGAGGAAAATGGGAAAAGTGCAAAGGCTATAGTCTTTGTACTTTTTGCGACAAAAAAATCGATTTTCTTAAAATTAACGCAAATAGCTTCAAACTTCTAATACACGTTATTTATGAACAAATTAGGGATTATTAGGCCCTAAATACGATTTTTAATTTTTCGAGGAAAATGGGAAAAGTGCAAAGGCTATAGTCTTTGAACTTTTTGCGACAAAAAAATCGATTTTTTAAAAATTAACGTAAATAGCTTCAAACTTCTAATACACGTTATTTATGAACAAATTAAGGATTATTAGGCTCTAAATACGATTTTTAATTTTTCGAGGAAAATGGGAAAAGTGCAAAGGCTATAGTCTTTGTACTTTTTGCGACAAAAAAATCGATTTTCTTAAAATTAACGCAAATAGCTTCAAACTTCTAATACACGTTATTTATGAATAAATTAAGGATTATTAGGCTCTAAATACGATTTTTAATTTTTCGAGGAAAATGGGAAAAGTGCAAAGGCTATAGTCTTTGTACTTTTTGCGACAAAAAAATCGATTTTCTTAAAATTAACGCAAATAGCTTCAAACTTCTAATACACGTTATTTATGAACAAATTAGGGATTATTAGGCCCTAAATACGATTTTTAATTTTTCGAGGAAAATGGGAAAAGTGCAAAGGCTATATATAGTCTTTGTACTTTTTGCGACAAAAAAATCGATTTTATTAAAATTAACGCAAATAGCTTCAAACTTCTAATACACGTTATTTATGAACAAATTAGGGATTATTAGGCCCTAAATACGATTTTTAATTTTTCGAGGAAAATGGGAAAAGTGCAAAGGCTATAGTCTTTGTACTTTTTGCGACAAAAAAATCGATTTTCTTAAAATTAACGCAAATAGCTTCAAACTTCTAATACACGTTATTTATGAACAAATTAGGGATTATTAGGCTCTAAATACGATTTTTAATTTTTCGAGGAAAATGGGAAAAGTGCAAAGGCTATAGTCTTTGTACTTTTTGCGACAAAAAAATCTATTTTCTTAAAATTAACGCAAATAGCTTCAAACTTCTAATACACGTTATTTATGAACAAATTAAGGATTATTAGGCTCTAAATACGATTTTTAATTTTTCGAGGAAAATGGGAAAAGTGCAAAGGCTATAGTCTTTGTACTTTTTGCGACAAAAAAATCGATTTTATTAAAATTAACGCAAATAGCTTCAAACTTCTAATACACGTTATTTATGAACAAATTAGGGATTATTAGGCCCTAAATACGATTTTTAATTTTTCGAGGAAAATGGGAAAAGTGCAAAGGCTATATATAGTCTTTGTACTTTTTGCGACAAAAAAATCGATTTTCTTAAAATTAACGCAAATAGCTTCAAACTTCTAATACACGTTATTTATGAACAAATTAGGGATTATTAGGCTCTAAACACGATTTTTAATTTTTCGAGGAAAATGGGAAAAGTGCAAAGGCTATAGTCTTTGTACTTTTTGCGACAAAAAAATCGATTTTCTTAAAATTAACGCAAATAGCTTCAAACTTCTAATACACGTTATTTATGAACAAATTAGGGATTATTAGGCCCTAAATACGATTTTTAATTTTTCGAGGAAAGTGGGAAAAGTGCAAAGGCTATAGTCTTTGTACTTTTTGCGACAAAAAAATCGATTTTTTTAAAATTAACGTAAATAGCTTCAAACTTCTAATACACGTTATTTATGAACAAATTAAGGATTATTAGGCTCTAAATACGATTTTTAATTTTTCGAGGAAAATGGGAAAAGTGCAAAGGCTATAGTCTTTGTACTTTTTGCGACAAAAAAATCGATTTTCTTAAAATTAACGCAAATAGCTTCAAACTTCTAATACACGTTATTTATGAACAAATTAGGGATTATTAGGCCCTAAATACGATTTTTAATTTTTCGAGGAAAATGGGAAAAGTGCAAAGGCTATAGTCTTTGTACTTTTTGCGACAAAAAAATCGATTTTCTTAAAATTAACGCAAATAGCTTCAAACTTCTAATACACGTTATTTATGAATAAATTAAGGATTATTAGGCTCTAAATACGATTTTTAATTTTTCGAGGAAAATGGGAAAAGTGCAAAGGCTATATATAGTCTTTGTACTTTTTGCGACAAAAAAATCGATTTTCTTAAAATTAACGCAAATAGCTTCAAACTTCTAATACACGGTATTTATGAACAAATTAAGGATTATTAGGCCCTAAATACGATTTTTAATTTTTCGAGGAAAATGGGAAAAGTGCAAAGGCTATATATAGTCTTTGTACTTTTTGCGACAAAAAAATCGATTTTATTAAAACTAACGCAAATAGCTTCAAACTTCTAATACACGTTATTTATGAACAAATTAAGGATTATTAGGCCCTAAATACGATTTTTAATTTTTCGAGAAAAATGGGAAAAGTGCAAAGGCTATAGTCTTTGTACTTTTTGCGACAAAAAAATCGATTTTCTTAAAATTAACGCAAATAGCTTCAAACTTCTAATACACGTTATTTATGAACAAATTAAGGATTATTAGGCCCTAAATACGATTTTTAATTTTTCGAGGAAAGTGGGAAAAGTGCAAAGGCTATAGTCTTTGTACTTTTTGCGACAAAAAAATCGATTTTTTAAAAATTAACGTAAATAGCTTCAAACTTCTAATACACGTTATTTATGAACAAATTAAGGATTATTAGGCTCTAAATACGATTTTTAATTTTTCGAGGAAAATGGGAAAAGTGCAAAGGCTATAGTCTTTGTACTTTTTGCGACAAAAAAATCGATTTTCTTAAAATTAACGCAAATAGCTTCAAACTTCTAATACACGTTATTTATGAACAAATTAAGGATTATTAGGCTCTAAATACGATTTTTAATTTTTCGAGGAAAATGGGAAAAGTGCAAAGGCTATAGTCTTTGTACTTTTTGCGACAAAAAAATCGATTTTCTTAAAATTAACGCAAATAGCTTCAAACTTCTAATACACGTTATTTATGAACAAATTAAGGATTATTAGGCTCTAAATACGATTTTTAATTTTTCGAGGAAAATGGGAAAAGTGCAAAGGCTATTATAGTCTTTGTACTTTTTGCGACAAAAAAATCGATTTTCTTAAAATTAACGCAAATAGCTTCAAACTTCTAATACACGTTATTTATGAACAAATTAAGGATTATTAGGCCCTAAATACGATTTTTAATTTTTCGAGGAAAGTGGGAAAAGTGCAAAGGCTATAGTCTTTGTACTTTTTGCGACAAAAAAATCGATTTTCTTAAAATTAACGCAAATAGCTTCAAACTTCTAATACACGTTATTTATGAACAAATTAGGGATTATTAGGCCCTAAATACGATTTTTAATTTTTCGAGGAAAATGGGAAAAGTGCAAAGGCTATAGTCTTTGTACTTTTTGCGACAAAAAAATCGATTTTCTTAAAATTAACGCAAATAGCTTCAAACTTCTAATACACGTTATTTATGAACAAATTAAGGATTATTAGGCTCTAAATACGATTTTTAATTTTTCGAGGAAAATGGGAAAAGTGCAAAGGCTTATAGTCTTTGTACTTTTTGCGACAAAAAAATCGATTTTCTTAAAATTAACGTAAATAGCTTCAAACTTCTAATACACGTTATTTATGAACAAATTAAGGATTATTAGGCTCTAAATACGATTTTTAATTTTTCGAGGAAAATGGGAAAAGTGCAAAGGCTATAGTCTTTGTACTTTTTGCGACAAAAAAATCGATTTTCTTAAAATTAACGCAAATAGCTTCAAACTTCTAATACACGTTATTTATGAACAAATTAGGGATTATTAGGCCCTAAATACGATTTTTAATTTTTCGAGGAAAATGGGAAAAGTGCAAAGGCTATAGTCTTTGTACTTTTTGCGACAAAAAAATCGATTTTATTAAAATTAACGCAAATAGCTTCAAACTTCTAATACACGTTATTTATGAACAAATTAAGGATTATTAGGCTCTAAATACGATTTTTAATTTTTCGAGGAAAATGGGAAAAGTGCAAAGGCTATAGTCTTTGTACTTTTTGCGACAAAAAAATCGATTTTATTAAAATTAACGCAAATAGCTTCAAACTTCTAATACACGTTATTTATGAACAAATTAGGGATTATTAGGCCCTAAATACGATTTTTAATTTTTCGAGGAAAATGGGAAAAGTGCAAAGGCTATAGTCTTTGAACTTTTTGCGACAAAAAAATCGATTTTTTAAAAATTAACGTAAATAGCTTCAAACTTCTAATACACGTTATTTATGAACAAATTAAGGATTATTAGGCTCTAAATACGATTTTTAATTTTTCGAGGAAAATGGGAAAAGTGCAAAGGCTATATAGTCTTTGTACTTTTTGCGACAAAAAAATCGATTTTCTTAAAATTAACGCAAATAGCTTCAAACTTCTAATACACGTTATTTATGAACAAATTAGGGATTATTAGGCTCTAAATACGATTTTTAATTTTTCGAGGAAAATGGGAAAAGTGCAAAGGCTATGTCTTTGTACTTTTTGCGACAAAAAAATCGATTTTCTTAAAATTAACGCAAATAGCTTCAAACTTCTAATACACGTTATTTATGAACAAATTAGGGATTATTAGGCTCTAAATACGATTTTTAATTTTTCGAGGAAAATGGGAAAAGTGCAAAGGCTATAGTCTTTGTACTTTTTGCGACAAAAAAATCGATTTTCTTAAAATTAACGCAAATAGCTTCAAACTTCTAATACACGTTATTTATGAACAAATTAGGGATTATTAGGCTCTAAATACGATTTTTAATTTTTCGAGGAAAATGGGAAAAGTGCAAAGGCTATAGTCTTTGTACTTTTTGCGACAAAAAAATCGATTTTCTTAAAATTAACGCAAATAGCTTCAAACTTCTAATACATGTTATTTATGAACAAATTAGGGATTATTAGGCTCTAAATACGATTTTTAATTTTTCGAGGAAAATGGGAAAAGTGCAAAGGCTATAGTCTTTGTACTTTTTGCGACAAAAAAATCGATTTTCTTAAAATTAACGCAAATAGCTTCAAACTTCTAATACACGTTATTTATGAACAAATTAGGGATTATTAGGCTCTAAATACGATTTTTAATTTTTCGAGGAAAATGGGAAAAGTGCAAAGGCTATAGTCTTTGTACTTTTTGCGACAAAAAAATCGATTTTCTTAAAATTAACGCAAATAGCTTCAAACTTCTAATACACGTTATTTATGAACAAATTAGGGATTATTAGGCCCTAAATACGATCTTTAATTTTTCGAGGAAAATGGGAAAAGTGCAAAGGCTATAGTCTTTGTACTTTTTGCGACAAAAAAATCGATTTTATTAAAATTAACGTAAATAGCTTCAAACTTCTAATACACGTTATTTATTAACAAATTAAGGATTATTAGGCTCTAAATACGATTTTTAATTTTTCGAGGAAAATGGGAAAAGTGCAAAGGCTATATAGTCTTTGTACTTTTTGCGACAAAAAAATCGATTTTCTTAAAATTAACGCAAATAGCTTCAAACTTCTAATACACGTTATTTATGAACAAATTAGGGATTATTAGGCTCTAAATACGATTTTTAATTTTTCGAGGAAAATGGGAAAAGTGCAAAGGCTATAGTCTTTGTACTTTTTGCGACAAAAAAATCGATTTTCTTAAAATTAACGCAAATAGCTTCAAACTTCTAATACACGTTATTTATGAACAAATTAGGGATTATTAGGCTCTAAATACGATTTTTAATTTTTCGAGGAAAATGGGAAAAGTGCAAAGGCTATAGTCTTTGTACTTTTTGCGACAAAAAAATCGATTTTCTTAAAATTAACGCAAATAGCTTCAAACTTCTAATACACGTTATTTATGAACAAATTAGGGATTATTAGGCCCTAAATACGATTTTTAATTTTTCGAGGAAAATGGGAAAAGTGCAAAGGCTATAGTCTTTGAACTTTTTGCGACAAAAAAATCGATTTTTTAAAAATTAACGTAAATAGCTTCAAACTTCTAATACACGTTATTTATGAACAAATTAAGGATTATTAGGCTCTAAATACGATTTTTAATTTTTCGAGGAAAATGGGAAAAGTGCAAAGGCTATATAGTCTTTGTACTTTTTGCGACAAAAAAATCGATTTTCTTAAAATTAACGCAAATAGCTTCAAACTTCTAATACACGTTATTTATGAACAAATTAGGGATTATTAGGCTCTAAATACGATTTTTAATTTTTCGAGGAAAATGGGAAAAGTGCAAAGGCTATAGTCTTTGTACTTTTTGCGACAAAAAAATCGATTTTCTTAAAATTAACGCAAATAGCTTCAAACTTCTAATACACGTTATTTATGAACAAATTAGGGATTATTAGGCTCTAAATACGATTTTTAATTTTTCGAGGAAAATGGGAAAAGTGCAAAGGCTATAGTCTTTGTACTTTTTGCGACAAAAAAATCGATTTTCTTAAAATTAACGCAAATAGCTTCAAACTTCTAATACACGTTATTTATGAACAAATTAGGGATTATTAGGCTCTAAATACGATTTTTAATTTTTCGAGGAAAATGGGAAAAGTGCAAAGGCTATATAGTCTTTGTACTTTTTGCGACAAAAAAATCGATTTTCTTAAAATTAACGCAAATAGCTTCAAACTTCTAATACACGTTATTTATGAACAAATTAGGGATTATTAGGCCCTAAATACGATTTTTAATTTTTCGAGGAAAATGGGAAAAGTGCAAAGGCTAGTCTTTGTACTTTTTGCGACAAAAAAATCGATTTTTTTAAAATTAACGCAAATAGCTTCAAACTTCTAATACACGTTATTTATGAACAAATTAAGGATTATTAGGCTCTAAATACGATTTTTAATTTTTCGAGGAAAATGGGAAAAGTGCAAAGGCTCTTTGTACTTTTTGCGACAAAAAAATCGATTTTCTTAAAATTAACGCAAATAGCTTCAAACTCTTACACCCAGTGACGAGTTAAAAGAAATCGTTTGTAAAAACTTGGCAAGAACAAAAACAGTTTAATAACAGAGCTATCAAATAATTCGTCTTAGCTGGGACACCCTGTATAGTTGAAAATAAGTTTAACTTATGTAAGTAATAAATACAAACAAGTTTTTATTTCAACTTTTATCAATAATTAGACAAAATGTAATAGGAGCACATTGTGCATGTATCCAGTAAATTACACTCGTCGATGACTAAATCCGTTCTAGTTTCGCGAATCTTTGTTTCACATTATTTTACATAATCTACGTAATAAATTTTAAGATCATATCGTTGTTACAGCATCTTCTTATGTGAACGGAGAAATTTCACACTAATGAAGCAACGCGACACCGCCAAAATAGCCTCGGATATTGTTCATTTCCTTTCCTTTACCGCAAATTTTTGTAAATGAAGCTACCGACTTATTAGATCCTTAAATGATTTGCTTAAACAGCGTGTTTAAACTCTATTGCAACTCAACAAAGGCATTACCAGGTAACGAATTATTTATTTAACAGAAAAATACAATTTTAATCGTCTCAAATTAAGTCGAATTCTACAAAGTTATAACAAAGATGTTTTAATACTAGAACATACACAACGTTTTATTACGTAGAAGAGAAATATAACATTTACAAATTCGCTCTTTATTCTAATTAAAAGCGTGAAAATGTCGGCGTTCCGATGTAAATAGCGTAGCGTTTACATGAAAAAGATGCAGTGGCAGTGTATCCTGACACTTGCGCTTATGCGGGAGTTCTCGGCTCCTAGTTTTGCATATGGAATGAGCCCGTGACGTTAAATATGTTGCATACTCCCTCAGCTGTCATAACAATGTATTTTAATACAACATGCATGTAAAGTCGAGAGCAGGGAACACGTGTAGAGGAATCCGCTTGGATCCTGCATCCGAGCCTCGCAGGACCGCAGTAAAATCCCTGTCTAATGCGCTTTGTAATGCACATTATTCTACAAGGATTATTCAGTTGGAAAAATACGTGAGCACTCCTACATGCCACTGAAATATTACTTGTATTTCGCACTCGTCGTCTTTCCATTTTCCCCAACGTTTTTTCCATTACTTTCATTATAAATAGTCATATTACACCGTGTACTTTAAAAAAATACCAAATATATTTTTTCCGTTCATAACCTTGTTTTTTTCGCTCGTTATTTTAAAGTACACTCTTTCGTATACGGGGTGTTGCAATATGCTTGGAGTTTCACACCTAACTTCACTATAATTAGTGGTAAAAAGCTCGTTAAATACGAAAAGTGGTACAGCTTATTAATGAGACGATTTTACTTTTTTATTATATGAAAGAAATAGTGAACGAAAAGCTAAAACATTCGCGGTCAGTTAGAAAAAAACATTCCAATCACTTGGAGAAAACGAAAAAGCTCCTCATTGGGAAGAAATCCTACAAGAAAACAATGAAATCCGACTTACAACACCAATTACTGAAATTCAAGAAAATTTTAACCCGAAAAAAAAAGCCTGGGTTTTATTTAATTATTGGTGAAGTGCTAAGACGTCTCCCAAAGATAGCTGTAGTCAAACTGACCACCCTAATAAATGCTGCGTTTAGGCTCAAGTACGTACCTAGGCTGTGGAAAGTTGCAGAGGTGATTATGATGCCTAAATTAGGGAAAACTCCCCATGAAGTTTGTTTTTACCGGCCGATCTCCTTGTTGCCTGTTATATCGAAACTAATCGAAAAGCTGTAGCTCAAAAGAATGTAACCGATAAAAGAAGAAAAAGATCGAATCCTCTCTCATCAATTTGGATTTAGAAATAAACATTCAACTATTGACCAAGTACATAGAATTACGAATTTCATAGAAAAAAGCGAAGGAATAGGAATCAAATATAAAAAAATCGGAAGGAATTCCTCTCTGTCCCTACACAATAAACTTTTGCTATACAAGCAAATTTTAAAGCCTGTATGGACAAATGGGATACCGCTATGGGGATGCACCAAACAGAGTAATATTCAGATCATCCAGAGATTCCAGAACAAAACACTAAAGAACATCGCTGATACACCTTGGTATTGCAGAAATAGTGACATACATCGGGACCTCAGCATGGACACTGTAACCAACACCAACCAATCTCTAGCTTTGCGTCTGTAAATTAACGGTCTATCTCTAATAATAAGCAAAATTTCTTAAATCAGCGGAAAATAAATAAATAAATAAATATTAGGATGTTTCGTTGGCAATGTATCATATGCCATAAACTACAAAAATATGTATGAAACTCGAGGGTTGAAGAAAAGTTCGAGAAATTGTCAGCCATGCAAAGGAAAGCATTATATTAGCACTTTAATTGTATGTAGATCACTAATAAAGACCAAGTAATTTATAAAAAGACCTAGAAAAGTACTGCTGTCTAAGCAAATAATATAAAAAGCGATTAGTAAAATGTACGAGCCTTTAATATGTTTTCAACTAAAAGTTTTATTTGATCACACGAATCGTGCACAGATTATGTGAAAACGAAGTACCCTAACAAGAAATATACATAGATACTGCTATTTTTTAAAACAAGAATGTATAAATTGGTAGTTTTACAAAGACATATTCAGAGACCAATTTATTTTTGCACTAATTTATGTAGAAAAATACCTAATTCCCGGAATACTAGAATATGTTGTTTCCCGGAATGTAGAGACAAAACGTGAGCTTAGGGACATTTTTGTTTGTTTCATATTGTTTACTTCAATGATTAAGGCAGTCGTCCAAGACACAACTTTACAACATAGGCCAATATGGTTCTAACTAGAAACCTGCGGATGCGGAAACAACCTTAATGATTTTCCCAGGAGATGTATGAAGTCTAACCTTTTGTAGAAATAACGGCATATGTTATTCACATAGTACACAATTACAGCAAACAAGAAGAACTCGTTTTACGTTTTTCTCGACATTTATCAAATAAATGTTCTCAAATATGGCTATCGCCCCAATGAGTTTATTAAATGTTTTTTACCGTCTTAGACTTTTACAACTTGCGCAACGCAGGGATTAATAAATACACTAAAATAGTTGGAACATTTAAAAGCTTTAAAATAAAATTTAAAAAAAACTAAAAAAAAATGGTTGGAGATCATAGGACACAATCTAAAATTATTTCCAGCTATACAGAGTGTTTGATTTCCGTGCACCGATGTGTAGCATTTCTATTTTAAAATCAACACCCTGTATATTTTTTATTTTTTGAATTCCAAATTGAATTTTCTTAAAAAAATGTAAAAGGTTTTATGTACTAAAAGTCAATTGTTTTTGAATTATTAACGTTTTTTTTCAAATATCGACCGATTTAGACAGATCCTTAACAAAATATTCATATTTAGCGATTTAACGTCAGTGTAAAATAATTTGGTAGTTTTGTTAACAATACTCTTATAGTGTCTTCTGAACAATTAAACTTATTAAATACATAATTTACAGGGGGGTTTGTTTTGGTCGGTCTATGTAGATAAATTTAAAACACGAATAAGTCGATTTTTTTAAATATGTATTAGTTTTAGATGTAATACACCCCTATTATTTTTTAAAGACAATTAAATTATCTACACGAAAATGTAAAAAAAATACAAGATGTTCTATTTAAAAAAATCGACTTATTCGTGTTGAAATTCAGCTACACGGACAGACAAAAACAAACAACCTGTGTATTATTTAAAAAGTTCAATTGTTCAGAAGGCACTATAAGAGTAATGTTAACAAAAGTACCACTTATTTTACACTGACATTGTTAAATCGCTAAATATGAATATTTTGTTGAAGATCGGTAACAGTCAATAATTTCAGAAAAACGTAAATAATTCAAAATCTTAATTTTATGTACATACATTTTTTAATGACAATATAATTTTGAATCAAAAAAATAACAAATATACAGAGTGAACAAACTTAAATTGTAAAAAAAGGTCATTAGTTTGACTGTGGAGTAGGATTATTTTCTCATCAGCTGAACCCTTTATTGACCAACCCTTACATGGAGAACAAATGCATTTCTTACGATTTTCATTGTCAAAATTGCAAAAAAGGAATTAGTGTGACTGGGGGGTGGGTTTATTTTCTTTCAAGCTGAACCGTTTATTTACCAACCCTTAAATGACACAAACTTTTTATTTACAGCATTTGTAGAACCAATGCATTGCTTAAGATTCTCATTGTCGAAATTGTAAAAAAGGAATTAGTTTGACTGGAGGGTGGGTTTATTTTCTTTCAAGTTGAACCGTTTATTGACCAACCCTTAAATGACACAAACTTTTTATTTACAGCGTTTGTAGAACAAATGCTTTGCTTAAGATTCTCAATGTCAAAATTGTTAAAAAGGAATTAGTTTGACTGGGGGGTGGGTTTATTTTCTTTCAAGGTGAACCGTTTATTGACCATACCTTACAAAACACAAAACTTTTTATTTACAGCGTTTGTAGAACAAATGCTTTGCTTAAGGTTCTCAATGTCAAAATTGTTAAAAAGTCATTAGTTTGACTGTGGGATAGGACTATTTTCTTATTAACTGAACCCTCTATTGACCAACCCTTAAATGAAACAAACTTTTTATTCACAGCGTTTCGAGAATAATTGCATTGTTTAAGATTCACATTGTTAACATTTAATTGTGTTTTAAGACTTTTTTTCTACTTTGAATTTGAATAATAAAGCAGCTAATAAATAATATGCACTAGACTAGCACACCCTGTATAACTTGAATTAAAAAGCAATTTGTTTTATTAAAAAAGTGTCTTATAAAATGTTTACACTGGCTAAAGCCAGTTTTAAAAAACACTCGTCCCTTTATTTGTAGATTTCGTATTTGCATATATTTTTTTTTTTAAATTGCCACTTCTTTTTAATTAGATATATTTTAAACAAAGCCTGGAAGAGTGATAAAATGCTATACAGTACCTCGTGATTTATCTAACCAAAAAGTGTTTTAAAATGTATTACAGAACGATCGTAACTGCAAACGATAAAAAATTATAGTCGCGGATGTCCATATTTCTTCCGACGATGTCCGTAAGCTGGTCCGATAAATGCCGAGTCCCTGGACCTTATTCTTTATGACGGCGAATCCATTACACGGCATTCATCGCGTCCGTATCAAATTATATCCTCTAAGGACAATTTATGAGGAGGCAATTATAATACGAACTCTTTCAACCTTCATTTTTCAGGCGAAGATTAATATCTTAGTAGACCCCGTTTGTTACACTATTTATACGGGTATTTTGTTTTTGTGCAAAAAAATACTCTTACGGTCATATATTATGGGAGTGAACGTCACAGGCATAACATTAAATAATATTAAATTTCCCTCGTGTTTGACCGATGCATAAATTTTATCTGAAATGGGTTGACTTTTACGGTAAGTTTTATTTAGCATCCCTCTTTACATAATTTGTTACTGTTTTGGTAGTTTATTGCGCCCTCGGTGACTTGCACTAAAATAGCTTCATGGTAATTACCTATGCTCAGATAACGTACATCACTCCAGTTATCAACTAAAACGAGTTATAGGTCTTTTAGGGACAGCGTTTTACCGCTTTACCTACTCCTACTTAGCTCCAAAGTTTGCTAATACCGAAAATATCAAAAGCCCCGAGCGATGAACATATTTTACCAATCAAACTCTGAAAAAGTAATAAAAATACACAGAAATATTGGTAAAACTACCACTTCCACCCACTAATACAACTTGCACTTTTCATCATTTTCACATTAATCAATACTAAGCACAGTTTCTCTTCTAAAACGGATCACTTAAAAAAGTATTTTAAATTAAAACGTCCATTGATTAGTGATTAGCAATGATATAAAATTAAGCTTTGTCTATTTTTGAACCCATCTCTTGGACATGCTATTATCAGGAGATAACAAAGATTACAATGGAAGAATTAGAAAAATTAAAGATCGGAAAAGCCGCAGGTAAAAATGGTATTACACCGGAAATTATTAAATACTTGGAAGAATTAGAGAAAGAAGCACTATGGGCTCTATTGAATCAAGAAAAGTACCAAGGGATTGGAACATTGAAATAATTTTACCATTATGCAAGAAAGGGGACAAAATCGATTGTTCTAACTATAAAGGAATAACATTAATGAGTATATCAGGAAAAATATTGGCAAGAGTAATGGAAGGCAGGCTAAAAGAAAAAATAGAAAGTGCAGTAGAAGAATCCCAATACGGTTTCAGAAGAGGAAGGAGTGCACAAGACCCAGTCTTTATATTGAGACAAACAATCGAAAAGAACTTAACAACAAACTAGGAAATACATTTATGTTTAATAGACTTGGAAAAAACACTCGATAAAATCAAAAGAAAAGACTTATGGAGGGGCCTAAGAAGGAAGGGAATAGAAATAGAAACAATCGACATAACAAAAGCGATGTCCGAATAAACGATAAATATTGTAAGAACACAAAATGAAGAATCGGAAGAGTTTGAGACAAAATAGGGCTTGAAACAAGGAGCGTGCTCAGTCCATTATTATCCTCAGTAGTTACAGATGGAGTAATTATAAAAGTAAAACAAAAAATGAGACCGTTTCACCCAGGCAACTGGAAAATGTAAAAAATAAACATAACTGAGCTGATGTTCGCAGACGACATGGTCTTAGTCGCGGAAACAGAAAAGAATGTGCAAAAGAATGTAGAAACTCTAAACCAGGAATTGGAAAAAATTAGTATGAAAATAAATACCAAAAAAACTAAACTGATGATCTTACAACAGAGAACTAAAGGCATAACATCATTTTAAATGGGCTTAGGTTGGAACAGGTGGAAAGCTTTAAATATTTAGAAGTGATCATAGAGAAAAATGGAGAAATGGATAAGGAAATAAGCGAAAAGACAGGAAATGTGGGAAGAATATTCAACAGTTTAAAAACAAAATTTTTTGGAAATTGGGAAGTCCCAAAACGAATAAAAGTGGAAGTGTTAAAAAAAGGTAGCAACTCCGGCACTTTTATACGGAAGTGAAACGTGGACACTTACAAATAAAAACGGTAGCCGTGTGAATGCAGCAAAAATGGGATTTCTAAGAAAAATCCAAGGAAAACCAAGAAAGATAGAATCAGAAACGAAACATATAGAGAACAATTAAAGATAAAATCAGTTGAAATTTAAATACATGAAAGACAGCTGGGATGGTTGGGTCACATTTATAGGATGGAAGAAGAGAGGTTGTTAACCAGAAAAGCCTATGAAGCAAGATCACTAGGAAAACAAAAGAAGTAGACCGAAAAAGACTGGAAAGACGAAGTTAAAAAAGCAGCAACGGATAAAAACATCAAATTGAAAGACATAAAAAGGCTAGCACAAAACAAAAAAACGTGGAAAAAAGTCAGAACAACACAACTCCAACAGTCCTACACCTAACAGTAGAAGGACTCATGACTAAATAAGTAATATAAAAATATAAATATTATTATTTATATGTTGCAAAACAAATTGTCAATACTCTTCGGGTGTGTATATATAAAGAGTTTACAATAAAAATGATAAATATGAAAAAGATTACGGCTTTTTTCACAAAAGCTGTTTAAAAATAAACATGTCAGACAACACAGATATAAATTAAACGAACCGGATGACTAACACGCCATTTTGTTTTAGATTCTTGAGGCGGTTTTTAAAAATAAAAAATTAAAATGTCTAGTGTTTGTGGGTTGTAGCTAATGATCACTAAGGTGAAATAACAAGAATGCCGTAACTACGGCATTTATTAATTGTTTTTCTGCTTATTCGACGCAAAGTCAATAGTGTACTGCCGTTTCCTCGAATTAGATATAAAATTAACCGCATGTACACAGCCACACACTTAAAAAATATATTAAAAGGAATGTAATATCTCATGGGTTGCTTTGGCTTATTTTCTTAGTAGCCACGAGATATTTCTAAGTTTATTAAAATATATATTTCCCGTTCGACCAACTCGGCGAAAAATATTAAACTATAAGAGAGCCCAAAATTTAGTGCACCGATGAAACTTTAAATATAACCTGGGGAATAAATCTCTAAACTTCGTATGTTTTATTTAAGTAACCCAAAACACTCATAAATTTCTGGAAGTTCAACTTTGGCCTGTTTTGTAATCTACGAAACGTATTTTGCCTTAAACGCAAAATGTGTAAAACAAGTCTGAAAATAGACCACACAAACTGAACAAACACAATATAGATGTTACAATACAAGCATAATATTCAGCACTTTTTAATACAAATCCCCCATTTCTAAAGATGTTTTAGTCACATACAAAACTTTTCAATAATGTCCTTAGTTCGTTTATTTTTTTCTTCTTAATCTGTTCCTGTACCTATCGGTGTCGAGGTATGCTTTTCTATTTCTGTGTTAAGTTTCTCCACTCCTGCCTATCGTTAGCTGATTGTGGCACATCTCTCCACCCGACTCCTTTTTCTGCTAGTCTCTGCCTCACTTCTTTTTCCCATTTTATTCTTGGTCTTCCTCTATTTCCTTTTCCCTCCATCTTCTTTTTCCATTCTATTTTAGCATATCTACTTTCTGATATGCGTAGTAAATGTCCAAGCCATCTTAATTAATTCGTCTCCATCTTTTTCTGAATATCTGTTACTCCCAGATTATTTCGATTTTTTTTATTACTAATTTTATCGATCAGTCTACATATCTCTATTCTTCGCAGATATCTCATTTCCTGTGCCTATATTCTTTGTTTTTGTGTTAGTGTCTAAGTTTCTGAACTGTACGTGAGAATGGGTACTTACACTGCATTAAAAATTCGCGTTTTCTTTTTTTTTTATATATCCTTCTTACTTAATAAAAGTTTATTAGTGGCGTAGTAATATTTCGTCACTGCCGCTATTCTGTTATTCAGATCTTCCTCCAATTTGCCATTCTCTGCAATTATTGTTCCTAAATATTTAAAATTTGCTACCTGCTCTTTTTTTTTTTGGTGCAACTTAATTGTAACTGGTTCATTATCTCTTTTTTTATTAGTTTTTTTAGTAGATTTTCTTGCATTGATTTTATTATAAATAACCCATAGACTTTTTACTCTATATCAGTTTTTCTCAACCTATTTTACTTGCGTCCCCCTTGTTTATATCAAATTTTAATGCTCTTTCCTTTTCATATCATTGTCTATTGCACCCCGTTCCATTCTCTTCATCGAGATATTGTAAAATACCCTATTTGTTTTATTTCGCAGCCGTCTTTGAAGTTTTTATATTTTAGTGTATTTTTATAATAATAAATGGCTGGTTATTTACAAAAATATGTACTTTGTGTTGTTATTAGGGCACTTAATTTTTTACAATAATAGACATCTAAACCAGTTTAAAAAATTATTATCACATTCCTCTGCGATGCATTTTGAAAGTAGCAACATAGTGTTTAATAAACGGAATATCGTTTAAAAAAGTTTTTGCTTAAATGTACATGACTAATAAACGTCAGTTTTGAAATTGCACAGTAATAAACGTGCCATATACTTTATGGGTGTGACATAACTATATTTTATGTTTGTATCTTATTTATAGTCATGTGATTTATATTATGCAAGCTGTTGTATAACACTGCCGCATTCAAAAATTGACAACTGCTACGTTTCTATAAAATACACAACATATGTATGTCATGATTATTAAATAACTGCTTTATGCAGAAGTTAATAACTATTTAAATAATCATTGTCGTGTAGAAAACCTTTTTTTGTTAAGGTAATCTATGATGCTGGCTTATAATAAATGTTTAAATCTCTATGCATACCTATAAGTAAAAACAGGGTGTTTCTTAAGCATTGCAAAAAACTTCGGGAGGTGATTCCTTATCGAAAATTAAGGGGGATCTTTTATATAAAATGTTTTCCTTAGACATCTCCTTTCGGAGTTACACCTCCCTAAAGGAGAGCGGAAAAATTAGCTTTTTATTTTATTTCTTAAATTTGGATAAAAGTAGGACAATGATATTAGGTAGATGTTTTATACTTATTGAAAGCTTTCCCATAGTAATATTTATAATTACCGCCCTTCCACCTTCACAGGGGGCTGAAAAGTGCGACCCCTGTTGGTTTTTCTATCAGAACTTTTTGGTGGGTTAAAATTTTGCAACTAAAAATCTGCTTTTTGAAAGCTTGGTTTATTTGGAAACTTTTTTATTCTTTAGTTTTTCTTGTAAAACCTGCCGTTTTTGAGTAAAAAATAAAATGACAAATAGTGACTCTGGCTGGCAAAAACTTAAACATATATTTTGTAACACCTGATTTTAACATTTGATTTTGCATCAGTCAGGATTATTTATTTAGGCAGTATTACACAAGATGTGAAAAAAGTTAAAAATTATCCGCTGTTGCAAACTGTTTGTTTTTAATTTATTGCATCAAATGTGTTACAAAACAATTATGCGTTTTTCTGATTGCGTTGCTTGCGTAATACTAAATTCTCCGATATCGTTTTTATTTGTATTTTATACGTTGCAACTTCAACCCTAACGCACGAAATTCTTAATTAATTCGTTGCACATCTGGCCTGTTTAATAAATCATCAGAAATATTTTTAATTTCATCCGTACGCTTCACATTCATGGCAGCCTTATTTCTATACAATAAGTCGTTTTTTTCCGCAACGTTTTTCAAATACCGTATTCCTAACGCATACAACATACTATATTCTAGAACACCCCCCATCCTAGATCCTATCATGGCCCGTTCTTTAAAAACACTGCCCTGATACAAGTCATCATTTATCTACTTCACCTTCTCGCAAGCAACATACGTTATATAGTTATTGTTATTTTCTTTTCTTAAATCCATCACCCCTCGCGTATTGACACATATAGCACCACTCCAGCAATTCTCCTGTCTTTAAACAGCACGTTAAGAGATTTTTATTTTCAAAAGCTTACAACAAAAAATTAGAAGCGAAAGATTACGA
The DNA here is from genome assembly GCA_947652605.1 of Elmis aenea. Classification (NCBI taxonomy): domain Eukaryota; kingdom Metazoa; phylum Arthropoda; class Insecta; order Coleoptera; family Elmidae; genus Elmis; species Elmis aenea. The sequence goes on from OX393584.1 coordinate 29,945,955, forward strand.
TTATAAACCATTTATGCTGTTTCGTTCCAATATGAATGACCTCAACGTTGTTATGTTAGTTTACACATAATTTTTATATCATATAGAATCAATAAATAAACTAAATTGTATATGATACATCACAGTCAACTAACATTAAAGTAAAGTTAAAAAACACAAGCATGTAATTGATAAAAGTTAGCCGTGAAATTCTTTATCACAATATTAAGAAAATTATGTTTCTTTCTCTATAATTGCAAACCAAATAAAGTTTTCGTTATTAAATTGGTCATGTACACTGTACAGGGTGGGCAAATTTCGATGTTTTTATACGGAATCTCGGTAACTATAAGAGTTATCGAAAAACAGACCCCGTTTCCTCGATCTCTTTTTACGAGAAAAAGTACATGGTGAAAACTAAAATTGCTTATCGTCGTTTGTGGTCGATTTATCACCGATAACTCGATTTTTCGTTTTATGACTATATCCCGCTTGTTTATAAAAATAAAGAAAAATAATTTTGACGTTCTATGGCACTTTTTTGATAAGAATGCAGTGGCGCAGAAAATTAAAAAAAATAATCGAAATTCGAGTTGTGACATAAAGTTGTATTTTTTTAAACGGGAACTTATAATTAGCTGTGGCATCAAGAGAAAGAGGATTTTTCCACATTCCAATAATATATCATGTGGGGTCAATTTATTCATTTTCCTTACATTATAGCAAAAATTAGGTAATTTTTCATATTTTATTTTGTTTTTAGTAGTAGGCTTGTCATTAAGAATGTACCTGGTAAAACAAACTGCCATTCTGTTGTTTCATTAATAGTTTGACAGAAATAATCACGTTTATTTATTGATTGTTTATATTTTTGTACCTTAAATACACGAAATGGCTTACAAATATTACGAAAAGTATGATATGTTAGAATGTTACAATGTTTTATTCAAAGTAATAATAATTCTGAAGCTGCAAGTAAAACATATTTAATCGTTACCCAGAAAGAAGGCAATCTAATAAATCTATTTGTGGAAGATTAAAACAAAAAAATCTAATTTTGGGGACACTTTAAAGACGATTTATGTAAAAATAGTAATAATAATATGAAATATAGTATAAATGAAGAAAATTTTACAGTGTATTAATTTTGCTTTTATTATTCATGTGTTGAAAATTCAATGTAAACAGTTTTATATTATTTTTGAATTATCTTCTAGTTTGTCTACGCCACTGCATTCTTATCAAAAAAGTGCCTGCAGAACGTCAAAATTATTTTTCTTTATTTTCATAAACAAGCGAGATATAGTCATAAAACGAAAAGTCGAAAAATCGAGTTATCGGTGATAACTCGAAAACAAAAGACGATAACCAATTTTAGTTTTCGCCATTAACTTTTTCTTGTAAAAAGGGATCGAGGAAGCGGGAACCGTTTTTCGATACCTCTTATAGTTACCGCGATGAAAACATCAAAATTTGCCCACCCTGTACACTGTACAGTTCGTCGCCGGCCTCAAGGACTTTCCCACACACGACGAGGAAATCCTTAAGGTTTGAACTGCGCACTCCAAACCCCAAGGATATCTTGCACGTGCATGACTACCTTAAAATCACTCTTAAATCAAGCAGAAATAAATTGCTTAAGATGCACTTCAAATTTAAAATTTTCCTTTACAAATCATCTCTTGTGTCAGTTCTGAAAGAAACAGTATACCATGATAGAAAAGGGTAATATAATTGATTCAGTAAAGTAACATGTCACCAATCGAGTCACCGTACTCATAAATAATTAGTCCTGCGCAAAGTAGTTTTTCTCCATCTAAAATAAAATATAAATTAAATGTGCACGTTAGGGGAGTCTCAATTTGATTGTTGATATGGTAACATAAAGTTGATTTCATTTTATAATTACAGGCAATGCTGTAACTAGGGAACAAACGATGTCGACAACGGTTTGAAACGAAAGGGATGCCAAATTCAACGGCAGATCCAGAGTGGCACCACTGGGATACTTAACAGTAAATAGCAAATGCTTTGTTAAGGTCACTTATATTCGAGCAGCCAAGCGGAAATACTGAACAGTAAATATACCTAATATTCAGTGTTTAACCTGCAACGGCAATATTAATCTTAACATACAGAACCCGCTAGTTGGCGTTTGGTATTTAATAGTTGTCACGAAAAACCAATGTTAATTACGATTTCACAGTTTGTGCAAAAATGTCAGTGATTTATGAGAACCATCACATAAAAAATATACTTCCTTTCTTAAACTTGCCTTGTCTTCTGTCTATTAAAAAAAAACAACAGTAGTCGCACTTTTCAGCCCCATGTGAAGATGGAAGACGATTGAAAATATTGGGAAACCTTTTAATAAGTACAAAACATCTACCAAAGATAATTCTTCTACAGTTATCCAAATTTGAGAAATAAAATAAGAACCTAATTTTACAGCTCCCCTTCGGGGTGGTGTAACTCCGAAGGGAGACGTCTAAGAAAAATTTTTTATATGAAATACCCCCTTAATTTTCGATAAGGAATCACCTTCCGAATTTTTTTGCAAAACTTAAAAAACACCCTGTATATAACAAATTTAACACATCACCTGAGAGTATAAAAAATCTTTCCACTCACGACTTGAAGAAGAAATTAAGAAATGTTCTAATTTCTAAAGCTGACTATGGAGTTAGTGAATACCTAAATGAAGTTTCCTTTAAAAACTCTTCAAGTAAAGATAATTTTGTGTGTATACAGGGTGTGTAAAAATTGGCGGAAGCGCTACACGTGGCGATATTCTTCGTAAAATTCTAAGTCGAAAATCTTAATACGAAAATGTTGTACCATGCTTGCTCTGTCTGCAAGAGGTCCTCAAAGTTTTGACATTTAGTCCTTTAATAAGCGTTTATATTTAATACTTGCAAATGAAAAAGCTGCAATTTGGAATAAAAATAAATTTCGAATAGTATTTTTTCCTAGATATTGTGTTCTTCCTTTCAATAATTGGTGTTCAAAATATGTAAATCACTGATTTGAATGAAAATAATATATATGGCAACGTTGTCATTAGCTGTCATCTCTGTTTTTCTCGTAATTATTTCTAGTTTGTGTTTTACGATAAGTACCCAAAAGTTTGCAGCTATGTTTACGAACTGAAGGCTTTCAGTTCGAACAAAAATTGTAAATACCTTAGTAAAAATTGCTGATAAAAAAATGTCCAAACGCAAATCAATGTATGCAGTGTTGCCAATATTTTTTTTTCTTTAAATGGTTCCTGAGGCCATAGGAAGCATGGTACAACATTTTTGTATCAAGATTTTTACGAAGAACGTGTAGCGCTTCCGCCAATTTATACACACCCTGTATATGTGTATTATTATTATTGTGACATGTTCTACGCCTTTTTGAATATTCAGAACAAATAAAGATTATTATTATTACCATTTCCATAAAAAAACGGGTGATAAAACCAATCAACGAAAGTCTTAGAATATAGAACATAAAAATGTTGTTTTTTTTACTCTCCGAAAAATTTGCAATCCTTACATGCCTTATAAGACATGAAGACTCGCCACTTTTAACACAGTTTTGGAAATCATACTTCATATTAAAATTTGTGTTTAAATTCAAATTTTACATATTTTGTTAAGTAATTTATGTTTTACTTCTTAAATTTTTTTGAAAGCACTTGTGAACAGATAAAAGCAAACTTTTGTTCGCTCGCACATAAAACAATAATTATAGGCCTATTTTTTGTCAGTTTATCCATGTAATATTAAACGAATACGAAGATAAGAAAGCGGCTCTCTACTTTTTGTACTGTTTTGTAGTCCTTTAGGTAAACTGTTTTGTATTTGCAAGTATGGCGTGCTATTGTAACGGTAAAAATATAAAAGGTAATATACATGAGCAAAGTGTCATATTCAGACCGTTTTAGAACGATCAGTTTACTAGAAAAGGACTATTAGCTTGGCTCCATAGCATATTCATACTGAAGATATGGCGACACCGTATTGTACAGTTCTACAAGATTATTTTAGAAGCTCATTACACATCCCACGTCTCAATTTACATATTCATTTCTAATGTTTTGCATATAAAACATGAGCAAACTTAACATATTGTAACAATAGCTGTAAGATGTAAGAGGTATTGTTATATGCCAAAATTTACATTCGCTAGGTATTTCATTAGCTAAGGAAAGCATTAATTATGGGGTTGAAAATTAAGCGGGCCATACAATATTTATAACATAATTAATTTGTAATTAACAAATACAGCCACAAAATTTACAAAGATCAAACCGTTTTGAATCGATTTTATTTTCAGTGGCACACATTTGCATTCAGCTTCACTCATTTTGAACACTACAACTTATAATAATATCCATTCAATTCGATCGATTTACAATAAATATATTGCATAAGCAATTTTATTTTTAAATTCCACTTTACTTTTGAGAATCCTTTTTTAAAGACATAAAACAAATTGCAAATTTAACTACATGAATCTTTTTTAACTTTTAAGTATTTTGCAGCGTCATTCAAAAAGTAGGCAACAAATTCATAGAAATGATTAGTACAAAAAAAATCTTGACTAAATCGACATGTAAGATTTGAGTTGTTGAAAACAAACATATCTTTAACTGAAAACGTTTTTATTTTACAACGAAAAAATGTTTTTGAACTTTTGAGCAATTGAACATCACTCTTGTAAGGACGGTATAAACTCGATGTTTCCTCCGGACAATGACTGATCGAATACCGCTTTGAAACACTTTTGTCCAACTTCAAACATGTTTTGTCCTTTGCCGTAGCGTTTGTAGTGATCATCTCCGACATATTCCGGTAAAACAAGTTATTATTTATGCCAATTTCTGTTTAACCAAGTTCATCGAGCAACAATTTTTGTACAATATTGCAGAACCTATGTCAGTTAATATTAATAATGTTACTGTTTCTATATAAATAAATCACATACTCGCTGTTGAATCGAACACTGAAACATGGATTCAACATGCTGAGGTACCTTTTACAAAAAAAAGTTTAAAATGAAGATGATATATAAGCAAATCTTCACTTTAAGTAAAATTTTCGGTTACTGCTTACAAAGTTTTGTACCATCTCCTTAAAATCTTTATTAATAAACATTGTTTCAGAAGTAATTTGATATTTCAGATCTTAATTTGGTGAGCAAGAAGTAGTTGGTATTGTTATGATGAATAAAGTGCAATTAAAAACAACAAAAAAGTTTACGAGGGCTGTTCGATAAGTCTAAGAGTTGGCGCCACCAGTACGTATCAAGGTTAATTTTTGTGACTATAGGAGCACACACTAAGTTTCAGTCAGATCGATCTAGTAGAGTGGGAGAAAGATTATTAAACGCCATCAAGAGTAGTAGAAATAATGTGCGAACCCATTCCCAGGAATTTATAACAACAGTGGGAGTAAGGAGGCACATTAAGTCCACTGCTCTTTATAATTCTTATGGATAAAATAATTAAAGAATGTAAGCAAAACACAAAGAACGCCTACTGGGGTTGAAATGAACTAAAACCAATATCCTTAACAGAACTAGCCTTTGCAGATGATGTGGTGCTATTAGCTAAAAGCGAAAAGGACTTACAACTCAATCTAGACGTATGGGCAGATACATTAAGTAGATATAATATGAATATGAATATAACCAAGACAAAGGCCATGGTTTTTCTCTAATATCTCAAGAACCGGAAATGATAGAATATTTTTGAAAACGGTTCTGAGTTTGTCCCAAAAAACTGCCCATTTTTGGTAATTTAACCGTTTCTCTATCTTGACTATTAAGCGAGATACCCATGTAATCCCATCGAATTTGGAACACCCTGTACATATTGACAGTTTTAAAGTTATTTCGATTATATTTATGGACCGACTTTCATTTATGTGTTAATTTTTCTATATCTGAATCCTTAGCAAATGTAAAAGAAAGAATACATTTAACCATAGTTAAATGTAAAACGGTATGAGGTTATAATATTACGGTTCATTATGGATGTATTAATGCACTTGCGCCACTAAAACATTTGACTTGCATTAAATATTTATGAATGTACATTAGAGCTTCGCGGCATTTGTGTGAAAATTGTAGGCAAAGTAATTAACTATGAATGAGTTTCGTTCTACAACGCGTAAAGGGTAAGTTGGGCGATAAATCGTACAGTGTAGAAACTATTTTGTATTGATGCGAGTACATTCAGGCGTTTTGCTAAGCTCCGGTTGTATCAAGTGCCTAGTGGAGGTGAAATATTCGATGCACTACGTTCGAAGAGATAAAAATTAAAACAAAGGATACCATTACGAATCAAAGCCGTTCCTTTAAACTGAATGATCAAATTTAATGATTATACTCGACAACATTTTTAGTGTCAACAATTCAATAACAATGGCACTTTTATTTTATAGCCCGTTCAGTGACTTTCAAATTAATTGTCTGCAAGCGAAATGTGTTGGAACAGAACAAAAGATTGCGAGGAGGACATCAATCATACGAAACATAAAAAATAAAATCAGCAATTTAGGTGCAATATTCACTAATGATATTTAGTAACGAAATTTCAAAAGTTCAACTCACTTTCAATTTAAGCTTTAAGCCAACTATTGGGTGTACCACTTAACTCGAATTTTTGTGTGGTCCTTTACTATAAGAGATGGAGATTCAGTTAAATTGGCTCGAAGCTACAAAGAATAACTCTGAATCTGCAGGGTTATTCTAATAATGTTCTAAGAACTGCAAAAAACTATTTTGTTGCTTTTATACCTTGTTTAAAACATCTGAATACAGTAAATAATCGACAAAGGCAACTTTTCTGAATCGATTTTGGTTGTAATAGTTGCTTTTTTCGAATTTTGTTGCTTTTGTCAAACAGGGTTCACTATTTTAAAACAATTTGAATTAAAATTTATTCATCTTCAAAAATTGAGAAAAAATTAAAGATTTATTGTTGCCAGAGAAAAACAAGTTGGTGTTTTAAAATAATGTTTATTGATTAAGTGATAATCAAGACTTTTTACAATTGAAAAACAGACTGAAAAAAGAAAATCAAAACTTTATTTTTACATGCTTAGTTCTTCTGCGAAAGCTTTCTCTCTTATTCTAATGACAAAGAAGCCTCTGCGATAAATCCAAAACAATGTTTAATAAAATTTAAAAATTGATAGGGCATGTTTAGCTAATGTATCTCAAAATGTGGTATAAATTTCAGAAAAATAGAACCACCCGTTTTTGCGTGCTTTGCAAAAGTATGTGCAGATATTTATGTATTGTATCCTTGATAGTTTAACAAATCACTCCCAAAATTAAAAATTGTTTGTGAGGGCCAATGATCCTTGGGCCGTTACTAACGTGTATGAGAAATTTGAGGCTATTTGCTTCGGTTTTAAGAAAATCGATGTTTTGGTCAAAAAAGCGCCAGTTTTAAAATTTTGTCAAAATTGCGATAGTTTTTGTTTCGATAAAAAATCCAGGGCTGTGGAGTCAGAGTCGGAGTCGGCAAAACTGTATCGACTCCGACTCCGACTCCGAGTACAGCAAAAAATTGCTTCAAAATTTAAACTAATATTTTAAGAAATTTCTTTATATTTATTTTTCTTTTTTATATTACAGACACCATAAAATGTCTTAGTATTTAATTTTGTCGGAGTCGGAGTCGAGCTACTAAAATTATCAGTAGTCGGAGTCGGAGTCGACTTTTTTTTTACCGACTCCGCAGCCCTGGAAAAATCTACGATTTTTGGGGTAACTCTTTTAATAGCAGTAATATTTTGTTTAACAGTGTATCAAGAATTTTTAGGACGTACTTTTTTATGCAAAAATCTAATATAGCACCTTCGAGTAATAGATAAAAATTGATGGCGCAGAAGAATTTTAGCCTCACAAAAATTTTGTTCAGTGTTTTAATATATTGATAAATAAAGAATGTCAAGCGAAGTTCTTTTTTAATAACTTATGAAGTAAGAGACAAAACGTAATATTTTTAAAGATTGTAATTCAGCATCAAATTTTGCATTTTTGTTCTAATTTAACCTACTTCGTAGCGAGAAGCCCATGTTTGGCCTCGAATTCGTGACGCCCCTTTATACGTCAAGAGTGGCGTTAGTAACTTAATTACATGGTTTAAAAGTGTGATGTTGAAAAATGTATACAATTTCATTTACTAACTGATCTCTAAAATTATGAAGAATGTTCATAAAATTAAAGTTTAATTACATCAGTTTATTTTTATGTTGTTTGTTCCTGGTTTAACTTGATTTAATTATAATTCTCTTTGTTTCCTGGCCACGGTATAATTTTTAACACACATCCTAAGATCAAAATTACTTATTTAGCGAAAAAAATTGGTTAAAGTTGTGTACTTAAATTAATTAATTTTCGCTTTATTGCGACTATTGTAGGAAGTTATTTGTTATACACTTAGTCACTATACATTTGTTATTTTAAAATCTTGTATACAGCATTGCAAGATTCTCATGAAACCCCATTGTGTCACAATTAAACCGCGTTTCGTAGTTACTTGTTTAAGACTAAGTTAATATACACGTGTAACAATCTTTTGATTCAATAGCAAGTATTGTACTATACAATGTGTCTAAAAGGAGTGGAATATGCTATACATCTCAGTAAATATACACGTTAGGGGAAAATATTTTGAATTAAAGTTGTTTGGTACTTAATTTTCCACCGTAAGACAAAATTTTAATATATATTTTTTCGAATAACAAAAGCGCAATGAAAAACAATTACATTTTTTTAAATAACAAGGTACACCTATATTATACTCATTTGGTAGAGAATGTTGTTAATAACTTATTAACACTGCGCGTAAAAAAATTAATTTTTAATAGTTTGTAAGCTACTCTACTGGTATCTCGGCTCGTCCGAAGTAAACTCAGGACTTGTTCTGAACTGCATACGGGCACTTAACGTACTAGGAAGCAGGAATAATGTTATGGTGCCCAGGGCACACTATTTCAAATACTGGTAAGATATGTTTCTAGTCCCTAAAAACGCAAAAAGTGAGTGTCCTTATTTGTATTTTGACGCCAAAGTTTGCGGCCACGAGCGAGCGTCCCTACACCGTCAACAATAAATTCAAGATGATGTATAAATATGATCGTCGTCTCGTGTTAATGACGTTTCCCGCGCTGAAACGTTTAGCAATAAAAGTATTATTACTTTTTATCAAGAAATAGTTTTAAGACAGATGTCACACAGCAGGCCAACGAGAAATTAGAAATTAGCTTCACAACTCTTAAAATATCTCTCTATAGTCGGACACTTTGTTACAAACAAGTACAACCACACTAATGCAATTTGAAGTGGCGTAGCAAGTTGCACAATGTTACACCAACTACCTACTAACTGTGCTGGTGCGCTAATTCTAAGATGAGGGCTAATTCCGCATTTAACTTGTAGATGTAGTTTGTATAAAATATTGTACGCTTTACATAACAAAAAAACTTTGTTTAAAGTTTTTTTTTTTGCTAAGACGCTTATCTTCATTGTAATATTATTACCTAATTGTACATGGCTATTCAAAAACAAACAAAAAATAATTAAGGAAACTTTTTACTTCTAACTGAGTGTGACAAATGTTGCTAGCTACAATTTATGCATGGCATAAGATCATGCAGTACCAATAACGCAATAACTAATGCATGCAAAATATCACGCACATTTAAAACTTTTTCATAACCAGCTTAAGTACTAAACTAGTAAACATTAGCGCTTTGGAGTGAAATAGTGGATGGGAAAGAATTTGTTTATTGTAATAGTTCCAGGTCAATGATACCCATAATGTGTTATAATCTCGGCTCGGATAGTTAGAATAGCGTTGTATAAGTTAACCATGATAAGCGAATGTCATTATCGGACACCTTCTTAAATTTTGTGATTAATTATGTAGGGAATCTGCACAACGCATTATTATTATTAACGTCAAGAGCTTTAGCGAGTTGTGATGCCAAGTAAAACATTTAATGTGATAAAATGAAGACAGGACCGGCATTGAATATTTAATGCACTTAGCTAATCAAAAACTTAAGTGCTCCCGAATAATGTTTATTTTTATCAAAAGCTCGGCAGTCTTCCTTAAATTTCATTTATTATTCCCAACTATTGATATTTAGTTTGACGATGCAACCCTAGCCAAGTATTTTATTCAGTTTTATTAGACTTCGTTCATTAGAATTTAATAGGGAACAGAAACAGTTACTAAGAGTTTTGGAAAATAAAATCCACATTAATCAATTTTTAATTGCCCTTTATACTAAAAACAAAAACAGCTAACTGATGGTTTTTTTTTTTCATATATGGAGTATAATAGAATATATTTAATAAATTACACGGTTTATAAACTATCAATTACTAAATCGATCGTGTTTTGTCTTGTCAAACACAAAGGTTACTTGAATTTTGTGAAAAGTAATAAATTATTTTTAAATTCAGTTTTCTCAAACACCTTTCTTTATTTGCTAATTTTTTAATGCATCATATTTGATATATCTGATCGTAGAAAAAACATTTTAACGTTATTTTGTAAAGAATTCTTGCGATTTAGAAAAATATATGAGTTTTCTGTCAAACCGAATTACCTGATATAGATGTTATCCTGTTTTCAATAAGATTGTATGGCCAGTAATTGTCGACTTCACAAAAAAATGGAACATGTTAACGTAAAGTGTCATCTTAAAGACAAATTGATGACTTTAAACAAAAATTTGTATAAGTTTTGTTAAAGCTGTAGGTAAAATAGTCTATGCTGGTGTTACGTTGTTATACAATTATATACGTCAGTATTTCATCGTTTTGGTACAGTTTTAGACAATCAACATAACGCGGTACGTTGGAGAATGGCTAGATGAGATAAGAGACAACTGGCCCAGAAAGGAGTGTTTGCTTAAACGATAATGAAGATGCAGAGAATAACTTGGTAACTCAAGTATATTACATCAATGAATCTTCATATATAGGAATGGGTTGATGACTTCATACTAGTGGCCATTTCACAAAGAAATAATGCTGGAATTAAACGTCATAAAACTTATTCGCGGAAACAGTGTTCATTAAAATGATCTATAATCAAATTTAAGAAATTTAAACTAATGGTTTGCGTTTTTTTTGTGATGTGCAAAAGGAAGTATTCACAGCGGCCAAACGCAACTACAGTGGTTGTCAAATAATGGCGGAGTATGTAATTTTGGGTTTATTTTCTGTAGAAACAAAATTTCATACATAGATAAACTGAAATACTAACATAAAAAAAATTAAACAGAAAAGTTAAAATAGGGTACGTTTTATAAAGAATGGTTAACAAGATTTCCATTTGAGCCAAAAAATTAAAGGGAAAGTTGACTCAAATGGTGCTAAATTCAAATCTGAAAAAAAACACAGCACGCTTAATTTTTAGACTAATTAAAAACCCAGAACAGTTTTCCCGCATTAGATTTATCCTCTAAACGTTCATCTTGCTAGATATTGTGTCAGAAGTTTCGTTTATTGTTATTGGATTTTACAATAAAAATGTAGTACTAAATTTTCTGAGTACATTGAAGAAACACACTGTTTTTATTATTGGTATTTGAAAACAAAGCACATACCAGATCCAAATATCGATTTTACACTAAGTGAAGTGGTCGTCTAAAGAAAATGTATGTAAAATATAACAAAACTATGTAAGTTATCAACTATTGTAACATTTTAAAAATATTTATGGTATTTACCATATATTTATATAAATTATCGATTTTCAAATTATTGAATATTTGCATAATATTAATTTATTTGCTGTAAAACTATAGGCCGTAGCTTTCATGTTTTTCAAGATCTTGCCAAATTGTTTTGAACACGGTGTAAATTCGCGTGAGTTAAGTACTCCTTCTTCTACTTCTTTCTGTCGCTTTTTGCCTTACGGCGTCGGTTTTTGAGGGTTCTCCACCCATCCTTTGCATTCCTTCCCGACTGCCCGTCATCGCCCTCATCTCTTTACCTGTTCTCCCTCGTTCGCGGGCTAGTTGTTCAATTCTTTTTTCTATATTGGTTGTTGGTCTACCTGTCCGCCTCTTCCCATGCCTCCTTGATTCCGTTACTCTTTTTGTCAATGCTTCCGGCGGCATCCTCTGTGCGTGCCCATACCATTTTAGTTGTTTTTCTTCTACACTTTGGGTTACTGGTTTTTGCTTTAGGTTTTTCTATATGTCTTTATTTTTGCACTTGTCGCTTTTAGTTTTTACTGATGCTGTCTTTCTTAAAAATTTCATTTCGGCTGCCGTTAGTCTCTTCTCGTGTTTAGTTGTTAGGGGCCATGTCTCGCCATCAAACAACATAGTTGGTATTACAACCGCGGTGTAGATTCTGGTTTTTGTTTTTGTACTGAATTCTTTTTTTTTTCCAAGTATTGTTTTATGTAGCATATTCACGAGGTTTTTCTAGTTCTGCTTAGAATTTCCGTGTGTATTTTCCCGTCTTCGCTTATTTTAGTTCCTAGGTACTCTATTGTTGTGACTTGTTCCAGTACGTCGTCTCCGCACTTAATGTATTGCTGGTCTTCCACATCATTTATTTTCATTATTTTTTCCTGTGTTTATTTCCATTCCCATTTGTTGTACAAATAGGATGCGCGCATCGATAAATAGAAGAATTTCGATTTTATCTCTAACGGTTTCATGGCCAACGCGATCGCAAAAATTACTTTTATTATTCAACTTTTCAGTTTTTCCCCTATTTTCCGAAAGAAAAGGTCAATGGCTCGTATAAGTCTACAAAACATTTAGTTTTGATGTTCTTGATGCAATAAGCACAGCCTTGATCAGATAGGATGTAAAATGCAGATGGAGGAAAAAAGAAGACCAAGCATTAAATGGGAAAAAGAAGTGAGGCAGAGACTAGAAGAAAAAGGAGTCAGCTGGAGAGATGTGCCACAATTATCTAACGATAGGCAGGAGTGGAGAAACATAACACAGAATTAGAAAAGCATACCTCGACACCGAAAGGTACAAGAGGAACCGATTAAGAAGAATATGTTTCGGACTGGGTGCCTTACTTTCAAACAAAAGTATCTCTTTTATAAAAACCTTTAATTTAATTAAAATTCAGAGTGACAATTATGATACAAATGAATTTTAAACTAACTTTTTATATGTTAACTTAACACATGACACTGGTGTCAACGAATGTTTTGAAATGACTACATAATTTTCAACACACATTTCATAAGTTTTTGTATCAAAAGTGAACACAACAGCGCCGGTATATGATTTCCAGTGTACGCGAGTAAATTTAAATATAAATCGAGCGGTGGCACGCTAGATATTACATTTCACTAATACGGGTAATAAACGAGATCAAAAACGTTTCATTAGCGATGAAGCAATGAAATTGTCACCCTCTGTCGGAGCAGTTGTTACATATTAAATGCATAATATATGCATAATCGTGTACACATGCGAGCTGCGCCCCGAAGCAAGCGCTGAATGTTTGCAGGCGAATAAACAGGCTTAGGTGGCCGAGGGCCCTTGACGCTCTTGAGGGTTCTTGCAGCGCTACGCGGCGGTGTTTTAAACACCACGGTTCCTTTTAGATTAACGGTATCTTAGCCGAGCTGCACTAGAGCAGACATTCGCAGCCACTTACGTATTAAAAACACCGCCTCATAAATATGTATGCTTTAATTGCCTACTAAAATTAAAGCGGAATTAGCATTTTAGCGTTCTTTGTATTAAGTAATTATTGTGATTTATGTGGCAAACTTATTTTATACTAGTTTTAAACAAAAGTTGTTAACACTTCTTTGCGGTATTATAATACAAAAATATTAAAGGTTGCTTATGTCTAAAATGATTCGTTTTTGGGTTATTAACGTTTTTTTTTAACATTTTGACAGATGCAGACCTTTATAAAAATATTTATATTTACCTATTAACATAAGACCAGAGCAATTTACTCTGGTGATTTAATAGACAATAGTGTCATAGTGTTAAACTTTTAAAATAATATACAGGGTGTTCGTTATACTCGGTCCATTTCTCTTAACTTAAAACGCATATAAATCATCTTTTTTTTAAATGGAACACCCTACATATTTTTACATTTTCTTGTAGAAAGTTTAATTATCTTTCAAAGTTATTAAGCATGTTTTATGTCTAAATATACCTAATATATTTGGAGGTCTTTCGTTTCTTGTGATTATTTGCGAGTATTTTACCTAAAATATCGGTGGGAGGGCCGTTCACAGAAAATTCGGACCCCGGGGAAGCAATAGACAACGGGCCCCCCTTTACTCTTAGAAAGGTTTAAAATTAATTTTAACAGTATTTGTAAACAAAATATTGCGTATTAGCTCGAATACGGGCCCCCTTGGGAACACCGGGCCCCGGGAATTAGTCCCGTCTACCCCCCTCTGTGATAGGCCCTGATCGGTGGTAACCTTTGAAAATTCAAAACAAATTGTATGAACTGTCAACGTCATAGTTTTATTCGATTTATTTATACTATCGTCACGTAAATCTATATACGTATATAAAAATGAATGTATGTATGTATGTATGTTTGTATGGATGTTTGTCCTTTATGCATTCCTATACCATTCATCCGATCCTGACCAAATTTGGCACAGACAATCTAGAGGACCATGGGAAGAAGATAGGCTATATAAGAATTCCGAGAAGTTCCAAAAATTCCCAAAAGAACCAAAATTCCCAAAAGATCCAAATATCACAAAAGTTTCAAAATTCTCAATAGATAGAAAAATTCTCAATAGATACAAAAATTCCCAAAAGATCCAAAATTCTCAAAAGGTCAAAAACGTCCACCGGGCGCGAGCGCGAAGCGCGAGTAGTCTGTGATTGATAAAAAAAATCACCGAGCGAAGCCGGGTCACTACGCTAGTAATTAATAAAACAAAAGTATTTTATTTTAAACAGTTTATTATTATATCAAAATACGTTGTAATGATATGTATTGACCTAATGTACGAAAAAAGTTTGCTAGCAACTAAAGTTTAAACAACCACCTACCTATCTAAACTTCCAGTCCTTACTAAAATTTTAATATACAAAAGTATCATAGCACCCCATTTCGAATACTGCTCTAGTATTTTATTTCTGGCAAACACTAATGATTTAGACCGGCTTCAAAAATTGCAAAATAGGGCTATGAGAATTATTTTACACTGTTCCAGATACACCAAAATTACTCTGATGCTGGATACTTTACAGTGGCTTAGTATTAAACAACGGATAATTTTTAATACGATTATTTTCATTTTTAAGATTATAAATAACCTGCTTCCAAATTCTTTGTTAAAATATATAACCCAAAACTCTGATGTTCATAACTATCCGACTAGAAACTGTAAAGACTTTAAATTGCCATTCAGGACATGAAATTACACTCAAAATTCTCTTTTTTATAAAGGACTGAAATTTTACAATGATTTATCAAGTGAACTTAAAAGTGAAACTAATATTGTAAGGTTTAGACGTAAGCTCAGTAGTCATATTAAGGAAAAGTTTTAAATTTTATATATTTATGTATGTACATGTAACAAAATGTAAAAATAATTAGCAAATCGCTAAATAAATTACATTATTATTATTATAAATTATCTTGACTTAAGAGATCCTAATGTAGCAGCATTGTAACTTTTGTTATTCTTTAGTTATTATTTCGTATTACGAAAACACATTTATAGGATAAAAGAAGAAAGGTTAACCAGAAAAGCCTATGAAGCAAGATCACTAGGAATAAACATAAGATGTGGACCGAGAAAAATCTGGCAGGACGAAGTTAAAAAAGCAGCAACGGATAGAAACATCAAATGAAAGGACATAAAAAATGTAGCACAAGACAGAAAAACGTGGAAAAAATCAGAACAGCACAATTCAACAGTCCTACACCTAAAAGACTCATGACTAATTAAATAAAAATCTATTATAGGGCTGATTCAGCGGTTGCAGAAAACATATTCACATGCTATTTCTGTTTTGTGCTAATATATTTAATAACCAATATATTTAATTCATTGGTGAATTTTTGTCAAAATGAAAAATTAAATATAATGATTAAGAATTTTGAAAAAATCAGTGCCAAATGATGATGTGTAATTAATTATATACAGGGTGAGTCATTAGTGCGGGATCGGTCGATTGTGGCTAAACGGCTTGAGATATGAAGTTGAATCAAATGCTATTTTATACAGTTTTTTCTAAACACAATAAAAATATTTTCAAATATACAGGGTGAGTCACCTTTCTGGAACTAATAGCAACTTTTATATTTCAAATACAACACCCAATTTTTTATTTAATATTTTTGACCGCCTTAATTTTAGCTTTGCATCAATATAAAATACTACAGGATTTTATACGGCGTTGTAAGAAAAAATTAATTTTCTAAATTATTCAAGGTTGTAAGTCTTTATTTAAAAAATTCTCCTGAAGTTATTTTGAAGTACAGAGTTTTAATTTGGTATGGACATGCAGAAAAAAATTCTCTGTTCGCTCGATATGAAAAAATTTGAATCACACATACAGGAGTGTTTATAAATAGGTGGCAACTTCCATAGTTTTCAAAAGCTCGTAACTCGATTTTTTCAAATGCGAACCCCTGTATTTTTTATGTCATCGAATTCGTCTTTAAAAGAGCTTCATTTTTTGTTAAGTGTGTCCTTTACCCAAAACTCATACTTTTCAAGATATTCGACATTTTTTTTCAAATCGGTATTGAAGCAATAGTGCCGTGGAAATTGAAAAAACTGACTGTTTACTTCGCTAACGTCAAAAACTTGTCATTTATTTTTTGAATTATTGCATTTCCACAATGAATATTACTTTACAAGAGCGAATTGATATGTTTTATTCACCATTTCGTGTATTTAATTACTAATAGTAATACAATTTTGTTTTATTATAAATATTATATTGTATCTACTCATATAATCTGTGATTTAAATTAATAATTTTAAAAAAAATCACTTGACTTAAATCAATGATTTTTTTTTTAAAATCACTTGATTTAAATCATGATTTAAATCGTGATTTAAATTAATTGATTTAAATCTGCTCAACCCTGGTTATAAACGTTGTTTATCAAACTTTATAAATAAGGTGGTCTGACGATTAAATTTACTGTTATTGTTATTGTTCGACGGTCATATTTATATACCGTTCGTTCTACAAATGGTTCTTCTAGTATAAGTACGCTGTCGAACATAAATTGTTTTATTTGAAAGGACGGGCATTAAATTCTTTCATAATACCGCACCTTCGAGCGCGTAAAAAGCATAATGGTAAAAGTGAACAATATAGTGGTAAATTATGCATGCATTCATGAACGTTGATTCTTCTGATAAAAATCAGGCCGAATATGATAACTCAGCGCTTCGTTTAAAACGGTTTCCGACTCATAAAATAAAAATTGCTAAATGGTCGGGACTTTATTTTTAGAAAAATTTGTAACACGAGAACCTATAAATTCAGAAAGATTCGCGCTGTACAGTATCGTTTTTCAACTTTTATGGGCGGGCCAAATATCGTACTGGCAGCAAGAAATTTTGAAAGCCTCCGATACGGCAGATGTTCCTAATAAAATGGAAATACCAATATTTTTTCAACACGAAATATGCACTACTAAAAGTAAACACAGAAGAGGGGACATAAATAACATCAGAAAATTAAGAATGGAAACAGAAATGTTACAGCCAATATTGTAGTGGCCCGAGCGTTCCATGAAACTTGTAAATAATTAAAACTTTATTGCCAAATTGAATAATGTTGAATGTGTCGCATATTACATGAATACATATTTACTTAGGCATTGCAAATGGCCGAAATACTGAATTTCTGATTGATCTATCTATATTTTCTTTGTTACAAATATTATTATTTAACGCTCACAAGCAAGCCATTAAAATTTCTTAATTATCTCTAAAAGTGCTAGAGGAGGAAAAAAATGTTTTAAATAATTGAGCTTTTAGATAATAAGACTTTTACAGGTATATACAATTTTAAGATATAAGTTGCATAGATTTTTTACAAAGCGGTTAATATTTTGTAAAATCCAAAAATGTTACAAGTACTTGAGCAAAAATCTCGGGAATAGAATATTTTGTGGAAAAGTTACCACGGAAAATACATTTTTGGTATGCTGTATACAGGGTGTTTCTTAAATATTGCGAAAATTTCAGGTGGTGATGCCTTATCGAAAATTAAGAGGGGTCTTTCATATAATTTTTTTTTTAATTGTTTGTGGCTCCTCTCATACTAAGAAATAATTCATGTAATTTAAACAAACCTGTATCTCTTATAATGAGGAAGATCCTTGTGCTGGAAATGTAGTATGGGACACCTTGTGTAGATGTACACCATTCTATCAATTAATTCAATAATGTTTGGGCTTTCATATCAAAATATTGTAACTACTGTATTACATTTTTTGGGTAAACTAACCACTATATTATTTAATCTCGGGTGTACAGGTAATTTGCTGATTAAAATTTACACCAGTGTTTGCAATAAAACGGGTCAACCTTTATATAAAACGTTACACTATCAGATATTTTGCACCGTCAAATCGTTTATTTGTCTACAATGCAATTTGGCCGATCCAAAAGCCATTGAAAATTCAGTGACATTTTTAAATCTGCCACACAGATAAGGCAAAAAACATGCTCTATTTTTTTAAATTCTTACAGTAAAGAGTCTGTATCTGATGCATACGATATTATCATAGCCTATGCACATTTTTCGGCACATCGCAAAATCTTAATCTAAAGCCGTTAGCTTAATACTTCGTCCATACCTTATTTATGTAGCTTAATTAATGACAATTGGTCCTCAGATTATTTTAATTAGTTTTAAAATTTAAAAAAATAAATAAATAGAAAGTACGGGAGAAATTTTTGAAAAATAAATTAAATTTGTTTAAACCAGAGCAAATGATTTAAAACTCCACCAAACACGTTCCCAAAGGCATAAATAGTTATAACTAGCCCTTAAATAAATTAAATACGATTTTAAAACTGTTATTCAAAATGACAAAGTGCTAAATCTGTAGTTTTTAAATGTACTTATGAGTATTTCGCAATGCAGATGCATTGGCAGCACAGTACGGACAGTAAGCATTAATTAACTTAAGTCGAGCAGCGTCGCCAATGGTCGGAATTTCAACTACTACCTCTTTTAGACGAACTGCGCATGGCCGATTAGTTCCTTAACTTGAATACAAGGTCAAGCGAACGAAAGACAGGTGAGTACTCGAAACATTTCAATAGATATGTAAAATCGTTTATTGCGCCTTTAATATCATAAGCTTATGATATTAAATGTTAAACTACATACACACGTTTCTTGTACTCTAATAATACTTAATAACAACCGTAAATTTTTGTTAGTAGCTAGATTTTTAAAAACATTTGCTCCTGAGTACGGCCCATGTTGGTTTAACTTAAGCCAACTAGCGACACCAACAGTAAAATATGTCAAGTACTAACACTGTGGCGCTTGAATTCCTTACAAGGTCGACAAAATAAGACAGGAGGGTACTCGAAATTTTTTTCCAGAGATTTGAAATCGTGCATTCAGCCTTAAGATTATAACCTTAAGGATTTTGATATGAAACTTAATACACACGGTTTTTGGACTTTAATAATAAATAATTATACCTGCTAGTTTTAATCATTTTAGCATTTTAAGCTGAATTTTGCCTGAATACGGTCCAAGTATCGTTCATTTAAAATAAGTAGTGACGCCAATCGCGAAAAATATCAACTACTGCTAATAGCAAGTGGTGCGCATGGCGTTTGAATTCTTTATATTCAAAGCAAGCTTGAGTAAACAATAGACAGGAGGGTACTCAAAACATTTGTAAGTTAAAAAAACAAGACAGGACGGTACTTGAAAAATCTAAACAAAGATGAGATTTAATGCAGCGGTTCTGAACCAGTTTCCATAATATACCCCTTGGCCCCACTCTGAAGCATCATGTACTTACCCCTTGTCAGTTGGTCCATTTTAAAATAACTTAATTTATGCATAGAACATACAGCGTAAAAAATATTTAGTGCGATTTTGCTTTTCACCAATAAAATTTTCTGGACATAGTATTTGACACATACTCCCTGTAGACTCCTGGGGGGTCCATGGACCCCTGGTATAAACACCGGTCTTAGGGTATTACTATTATCGTCTATATATGCGGCACACATTGCAAAAGAGGTACCTACCGATGCTTGGTCGTCTTTTGCTAAAATTTACAAAAACAGCTTTGGCTATGTTAGATAAACATGCCCAGGTAATTTTAGAACCATATATGACTTTTTATCGAACTTATTTTCATCTTAAAATTAGTTTTAGACCATGCACCTACTTTTATCAAGAATAAAATTTTCTAAGAAATCAAAAATAAATTTTTTTCCCATTTGTTGCAGACTTTTTGAATGACGCTGGAAAAATTGTGATTTACGAAGATATAAAAAGCTGGTTATTAATCAATTTGAAAAAGACATTTTTTTTCTGGAATATTAAACTAAATTTTGCAGGAAAATTTTTGGTGATTGAACTTATTAAAAGCAACGTTTTTTCTAGAATATTAAACTAAATTTTGTATTTATTTGTTACAAAATTGCACATCCTTTTTAGTGAAAACGATCCTAACTTATTATTTTTTTAATAAAACTTGTTTTTATTTCTGCACATTTGAATCGTTTGTAATTTTTTTACACCATAGGTATTTATTGTGAAAATTACGCCATAATGCTTAAAGGTAAAAAACATGCTGTATTTTTTTTGTTTTGATCCCAAAATATTACAATCTGTCCCATCTACAAAGAGACTGATATACTTTGACATGTAGAAGGTTGCTCATTGGCGAGCATTTTAAGTTACCTAACTGCTGGTTAATGTTTAGCAACTGGGGTTTTATTTGAAAATGCTGACTTCAGAGTGAAATTGGTTCATTTCAAAATATTACCTCCCCAAAAGTGAAAATTTGTGCTTTAAATTTAAGATTATTGCTCTGCCAATGTCTATAAACATTGAGCTTTTTTTTTTAATGCAACCTTAATTTTAATTTCTGTTTTTTAAAATCCGATATCAAATTTGAATTTAAATTGAAGCCACTAATTTGCTTACATAAAACTTTAGTTTGATCTACTTCTAGTACAAAAAATTGTAATAATATGTATATGTTTACCCAAAATTAAATCAGTTCCTCTCCTTTGTTTTTCATAAAGCTTTTTAAATATTCTGATTAAATAAATATATATAGTATATGAACAATTTAGTAAGTGCAAAACCATTTTTATAAAAGCTATAGAGAACATAATATGTGTACAGGGTGTTCCACAATGTTTTCTCATTTTTTTAAATCTCAGAAACTAAAATAGCTGCAGATTCGTTTTAATAGTTATCCAAAGGAGTGCGATAAAGCTACAGTGAGCAATTCATAAACGATATAAAATGCGTTGGCGTGCAGCTAAGAAGCTTTTAACATTTGAAAAGGATAATCAGTATTGGAGTTCCCAAAAAATATATACTTTTCCTGGACCCCTCTGTTTACCGTTCGCGTCAAACAATCGTTACAAAAAATCAGTTTAGAAGTTTAAAGGTTAAAGGGTTGCTCAGATATATCCGCGCTAATTTGTTCTGTTTTTGTCACTTATGTATATTAGGTTTTCGACCGATAATAACTACTTTTTGTCCCTTCGTACTTGCGCTTTAGTATAAATTTATTTCAAGTGTAATCGTAGCAAACTTTGTAGCAGTTTGAGTGCATTGTAATGTAAAATTAGATACCAAAGTTAGTACACAGAAAACACAATATGGTCATTTGTATGTGTATACACACATTTGTTTATATTTGTTAATGTATGACACACTACACAATGTTCAGAATGCTTAATTTGGTTATGAGAACTTTAATTCAATTTTAATGTTTTTTCCTCATATGTTAAACAAAATATGCACTTGGTTGCATTATTTAATTTTGTTTCGCAAAATATACAGTAAATTGCGTAAGAATAGAGCGTTATTTTTATTTATTATAGTTTAATACTGTTTGAAATGTAGTTGTTTAGTTTTTTTAAATATATTTTTGCAACCACAGATTGTTACTGACAGTCATTTTATGTTTTATCTAAATGTTGTGTTCCACATATCTCATAATTATGTCTATAATTAATTCTCCACAAGCTAGTGTTTTACCCAACTCACCTTACACTTCACTGCTAATAAGGTTTTACCCATCTTAGAGTATACAATTATGTCTGTAAAATTAGCCCTCATAAACGCCCATACGCGATATTGTGCGTTTTCGGTTACAATGCCGTCGAGAAGATTTTTTTTGCTTAACTGTCCTTGAAAGGAATAAACACTTACATACGTTTATTTGGCCACCCAATTTTTTTGCACATCATTTTTTCAGGCCCGCAACATCTTTGTATTTTAAAAGCATAGTTTACATGAAATTCTAAATAATTTATAAGGTGTTAAGAATTCGCTGCTCTACAAAAACTGTTTAACGTGGCTGTTGCCGGCAGCGTACTTGATCATTCAAATCATTACAGTGCTCTCCGCTAATAGGAGAAGGCGGCACTGTTCGCTCTACGTGAGAACTTCTACGATACTGGGGATATAAAATGAGGTGTTGTATTTGAAATATAAAAGTTGCTATTAGTTCCAGAGAGGTGACTCGCCCTGTATATTTAAAAATATTTTTATCAAAAAACTGTATGAAATAGCGTTTGAATCAACTTTTTATCTCAAACCGTTTAGCCACAATCGATCGACCCTGCACTAATGACTCATCCTGTATATCAGGTTTGTTCCAGCAGGAATCCGATGGACTATCAGCAGTTGCGCAGTATCGATATCGCGTTCCAGCATAGTCTGTGATGTGATAGTTTATCGGGCGGTTATTCTGCTGTTCCAGCAGTTATCGAATCAATTCATGAACTACTTTTTAGACGGAAAAGGCAGTACGTGAACGAACGCAAGAACTAGCACTGGGATTTTTTCACGCATGCGTTCTTCACGACTAACATGGCCTTTGGTAGCTATGCATCGCCCTCGAAGTTCCATGTTTAGTACTGCTATCTTAAGATGTTTACATGCACCTGCGATGCGTACATTTCTATAAACCCAATACACGACACAAATGTCATTTACACTTAGGAACGTCGTGAAGGCGTTTCGGCAGGTGCCAACATTTCCTAGTCCATAGATGACGCATGTGCATAAACCAGTTCACGAATAAGTACAAGATTTTCTGTTAAAACAAACCTATCATATTTAAAATTAAACACAAAAATTACTCAAAAATATATTTACATGCCTGTTCATCATTTATGCTTTTGGAACCCAGGTTGAGTATATGATATGACTCACGTGGTGAATGTGCCGCAAGATTACTGTAAAAATTTTGATATAACTTGCTGTAAAGACACTTACAGTATCCAATTAACCGTGCTTAATTGGTATGTAATGGGCTAACCAATTATTGCGATTTATCGCGCACAGTTTACCAGTTGTCACAATTCATTGTTAGAGTAATTTGACGTGCTAAATTTACCTCAAACTTTTTATGGAGTGTTGCACTTTCCAGTTATCGCAATTGTTGCACCCAGTTTATCATCAACGATTTACCATGCGATATGATTTATCGTCAGCGAAATTTATCGCGCGACACAATTTCTAGTTAAGGTAATATATCGTGCACAATTTATTTTGCGTGATTTGCCGCAAATGCAATAGCTTTCCACACGTACAATATTTTATTGCGAGTTACTCTAAAAAGAATCCTTGTCGCATCCGTTACTTCGTGTATTTAAAAAAAATAACTTCTTACTTTTGATACTTGTACAGCCAAAGAAAAACTTTGTCCTTCCAAACTGTTCCTCGCCATTTGTTTCCAGTTACTTCAAATGTTTAACGTTATCGTTCAACCTTTGTCACGAGCGAACGGGTGGGCGTTTTTCTATTGACTGGGCGTTGAACATCCCTTTCTTGGGTCTTTAGTTTTCAGTTCTAATGACATGTCCTGTTCAAGCCATTTTTCATCTATAATGTTTCATGTTCAGTAGCGGTTGCTTCGAAATAGTGCGGATCTATTCCAATCTGCCTGTTAGTTACCTTGTTGGTCTTCAAATGGCCCTGGGATTCTTTTTTTTTTTAGTAGTGTTATCTATTCCTAACCTAACCCTATCGGTAAAGATTCTGGCAATGGTCTCTGCTGCTAGATTTTATTTAATTAGTAAAAACCAGGTTTCCTAGTTGAGCTCATTTGTATTATGTTAATGTTACAAAAGTATTGACACTCCCAAAGGCTCAAAATCCATGTTAATTGGATCTTTAATTTAATGCGCTTTCACCCCTCTCTGTTTAAGTTATCGAAATTTATCCAGTGCCTACCTAAGAATTAAAAAAAAGGTGCCCTAAATATATTTTATAAATAATAAAAATGCTTTTACTATTTTTTTTGTCCTCCAAATTCTGTTCCTATACACGATTAGCAATGTGCCTACAGGCGAAAAAAAATAGATTCGTCCCTTGCGATGGCTAAGGTGAGAGGAGCAAAGCGGTTTAGCAGTAAGTAGAAGAAGGCGCATTAATTATATTTTTTATAATTCTGGTAGCGAAATTCTTTTGTAATAGACACCGTTCAATTTATTTACATTTTGAAATAAGACTCTTATAATTACATGCTGAGATGAGAACAAGGTTATCGCATTTTGTAACGTGTCGCGAAGAATAGGTTGCGCCTGTATGACAAATTTTTTTAAAAAACCAAAACATTTTGCAAATCTGATGAAAAACCGGACACTCAACCATATATAAATGTCTGGGTAATTTTAAGAATGTGCTTTGCCACTGTTCAAAATATACGTTATGCATTCACTTGCTGGTGAACTTTTAACCGAAATTATGCAAAATTTATGATCAAACGCGCTAATAATCAAATCACTATAATAATTATACACGAAAAGGCTTTCGGAAATTTTAAATTAATGCCCGTGTTAATAATTCGCTTGTCTGCAAAGTTTCGATATCATTAATTTAAAAAATCAATATGTTCATTACTTTCGGTCAACACTTTGTGTACTTAGTTGACTAAAATTTACCGTCATTTTAATTTCAATTTAATGCAATTTTTTTTGTTCAAACTGTGATGCTACTTACTTTATAAAATCACTCTATGTAAATATTGTAACACGATGTTAGTTATAATTATGAAAACAGTGTCAGTAAATCAGCAATTGATTTGCGTAGTAGCTTTCAATAAACATTTTATGTACAAAATTAAAATAAAAAACCGCTGCAAATTACTTTCAGTCAATTTTCAAGTCTTCAGCATTCTATTATATCAACAATGAGCTCACCTTGTCGTACCTATTTATGTGGCTTATTTCACATGAAGCAGGAACTGAGAACGGAACGAAAACGGTAAACGAAATTAAACGAAATTTCTTTAAGAACGAAATTATTTTCTTTCGTTCAAGAACGACAACGAAAAATAAGTACGTATTTTCCAAAACCGGTTTTAACATTTTAATCGGTTTTATTTCTACTTACATTTTATTTTTTAAGCACAAATGCAAAGTAACCGTCTTCCAGGGGTCGGCAACCTTTTTGTCAATAAGGGCGCAATATAAATTCAAAATGTTTAGCCACAATCGACCGATCCTGCAATAATGGTTCACCCTGTATATTACATGGCTAATTTAACATGTATTTATTAAAAATGTTTGCAATAACACATACTGCTACTATAATTAAAATAATGAGTGATTAATAACATACGGAAAGCTTAATTTTCCACCACATTTGTGACTGTTCTAATTACAGCTTGCACATATTTTATGGTATCATTAGTTAATTATTAGTGAGTCTGTAAACATTATATTGGCTTAATTTACTAAAATGACGTAAAATGCCAACTGTTAGCAGAAAAGAATGCAGTTATTTAAAGTTGTAATTGGTGTATTTATCTGTTGGTTTTTCTGCTGGAGTTTAAATAGTCCAGCAAGGAATTTGAAATATTATATGTAAGTGAAACGAAGAATTAATGACCCAACGAGGACAGTCGATGAGACGCTCCAGAGTCTAACAAGACGCCGCCTTAGCCTGTTATAATGTTAGGTCACAGCCTGTGAAAAATAAGGCTGCCGTTTGCAACACAGAAGGTTGGGATTAAGACACTTGATATTAATTTCCCTAGTGTACAATATATTTTATTAGTTGTTTCTCTCTCTAGAGCCACACTTTCTTGCAACGTTAATGCAGTTAAAAGTACGGAATGCATAAATATTTAAAGCCTGCATAAGACGAGTGTTGAACGAGGTAAGTTTTGATAGCACGTATATAAAGTTTGCGGCCTATTTTAAAACTTTAATCTTTCATTATTACGGCGCCTGTTTTGTCAATTCTTGCTGTTGTTTCAAAGTTTTATCTGACGCCTTTAAAACTTGCGCACCTTAAAACCTCACCTGCAGACAACATTATTCGGCTAATTATTTCGCTTAGTTTAGAAGAGACTCCGTTAAACCGAACGCGTTAATTACTACATCTCTAGAGATAAAAAGTGAAAACTTAGTAACTAAATGAAGTTAGCAAAATAAACGGTGCGCTATTTAAACAACACATGTTTGTATATGTAAGTTACTTTTCTACTTTACCGTAAGGTCTTTTTAAAAAAGGTTTTATTATCCAAAATACATACTATTTAGCTGAAGGCTAGATTCTAACTAATAAAAATTACAAGATTATAAAAGTACATGAGTTTTACATCTTGTACGGGTATCATATTATATTACTGAGAAACGCAAAGTGTTGATGATAAGAAGCCGCTGCAAGTTGCTGAATAAGCTGGGAACCAATATGTAACTCCTCCCTCCTTAGAATTTAGCTTCCTCTGGAAGATTGATTTTTCTTTCTTCTGTTTTCGTTTTGATTGATTGATTTAGATTTTTCTTCTGTTTTCTATTTTTGATACACTTTATAGTTAAGAAACAACCGATAATTATGAGTATTATGTACACAATCACTGTCCATGCACTTGGCACATAATATTTAAATTCTTGTTCTATAATAGGTGTGGAAGGATTTGACGGTAGTTCTTTTAAATTTAGTGTTCTTAAATTTATCTTGGTATCAGCATTTTTGTTTTTCATGGGTGTTAGCTGTGGGGCGTTGATCAGTAATGGTTTGCCAAATGTTTCGTCTCGAAATGTTATTTCCCGTTGATTGCAGTATAGTTTGCAGGAATTTTGTTTTATTAAGTAAATTCCTTTAAGTGTCTTCGTTTCGGTTTCTTGTTGGCACTTGATAATAATATTTTCTTCCAATGGAAATACTCCCAAGTATTGGTTGATTTCGGGAATTATTTCTAGGTGATTTTCTTTAATATCCAATTCCACATGGCGGCACTGGTTTGAGTGTCCTTCTAATAAAATTTGCTTTTCGCATAGCGACAGGTGGTTTGTTTGTAAATAACTCGGACATTGAAATATTTTACCTTTGGTACAAATGTCACTTAGAGGTATTATTTTATTATCATTGGATTTCAATAAAAATTTGACATCAGGAATTATAGTTATAAATTGTGATTCATACTTGGTGGGGATTGGTAATAAGTAATATAAATTAAATTCTGTTTCAAAATCAATGGGTATTGATAAAAAGTAAATAATTTGATTGGGCTGAACCTTACAGTTAACTTCAATAATAGATTCGAAATCTAAGATATTATCATATTTTAATTCAAATGGTAACTGATTCTTATAATAAACAGAAATTCTTTGTAGTTCTAAGAACAGATCATCAATTGTTATTATACTTGGGTGTAAAACTTGTAGTTTACAAAAAGTTAAAGAATTTTCCATATCTTGTAGGATATTTAATATAGCATTATAAAGTATTATTAATTGATTGTAAATATCTTTTGCAAAAAGAATATTCTGATGTGCAATTTCATTCTTTAATATTTCATTTAATTGTAAAATTCTTGATTTTAAAACTAATTCATTATGTTGAATATCTTGTATTGTATCGTTAAATATTTTTATGATTTGGTTATTAACAGTATACTGCATACTTAGTTGACTTTGAATTTTTTGTTGGTTGGTTTGCATGTGATTTAGAATTTTATTAATTCTTTCGCCATCTTCGGCATCTAAGTTACCAGTCAATGTCTTTAACACCGTTCCTAATCCATTAATTATACCTCGCTTATTTCTAATATTGGGTGAGTGCATATTAATATTATTAATTTTATCATTAATCGTTGTTTGCGTAAATCGAACAATTTTATCGTAATTGTCGAACTCTCTGTTATAAGTGCTATCATTTAAAGTACTTAATTTTAAATTTTCATATTGGGTGTTTAAATTGTCGTATTCTTCAAATAACGATTTTAAACTGTAATAATGTACAAAAGTATGTTTCGTGCGTTGTAGTTTAGCTACTCCTAAATTAATTGGTAATATACCTAAGTTTTGGGTGACGTTTTTTATTTCTGCTCCTTGTCCGATTGAAAGGAACCTGGAATATTTTTAAATTGATAAGTGTTTTGTCTGGGTCTTTTAATATTAGAAAGGTGAATATTTTCAGTTGTGTTACAATGTTTTGTTATTATTTTAGCAGTTTTTAATTCAGAATTAACTTGTTTTATAGTTTCCGGCTTAAACTTATTTTTAGTTTTTTGCTGTTTTTGTTTGTTTCTTACAAATACTCTTGTAGGAATTTCAACAACATTTTCTCTGTTTTCATTTAATTTATTGATTGTGTGTTCTTTCTTATTTTGTATATCTTCGTTTAACTTTTTATAAAGTAACTTAACCTTATCTCTATGTCTTAAAATATAATTATTAATTAATTGCTTATCTACTTCTATATCAAACGGAGATTCTGTTCCTAAATGACCAGAAATTATTTCATACGGTTTCAGGTTTGTTACCGAATGAATAGAATTATTATATGCTAATAGTGCATAATTTACCTTTATTTCGATTGGTTCGTCTTTATAGACACTTTGATTATTTAATAATCTTATGTGTTCAATTAATGTTGAGTGAAAACGTTCGATAAGGCCGTTTGATTCGGGATGTTGAGAACTAATAAAATGAATTTTTACTTTATGAACATCTAGTAGTTCTCTTAGCATTGAATTGTTGAATTCTGTACCATTGTCAGAAACAATTTGTTCTGGTATGCAATGGTGTGTAAAATATTTTATTAAACTGTTAACTACTTCAATACCTTGGGACGAATTCAATTTATATGCTTGACAGTACTTCGAAAATGAATCAATTATAGTTAAGAATTTAACTTTCTCTAGTGTTATACTGTCAATATGTAAAATTTGGAATGGTCTAACCGCTGTAGGGGTTATATTAAATTTAAGTTTTAACGGGTTTCTATCGTATTTCGTTATTTGACAAATCTCACAATTGTTTATAAAAGTTTGGATTGACTTTCGCTGATTTGGCCAATAATATGAAATTTTGATCCTATTTTCTGTTTCGTCTAAACCGCGATGGTTTGTTTTACCTTCATGGTAATTTCTTATCGTTTGTATTATTTCGTCTTCGTCAATAATATCGATTAATTTTTTAGTACACCTAATCATGTTGATGCTTGAACTTTTAAAATATTTTTGAAGTATGTTACAGAATTTTTCATATAACGGATCTTCAAAATAAGTGTAATATTTGACTTTGGGTACTATAAATTCTTTAATAAAATTAATTATTTCTTTTTCATAGTTGTTCTTGGAAAACTGAACTAGAATTCTTTGCCTGTCTTTATAAAGTTTTATGACTGAAGGGGACGATGGTGAGTAATTTGTTTCTGAGATAACAATCTGATTTTTACCAAAGTTTACTGGATATTCAGTGATTGGAATGCCTATAATAGGATTTTCATCTTGATTTGAATGTACAGTTTCGTCATCGTTTAGATTTTCGCGTTCGTTTAAATTTTCCACTTCTACCACTAATGATTCGGTATCATTGTGTTTTGGAGTGTTTACGTTTTTCATTTGTTCATTGAAATTGTCCATGTATTCGAATATACCTTTCGAATGTTTTTGGGTTTCATTCATATTAAGTTCGATGCGTGATAATGCATCGGCGTTTTTATTTAAACAACCTTTTTTATAAACTACTTCATAATCATACTCCTCTAGTTTAAGTCGCCATCTAATTAATTTTGAATTTGGCTCCTTAAGGGAAAATAACCATTGGAGGGGTTTATGATCAGTAACTATCTTAAACTTTCTACCGAATAAATAGGGTCTAAAGTATTTAACTGCCCATATTATTGCTAGTAACTCTTTTTCTGTGGTTGTGTAATTTTGTTCTGAGTCGTTTAAAGTTCGACTTGCATATGCTACAGGTAAATCAGAACTTATTTTACCTTGCGACAATACAGCACCTATTGCAAAATTGCTGGCATCTGTAGTTAAATTAAATGATTGAGTAAAATCCGGATATTGTAATATCGGTTCATTAATTAATAGATTTTTACATAAATTAAAACATTTTATATACTCAGGGTCTGCAAAAGTGATTTGAGCATCTTTCTTAAGACAAACGGTGAGTGGCTTTGTTAGTTTAGCAAAATCTTTAATAAATTTACGATAATATCCCAATAAACCTAAGAATCCTTTAATTTGTTTAGTTGTTTTAGGTAAAGGGTAATTTTGGATAGCTTTAATTTTGTCTGGATTAGGTTTAACACCTTCGGGAGTAACAATATGTCCAAGATATGCTACTTCCTTCCGTAAAAATTCGGATTTATCCAATTGAATTTTAAAATTAGTTTCTCTGAGTCTTTGAAATACTGATTTTAGTCTATCAATATGTTCTTGTAGTGATGTGGAGAAAATTATTATGTCATCCAAATACACCAAACACTTTTCATTTTGAATACCGCGTAAAATATTGTCCATAACCCTTTGGAATGTTGCAGGCGCATTTTTTAAACCAAATGGCATTCTCAAAAATTCGTAATGACCATTTTCTGTGCTAAATGCTGTTTTGGCTATGTCATCTTCATGCATTTCTATCTGATGAAAACCACTAGCTAAATCTAAAGTTGAAAAGTATTGGCACTTGCCCAATTTATCAAGTAAATCTGTGATATTAGGAAGTGGATATCTGTCGTCAATAGTTTTGTCATTCAATTTACGATAATCGATAACAACGCGCCATTTTTGTTTGCCTGAGGCGTCTAATTTTTTTGGTACGATCCAGATGGGGGATGACCAAGGCGAATTGCTGTTTCTAATAATGTTTTGATCTAACATATTTTTAATTTGTTTTTCAACTTCTGATTTGTGGATAAAAGGGTATCTATATGATTTAGTGTAAACTGGAATTTCGTCCGTAGTTCTAATTTTGTGTTTGATTTGATTCGAAAAGCTTAACTGATTATTCTCCAAATGAAATATATCTGAATATTCTTTTATTAATTTAGTTACAGTATATTTTTCTTCGGAGTTCATATGAGACGTACGAATTTTTGACGTATCGAATTTAAGTTTTTCTGTATTTAAATTATTAAAGTTCGGGTAAGTGGAGTGTTCGTATTCATCGAACTTCTCTACTATTAATGGTTCAATAACCGCAACTGATATGCATTCAGTGGGGTTTAGTATAGTACAAATAGCCTGGTAGTTGTTAACTGTAGTAACACACTCAGGTATTTCTAGGTCATTAAGTTTTTTATATGGTATTATAATGTCGCCTTCTTTAATATTTTTGATATTAATTTTTATCACTTGTTCTGATCTTGGTTTTACCGTTATTTGATTAGTAACATGTGATAATTTATAAAAGTTAATTTTTATGTTACTGCTAGGCGTATATAAAACATTATCGTTTAAATTAATAATTGCATTCAAACTTCTTAAATTATCGAGACCTAATAGGATATCGAAATTTTTGTGAAAGTTAAATAGATAATACTTCAACTTATGTTGTAATTTAAATAATTTGGAACATTGAATAGTTGCGCTATAATGTCCAATCGATTTGCCATTTACTGTAGAGATTTGAAATGGGTCATTTTGAATTGCATTTATAAAGTACTTTTTTGCGATTTCAGGTTTGATAAACGATCTTGTACTACCTGTATCTATTAAAACTTTTAAATTGTTTTCTGATAATATTATGTACGGTAGTTCGCTATCTTTATTAATCAAGTTCATTAATTCAAAACTGGGTCCGAGGCTTTCTCGTGAAAAAAAACATTTTCTTCAGGAAATTCAACTGAAGGTTGATCATCAATATTATTTAATTCTTCGACAATATAGTTTGGGTTACTTTGTCTGAAGTTATTATGGCTCTAATTGGAAATCGTTAGTTAACATATTTAATGCTTCGTTTAAATCTGATGGATTCTTAGCACGCATAAGTGAACTTAATGGTTCTTTTAGTCCACGTAACAAAATTCGTAAAGCACATTTACGGAAAAATGAAGTTAAAACTGGTATCTCTTGTGGGCTACCATGCATTGTAATGTAAGAAATTTGCAGATTTAAAATATGTTGTATACGATTATAAAATTCAAAAGGCGTTTCATTACTTTGTTTTAATTCTGTCATTTCTATATTTAAAGTAAAACAATCTCTTTTATCAGAGTAAGTAGTTAATAACGCTTTTTTTAAATCTTGCCAATTTTTAATGATACAAGAAGATATACTTAAGGCGGCTTCACCTTTAATTTTTGCTAATATGCTTGACATCAGATATTCATTCTGAAAGTCATTTACATCAGCTGTGCTGTAAAATTTATTGACTAATTTTTCGCAAATTTCGACAAATCTTGGCAAAAGTTCTGTTTCACCATTGAAATCAGGAACCATGTTTAAATATTCTTGTTTAAGGACAGCCATTTTATTTGAATTGTCGATTACTTTATTTTTAATTGAAAAATTAGGTTTGGGCTGATCTAGGTCTGAATCAGAATCACTTTGTTGGTCAATTGAGCTATCAGAATTGTAGTGACTTGGATTACCTCTAAAAGACATAGGTACTTACAGTAAAATAATTGTTATCCTTTCCATTTAATCCACTATGGACTGGTGAGTACTCCTTTACAGACTTCCTCTTTGGATAGGAACTTGTCACTTCACTCGAAGTTTTACGTTAAGGTTGCACTTAACTTTATTTTATGGAATAGTCAATCAATCGTTGAAACGAACCGAATATTATATTCACTAATATTCGTTTGACCAATCCTACCGACTGCGCCAGTTACTTTTCTACTTTACCGTAAGGTCTTTTTAAAAAAGGTTTTATTATCCAAAATACATACTATTTAGCTGAAGGCTAGATTCTAACTAATAAAAATTACAAGATTATAAAAGTACATGAGTTTTACATCTTGTACGGGTATCATATTATATTACTGAGAAACGCAAAGTGTTGATGATAAGAAGCCGCTGCAAGTTGCTGAATAAGCTGGGAACCAATATGTAACTTGTATGTAGACAAATCAGTATGTTATGCCCCTGTGTCTGACAGGTGCTGTCGTAATAACACTCATTGTCACAAAATAATCATGATATTAACACAAAGCTTCGTTGATTATACCGAATAATATACTGAGTATAATTGTCCTTTAGTTGTCGCGGATGAAGAGGATTTTGTTAATTATGCCGAAGATACATTTAATGACGACGATTCACGTTGACTACAAAATCAATTTCCGCTGATATATTTTCTAAAAATGACCAAACGACTGTTAAGTGTAGATATTCGGTTTGGTTAATTACTGAGGGTGCACTTTTCGGACTTCATTAGCAATCGGTTAACACAACATGAAATAGACGGTAATGTGCTCGTGCTTTGGATTTAAATCAAAAATACATGCAGTTAGTTGTTTTATTAGTTTTAATTTATATTAGAGAAAATATCATGAAAGTCTTTATTCTCTATTATTTTTGTAAATTTTAAAAAACTAGTAGAAAAACATGTTTCTATATATTTTCATGCTCTTCTTCTTAATCGGTTTCTCTTGTACCTTTCGGTGTCCAGGTATGCTTTTCTATTTCTGTGTTGTTTCTCTCCATTCCTGCCTATCCTTAGCTAATTGGGGCACATCTCTCCAGCTGACTATTTTTTCTTCTAGTCTCTGCCTCACTCCTTTTCCCCATTTTATTCTTGGGCTTCCTCTATTTCTTTTTCCCTTCATCTTCATTTTCTATCCTATTTTCGCGTATCTTCTTTCTGGCATGCGTAGTAGATGTCCAAGCCACCTTAGTTGATTCGTCTTCATCTTTTTCTTAGTATTTGTGTGAATGTTTTCGTTACTGATTTAATCGATCAGTTTACATCCCTTTATTCTTCCCAGAAATCTCATTTTCTGTAACTGTATTTTTTGTTTTGGTTTTGAGTTAGTGTCCAAGTTTCTGAACTGTACGTGAGAATGGGTACGTACACTGCATTAAAAATTCGCGTTTTCTTTCTTTTGATATATCCTTCTTACTTATCAAACATTTATTAGTGGCGTAGTAAAATTTCGTCGCTGCCTCTATTCTGTTTTTCAGATCTTGCCCCAATTTACCATTCTCAGCAATTATTGTTTCTAAATATTTAAAATTCGTTACCTGCTCTATGTTTTTTTGGTCTAGCATAATTGTAATTGGTTCATGATTTTTGCTATAACTATAACCTTTGTCTTTGTTACAATCTTCGTTCCCGGGTTTGGAACCGCGTCTTCTTGATTTGTGTGACGTTTCGACCATTCTATGTTGGTCTTTATCAAACGACTGGATAAACTGGATAAAGACCAACATAGAATGGTCGAAACGTCACACAAATCAAGAAGACGCGGTTCCAAACCCGGGAACGAAGATTGTAACATGGACGATAGCCGCGAAAGCCTGAAGAATAAAATAACCTTTGTCTTTGTTATATTAATATTCATATTATATCTACTTAATGTATCTGCCCATACGTCTAGATTCAATTGCGTCCTTTTTGCTTTTAGCTAATAGCACCACAAAGGCAAAGGCCTTCTGTTAAGGATATTGGTTTTCGTTTATTCCAACCCCAGTAGGCTTTCTTTGTGTTTTGCTTACATTCTTTAATTATTTTATCCATAAGAAATGTGTCTCCTTGTCTTACTCCCACTGTTGTTATAAATTCCTGGGAACTGCTGTTATGGGTCCACACATAATTTCTACTACTCTTATATAAACTCTTGATGGCATTTAATAATCCTTCTACCACTCTACTTTGTTTCAATATCTTGCAGATCTTTTCCCTTGGCATTCAATCGAAGGCTTTAGAAGGATCGATAAAGCACAAGTATACTATCTTTGAATATTCCATTGTGTTTCACTTAACTGTCTTAACGTAAAAATTAGATCCTGCGTGCTTCTACCCTGTCTAAAGCCACATTGCACCCTTCCAAATTCCTTTCGAAATGTTTTCTTAATCTCTCCTCCAAAATTCTTTCATATAATTTTTCTACTACACTAAGTAGAGATATGTCTCTATACTTTTCGCATTTTTACTATCGCCAGTCTTGAATATCGGTAATATAACGGATACCTCCCAGTGTTTTGGAATCTTTTTTCTCCTGCAATGCATTATTTACTATTCTTAGCAGCATTTTTTTTTCATCGACTCCCATGTACTTAATCATTTCGGGCAAAATACCATCATGACCTGCTGCTTTTCCAATTTTCATTTTATGTATCGCCCTATCCAACTCATCTTCGGTTATTTCTTGTTCATATTCTTGTTCAATTGTTTCATCATTTATTATGTTATCACTTTCCAATAACTCCTTAAAATAATTTCCCCGTCTTTCGATAATTTCTTTATCTGTTGTTAAAAAATATACAGCAATAAAACATATATTTTTTCATTAAATGTCGAAAAATTTTTCGTGACACAGGGATTTGAGGCCCCAAATCGGGACAATCCCGGAAAACCGAGACGTCTGGCAACCCTAACTGTATTTAAAATAAAGATATTTACGTTAGGGGGCTATATGGTCTTAAGTGTAGGGACCTTAAACTTGGTGCATATCAAGAGTAACGCCAATAACTTATTTAGAGTTTCAACGTTTTTTCTACAAAGCTATTCCATACAAAAAACATTAGCCCCGCTAGTTGACAATAATGGTAAAATAAGAATTAGTAAAACAAGGTGTCGCTAATAGAGTAGTCACGTCGATAATTCATAATTATTGAGTGGAACGAAGTTCAAACATACGATGCGATATTCTGTTGTTTTTTTTTTGCTGCTAGTTTGTAACGTAACAAGGTATTGTGGGAATATAAATACATATTTCCACGGTTGAAAAACAAAGCTAGTCAAACTGAATCCGTATTATTAATTTGAGCATAAAGAGCATAATTAAGAGTAATGTGTTTGCCAAAGTTTATTATTTATGAGTATGGCCAGCCGCCTGCTACATGCAGTATCGCACTCTAGATTATGTCAGTGGGAACGTTTGTTCGGTATAAAGTGTACGCTGGAATACAGCGATAGCGGTTGCAACGTACATTTGCCACCAAATATATTGAGTATGTTGGACGACCTAATAAAACGATTATGCTGTAATAATTTACTGGTTTACTTATTTTTATTACTTGGTACACAAGCTAGTTGTTTCGCGTACTTGCAACTCAGGTTTATAATTTTCGTTGCCTCAAGCTTCGCGCCTGCTTCAACGACTAGTGAAAACTTTCATTTTTCGTATAGCCACATACGTTTTATGGAAAACACATCTTAAAAGTTAAATTGAACTCGGTTTTGAGCTGTTAACTGTTCAAAAGTAGATAAAAACTGTCTTATGGAGTTAAATAGTTACTTCTGGTCAGTAACGAAATGTCAAGTTTCGCAACAAAATGTTATCTTAAACGGCATTTACGGTTTTTGTATTAAACTTTTCCTATAACATAACATAATCTACACAAAACATATTTAAATTTTTGTTTATATATTCTACAAAATTTAAATTGCTTTCTAAGATATGTTTTTTTTTTATTACGGGGGCTATAAATTAATAACTATGTAAAAATCTGATTCTAGATGAAATTATTTTAAATATAGAGCCAACAGTTTCATATATAACTACAAAATTATAACTTGCAACTTATGAGTTGGTCATAAACGGCTTGAGCTGAAAAAATAATCGCTGCAATGAAAAATAGTGAACTGTAATTTTATTATAAAAATTGTTTAAGATTCTCAATGTTGAAACTGTAAAAAAGGCATTAGTTTGACTGGGGGTGGGTTTATTTTCTTTCAAGTTGAACCGTTTATTGACCATTCCTTACATAACACAAACTTTTTATTTACAGCGTTTGGAGAACAAATGCGTTGCTTACGATTCGCATTGTCAAAATTGTAAAAAAAGAATTAGTTTGACTAGAGGGTGGGTTTTATTCTTTCAAAGTTAACCGCGTTTATTAACCATACCTTACATAACACAAACTTTTTATTTACAGCGTTTGGAGAACAAATGTGTTGCTTACGATTCGCATTGTCAAAATTGTAAAAAAGGAATTAGTTTGACTAGAGGGTGGGTTTATATTCTTTCAAGGTTAATCGCGTTTATTAACCATACCTTACATAACACAAACTTTTTATTTACAGCGTTTGGAGCACAAATGCGTTGCTTACGATGCGCATTGTCAAAATTGTAAAAAAGGAATTAGTATGACTAGAGGGTGGGTTTATATTCTTTCAAGGTTAACCGCGTTTATTAACCATACCTTACATAACACAAACTTTTTATTTACAGCATTTGGAGAACAAATGCGTTGCTTACGATGCGCATTGTCAAAATTGTAAAAAAGGAATTAGTATGACTAGAGGGTGGGTTTATATTCTTTCAAGGTTAACCGCGTTTATTAACCATACCTTACATAACACAAACTTTTTATTTACAGCGTTTGGAGAACAAATGCGTTGCTTACGATTCGCATTGTCAAAATTGTAAAAAAGGAATTCGT
Source organism: Elmis aenea (assembly GCA_947652605.1). Lineage (NCBI taxonomy): Eukaryota > Metazoa > Arthropoda > Insecta > Coleoptera > Elmidae > Elmis > Elmis aenea. Next base: position 29,983,932 of record OX393584.1, read on the forward strand.
TTGACTAGAGGGTGGGTTTATATTCTTTCAAGGTTAACCGCGTTTATTAACCATACATTACATAACACAAACTTTTTATTTACAGCTTTTGGAGAACAAATGCGTTGCTTACGATTCGCATTGTCAAAATTGTAAAAAAAGAATTAGTATGACTAGAGGGTGGGTTTATATTCTTTCAAGGTTAACCGCGTTTATTAACCATACCTTACATAACACAAACTTTTTATTTACAGCGTTTGGAGAACAAATGTGTTGCTTACGATTCGCATTGTCAAAATTGTAAAAAAGGAATTAGTTTGACTAGAGGGTGGGTTTATATTCTTTCAAGGTTAATCGCGTTTATTAACAATACCTTACATAACACAAACTTTTTATTTACAGCGTTTGGAGAACAAATGCGTTGCTTACGATTCGCATTGTCAAAATTGTAAAAAAGGAATTAGTATGACTAGAGGGTGGGTTTATATTCTTTCAAGGTTAACCGCGTTTATTAACCATACCTTACATAACACAAACTTTTTATTTACAGCGTTTGGAGAACAAATGCGTTGCTTACGATTCGCATTGTCAAAATTGTAAAAAAGGAATTAGTTTGACTAGAGGGTGGGTTTATATTCTTTCAAGGTTAACCGCGTTTATTAACCATACCTTACATAACACAAACTTTTTATTTACAGCGTTTGGAGAACAAATGCGTTGCTTACGATTCGCATTGTCAAAATTGTAAAAAAGGAATTCGTTTGACTAGAGGGTGGGTTTATATTCTTTCAAGGTTAACCGCGTTTATTAACCATACCTTACATAACACAAACTTTTTATTTACAGCGTTTGGAGAACAAATGCGTTGCTTACGATTCGCATTGTCAAAATTGTAAAAAAGGAATTAGTATGACTAGAGGGTGGGTTTATATTCTTTCAAGGTTAACCGCGTTTATTAACCATACCTTACATAACACAAACTTTTTATTTACAGCGTTTGGAGAACAAATGCGTTGCTTACGATTCGCATTGTCAAAATTGTAAAAAAGGAATTCGTTTGACTAGAGGGTGGGTTTATATTCTTTCAAGGTTAACCGCGTTTATTAACCATACCTTACATAACACAAACTTTTTATTTACAGCGTTTGGAGAACAAATGCGTTGCTTACGATTCGCATTGTCAAAATTGTAAAAAAGGAATTAGTATGACTAGAGGGTGGGTTTATATTCTTTCAAGGTTAACCGCGTTTATTAACCATACCTTACATAACACAAACTTTTTATTTACAGCGTTTGGAGAACAAATGCGTTGCTTACGATTCGCATTGTCAAAATTGTAAAAAAGTAATTAGTTTGACTAGAGGGTGGGTTTATATTCTTTCAAGGTTAACCGCGTTTATTAACCATACCTTACATAACACAAACTTTTTATTTACAGCGTTTGGAGAACAAATGCGTTGCTTACGATTCGCATTGTCAAAATTGTAAAAAAGGAATTAGTATGACTAGAGGGTGGGTTTATATTCTTTCAAGGTTAACCGCGTTTATTAACCATACCTTACATAACACAAACTTTTTATTTACAGCGTTTGGAGAACAAATGTGTTGCTTACGAGTCGCATTGTCAAAATTGTAAAAAAGGAATTAGTTTGACTAGAGGGTGGGTTTATATTCTTTCAAGGTTAACCGCGTTTATTAACCATACCTTACATAACACAAACTTTTTATTTACAGCGTTTGGAGAAAAAATGCGTTGCTTACGATGCGCATTGTCAAAATTGTAAAAAAGGAATTCGTATGACTAGAGGGTGGGTTTATATTCTTTCAAGGTTAACCGCGTTTATTAACCATATCTTACATAACACAAACTTTTTATTTACAGCGTTTGGAGAACAAATGCGTTGCTTACGATTCGCATTGTCAAAATTGTAAAAAAGGAATTAGTATGACTAGAGGGTGGGTTTATATTCTTTCAAGGTTAACCGCGTTTATTAACCATACCTTACATAACACAAACTTTTTATTTACAGCGTTTGGAGAACAAATGCGTTGCTTACGATTCGCATTGTCAAAATTGTAAAAAAGGAATTCGTTTGACTAGAGGGTGGGTTTATATTCTTTCAAGGTTAACCGCGTTTATTAACCATACATTACATAACACAAACTTTTTATTTACAGCTTTTGGAGAACAAATGCGTTGCTTACGATTCGCATTGTCAAAATTGTAAAAAAAGAATTAGTATGACTAGAGGGTGGGTTTATATTCTTTCAAGGTTAACCGCGTTTATTAACCATACCTTACATAACACAAACTTTTTATTTACAGCGTTTGGAGAACAAATGTGTTGCTTACGATTCGCATTGTCAAAATTTTAAAAAAGGAATTAGTTTGACTAGAGGGTGGGTTTATATTCTTTCAAGGTTAATCGCGTTTATTAACCATACCTTACATAACACAAACTTTTTATTTACAGCGTTTGGAGAACAAATGCGTTGCTTACGATTCGCATTGTCAAAATTGTAAAAAAGGAATTAGTATGACTAGAGGGTGGGTTTATATTCTTTCAAGGTTAACCGCGTTTATTAATCATACCTTACATAACACAAACTTTTTATTTACAGCGTTTGGAGAACAAATGCGTTGCTTACGATTCGCATTGTCAAAATTGTAAAAAAGTAATTAGTTTGACTAGAGGGTGGGTTTATATTCTTTCAAGGTTAATCGCGTTTATTAACCATACCTTACATAACACAAACTTTTTATTTACAGCGTTTGGAGAACAAATGCGTTGCTTACGATTCGCATTGTCAAAATTGTAAAAAAGGAATTCGTTTGACTAGAGGGTGGGTTTATATTCTTTCAAGGTTAACCGCGTTTATTAACCATACCTTACATAACACAAACTTTTTATTTACAGCGTTTGGAGAACAAATGCGTTGCTTACGATTCGCATTGTCAAAATTGTAAAAAAGGAATTAGTTTGACTAGAGGGTGGGTTTATATTCTTTCAAGGTTAACCGCGTTTATTAACCATACCTTACATAACACAAACTTTTTATTTACAGCGTTTGGAGAACAAATGCGTTGCTTACGATTCGCATTGTCAAAATTGTAAAAAAGGAATTCGTTTGACTAGAGGGTGGGTTTATATTCTTTCAAGGTTAACCGCGTTTATTAACCATACCTTACATAACACAAACTTTTTATTTACAGCGTTTGGAGAACAAATGCGTTGCTTACGATTCGCATTGTCAAAATTGTAAAAAAGGAATTAGTATGACTAGAGGGTGGGTTTATATTCTTTCAAGGTTAACCGCGTTTATTAACCATACCTTACATAACACAAACTTTTTATTTACAGCGTTTGGAGAACAAATGCGTTGCTTACGATTCGCATTGTCAAAATTGTAAAAAAGGAATTCGTTTGACTAGAGGGTGGGTTTATATTCTTTCAAGGTTAACCGCGTTTATTAACCATACCTTACATAACACAAACTTTTTATTTACAGCGTTTGGAGAACAAATGCGTTGCTTACGATTCGCATTGTCAAAATTGTAAAAAAGGAATTAGTATGACTAGAGGGTGGGTTTATATTCTTTCAAGGTTAACCGCGTTTATTAACCATACCTTACATAACACAAACTTTTTATTTACAGCGTTTGGAGAACAAATGCGTTGCTTACGATTCGCATTGTCAAAATTGTAAAAAAGTAATTAGTTTGACTAGAGGGTGGGTTTATATTCTTTCAAGGTTAACCGCGTTTATTAACCATACCTTACATAACACAAACTTTTTATTTACAGCGTTTGGAGAACAAATGCGTTGCTTACGATTCGCATTGTCAAAATTGTAAAAAAGGAATTAGTATGACTAGAGGGTGGGTTTATATTCTTTCAAGGTTAACCGCGTTTATTAACCATACCTTACATAACACAAACTTTTTATTTACAGCGTTTGGAGAACAAATGTGTTGCTTACGAGTCGCATTGTCAAAATTGTAAAAAAGGAATTAGTTTGACTAGAGGGTGGGTTTATATTCTTTCAAGGTTAACCGCGTTTATTAACCATACCTTACATAACACAAACTTTTTATTTACAGCGTTTGGAGAACAAATGCGTTGCTTACGATTCGCATTGTCAAAATTGTAAAAAAGTAATTAGTTTGACTAGAGGGTGGGTTTATATTCTTTCAAGGTTAACCGCGTTTATTAACCATACCTTACATAACACAAACTTTTTATTTACAGCGTTTGGAGAACAAATGCGTTGCTTACGATTCGCATTGTCAAAATTGTAAAAAAGGAATTAGTATGACTAGAGGGTGGGTTTATATTCTTTCAAGGTTAACCGCGTTTATTAACCATACCTTACATAACACAAACTTTTTATTTACAGCGTTTGGAGAACAAATGTGTTGCTTACGAGTCGCATTGTCAAAATTGTAAAAAAGGAATTAGTTTGACTAGAGGGTGGGTTTATATTCTTTCAAGGTTAACCGCGTTTATTAACCATACCTTACATAACACAAACTTTTTATTTACAGCGTTTGGAGAACAAATGCGTTGCTTACGATGCGCATTGTCAAAATTGTAAAAAAGGAATTCGTATGACTAGAGGGTGGGTTTATATTCTTTCAAGGTTAACCGCGTTTATTAACCATACCTTACATAACACAAACTTTTTATTTACAGCGTTTGGAGAACAAATGCGTTGCTTACGATTCGCATTGTCAAAATTGTAAAAAAGGAATTCGTTTGACTAGAGGGTGGGTTTATATTCTTTCAAGGTTAACCGCGTTTATTAACCATACCTTACATAACACAAACTTTTTATTTACAGCGTTTGGAGAACAAATGCGTTGCTTACGATTCGCATTGTCAAAATTGTAAAAAAGGAATTAGTTTGACTAGAGGGTGGGTTTATATTATTTCAAGGTTAAACGTTTATTGACCATTCCTTACATAACACAAAATTTCATATTATCGTTGTGTAATTCGATAGTCTGTAGTAATTGTTAAAATGATGGCTACTTTTAAAAATAGCAAAACAATTTACATGTTTAGATGTTTTTCTTTACCATAAAAATTGTGCAGAAGCTGAGCGAACGTACTTAGAGCTATATCCCGGGAGGAGGCAACGAAGAGTGCGTAATTACAGAAATTTGGAAATAAATTTTAAACAATATGTTTTTTTTTTTCGAGAAAGTAACCAAAAATCCAAAACAAATCAATAAACAATTAGAATTATCGTTTTTGCACAGTTTCTATGGCAAAAATTGTAGCATATTAACATATAACATTTTTAATTAGTTGTAAATGTGCTTATAATTTATATGCTAACAAATTTTTTACTATGACTATCGAATAACAATACTATAAAATTCTATTAAATGATTAGTTGTTTTTTGTTTTTATCTTCATAGATAGCATGATGGGTAAAATATGATTTTTCTTCATTTTGTGACATATTTATAAAAATAGATAAAGCAAGTAATATCTCATTTAAGAGGGAAAAAAACATTTAAGTATTTTATAGCCATAGTGTTTAAAAAAATCTAAAATCATGGTTACATTCTACATTAAAAAGTACCATAAATAAGTAGGTGCAAATAAAATTGATATAAAATAAAATAAAAAAGCTATGAGAGAAAAAAGAAATTCAACGTTTTCAAAAAATTTTGCATCTGAAGTACGAGGAATTTTGTACTTTTAAAAATTGATTTTAGCTCCTTTCACACTTGGGAATAATTCATTTAATTTAAGCAAACCTGTATCTCTTATAATAAGCGAGATCCCCATGCTGGAAATGTAATCTGGGACACCCTGTATACAGTACCTACTAATTATCATGATGAGTTACTGTTTTGTTTTAACGCTAGGTTGTTTTAGGCCCGGTTATTTGATATTACAGCATAGGATGGTTATGTAAACCTTAACTACATCTTGTTTACCTTTAGAACTACTCAACCAGTTTTCAGTAACATTAGTTTATTACATCCATAGACAATGAGAATAGTATTTTAAACCAAAGTTGTACAAACTCAAATGCATTTAAAACAAATTTTAGAGATATATCCAAATTCTACTGTGTTTAATTTTATTAAACATTTTGTTTGTACCATAAAATTATCATTGATTCATTATCTGAAGAAGATTTTGTCGCGAAAAGTTAGTACCAAGTGCCGTGTGCTATACAGCACACAATAATCATTTGCTAAAGCTTTATTGTTCAATTATTCTTGAGCGGCATTGTATAATCTGTGTAATCTACTAATACTGGCTACTTGGGAACAGATTCTCACAAATTAAGATGTTCCGAAGTACAGTGGCTTGTATTGAACTAGAGAATGACTTAGTGGGGTTGAACGGTCAAGAATAAACACACTTGGGTTTAACATAGGCAAATACACTCATTGTTACTTAAACAGGACAACGTTATCCGTAGTATACATAATTATATAATGGATACGACAACATTAGGCCGTGTTCCATTGATTAGATGTATGAACATTGTTACATTACAAACAAAAGATTTTATTTCAGTATCGAATATTACTAATGTAATTGAGATGACTACCATTTAAAGTCTAATACCAGGTGTTCCTAGCCCAGAAACTACTTTATTTCAAGAGATAGAGCTTTGGGGGTTATTGCAATACTCATATGTGTAGACAGTTGCATTTGTTTTTACTGAATTTTGTATGTATTTGATCGTTTTTGAGTTATTCGATTTTAATTTTTGAAAGTGCATAATTCCAATGCAGCAGTTTGGATTTAGGAACAATTATGCAGCCGTAGACCAGGTACATAGAATTACTGATCTCTTGGAGAAAACATTGGAAGAAGAAAACATATGTTTGACTGTATTTCTGGAGGTTGCCCAGGTTTTTGATAAAGTCTGGCACAAGGGATTAGAGTTCAAACTAGAACAACTATCAAAACACTACAGCCTATTGTTGAAATCATACATCAATGAGAAGTTGTTTAGAATCAAATGCGATGATCAATACTTAGAACTGAGAACAATAAAAGCTGGTGTACCAAAGGGCAGTGTTTTAGGTCCACTGCTCTATTTAATATACACATACGATATACCAGAAACGGAACAAACTATGATTGCTACATTTGCAGGATACAGGTGTTTTGCCAGTTGGAAATAATAAATGCTATTTGATTATGTAAATAGCAAAAATTGCGTCTAAAAGAAAAAACAAAGTTGGTTGTCATAAAACAAAAACGAACCGATCTAGGAAAAATTTGTGACCATCATCCGATTCGGCTTAAAAAGTTGTTTGGGCAATGTTCTTACACATTAGAAATATTTCATACTCCAAGGAGTTATACACGATTTTCAAAAATCGTATTTCCCGGTTTTTCCTAATTTTCTCGGATACCGTTTGAGATATTTTCAATTTCTCTTTGGAATATTATTGAGCACGAAATTTAACAACTTTGCCGAATTTACACCTGTACTTTAGCTATTATAATAAGCGATATTCCCATGCTTAAACTCGAATTTCAATCACCCTGTATAAGCTAACAATATTTTTTGGTCAAACGTGTACTTTTGTTCAGAAAATTCTTGTCACATTGGATGACATATCATAAACAGAGATACTTGATTATAATCGCTCAAGATGTAAAAAATTCATTTAACCAAATATTTACATACAAGATGCAATTAAATTAACTAGACTGCCTTTTGTAGTGCTTGAATATAAATCGAATAACATTTCTCTTTTCATAATGTTAATTAATTCTACACTTTGTATGACAATTTTATTGCAGTCCCTTCGTCCATGTAGTCTTTTACAATATTACTTGTACTCCCGTATCTTTTCACAAGCTAAATTATAACTAAGTTGCACAATATTTTGTAATATTTTACTTCATTTCCATTTACCCACTTCCATTAGATGATGCAATTTTAGCCGGTGCGGCAAAGCTATTTCTCCTTTACTTTTTAATGTATTTTTATTTCACCGTAACTATATGGGACTGTATTAGTACTCTTTGCGTCTGTTACTCCCCCCCCGGTTTGGTCTAAAACCGTATTGCTTATCTTCAAGGGTTCCCTCCAGTAGTTTTCTTAGTCTTTTTTTTAATATCCTGGCATATAATTTCCCTACTGTGCTTAGCAAAGTGATTCCTTGGTAATTATTAAAGTACATCCCCTTTTTTGCATAACGGTATAATTATTTCAATTGTCCAGTCTACTGATGCCTCTCCTGTACATAATCCCTTGTTCATTAGAATCTTTAATTTATCTCTAACATTTTCTAGTTTCCTGCTTTTATCATATCAGCTGTTATGTTACCATATCCTGGGGCCTTACCCGCTTTCATTTTCTTTATTGCATCTTGAATTTCTTCTGTACATATATCCTCCGTATATTGATGTCCTTCCTCTTTCACCGAGTTCCGCTACCTTACTTCTTTCTTCGTTTCTTTAAAAGTGCAACAAAATATTCCTCCTTTTAGGCCATGCTGTAGGGGAGAGCGGGGATGAAAGTAACGCGGTAGTTTGTAACAGTGCCTATAGTTTCTTTAATTTTCGTTATATGTCGCCCTAAGCGCTTTAGCAATATTCATTTACATTCACTTCCCTCCCTACATTGCTAGTTTTCATCTGTCATAGCCGTCAAGTTTTTGCCAGCCAGAGTCACTATTTTCCGGCCAAAAGCTAATGCGTTGTGTCACCGGACGAGTGACTTTTAGGCGATTTCTAAAAGAGGAATAAAAAGGTACCGAGATTATTATGTTCTAAATTTTGGCTAATGGTGGATGCAAAACAATTTGACGTTGGAACCGTGGTTAATTGTGGATTACCTCCAGTTTGTTTTGTGTAGGTCAAAAGTAACAGTGTTACAACTAGGGTTTTTCGGATCCGGGTACCCGGATTCGGATTCACCGAATCCTACAGCAAATATTCGGATTCGACATTCGGTCTAAGATTCGACGAATCTCGGATTAGGTCTCATTAATGCTACCACAACTTCAGAGAAAATACTTAATTTTGCAACAAATATTACGAAACGATTGTTTGACGGAGAAGACAAAAATGAAGAAACAGAGCATTCAACAGAGGGTGATTGCGGAATATTGCAGATGACGTTCAGTTGTTAACGATGGAAGAAGAGCTTAATCATATATTGGAAACGGTAAAATGCCTTATATTACCAAAGTCTCAAGAAAAATTTGCCTACTTAAAAAAAATGCATTATTTTCAAATGCCAAAATTAGAACGAACTATTTAGAAAAAGTATATCGAGCAATCATAAAAATTAAACCAAGGTCAACCAATTCAGAGAGAACTTCTCTGAAGCTGAAGCAAAAAAATAACCTTGATTTTGCATTTTTTTAGGTTATTTCGCTTATTTTTGAAAATAGACATACAAAATATTATATCATTGTAAAGAGAAAAAAATAATCTTTAAATCAGTCATCACCTACTACGATTGCCATTTAAAAAAAAGTTGTTTTGTCAAATATCTCGCACGGTATTTCATAAAAAAAAAATCTGACTGTTGCCATCTTATAGCAAACCAAATCTACAAAACTTTTTTCCTTTGGCGTTTTTGTGTATTCGCAACAATAGCCGAGATATTTAAGTTTAAAAATTTTGATCAATTTCGGTTTTTTCGTTATATTACGCAAGCCATGGAATTTTTAAACAAAACAAGATCTGGTTTAAAATACACCCCTAAATAGCTAACTTTTGTCCCATTTGATCAACCTTGTATTTTCATTATTTACGGAGATAGCAATAGTGTCACATGGAAAAGTGAAACACCCTGTATACTAATATACTTGTTATTTTACTTCATACTTTAACAATGAAATACAGTGCCATTTTAACTGATTGAAGGCCGTTTGAATTATTAATATAAACATGAATTAACTTAACACCGTGTTAGTAAAACCCATTGATGCGCTACTGACAAAACTGACAACCTCTGACAAATATTGTAAATCGCCTGTAATTTTAAATTTGCGCGAATTTTAAACACCATACAATAATTTTTATGGCACTGCAATTCATTTAATTTTAGAACTGGATTCGGATCCGGATTCGGATTCGTAAAATAATCGTGGATTCGATTCGGATTCGTCGAATCCAAAAAGACCGAATCTTCCCAAACCCTAGTTACAACCAACCTCAATCAATGTTTTCACTTGCAAATGTGCACTCTTAGCACATAAATGGGGGTTTTCTTCGTAGTTGAGAACATACAAAACTTGTTGGATTAATTTTCCAATTTGTTGTATTTTTTGTTTAACTTTTTTTTTTGTCTTCATTTGCTAACGAGTATTTTGGAATCAAATATTAATTTTGTTGATGGATACTAATATATTTACCCACTACTTATGGGCTGTGTAAATTATTTTGCTGTTACAACTTACCCCGATCATTGTTACTTTTAGCCACAACGTTGAGGTTGGAAGTAACAGCTGTTTTACTACAGAAAAAAACAAATTTCTCACATATGCTTTACGAAACATATGAAATAAATATCTTGAAAGAAAGACAAATGTCCAATGTATCATTAAATCAATTTGGATGTAAAACACTTGTTATACTCCATGAGAAATTAAATAAAAACAAAACAAAATTACTTTTAACCCCGGTCTCCCCTACATAAAACTATGTTTTTAAAATTATTAGGTTGTCTTATGTAGTCATTTTACACAATACTTTGTATACAAAAATGCACCTTCAACATAGCACTACTATATAAGTTATTCAACACCATATTTCGTAGCAAACGTATGTTTTCTCCATATCTACATTTTAGAGTAGTTTCCAGGACGGAAACTATATTATTTTCGATCGCAAGGCCCGCGATCCGTCCAAAAAGTATCTAAAACGTCGAGAATAACATCATTAAATCGAAGTCAATATCCATCCATTTGAGTTACGCACGTTTGATACTCTCCTTGGGATAAATGAATAAAATTGTCGTTTGGTGTTTTAAAAAGAGCTCAAAATTGAACATTAATATCCAAAATTTCATGCAAAAATTACACTGATAAACAATCTAAAAAAAAACAGATTTACTTTACAGAGTTGCTTTAATTAAAAAACTGAATAGTTTGTTGTTAAAAAAAAACAGATAATTGTTGGGAAACTGAATAAAAGTCATAATCTCAAAATAATTTTTCTAATAAAAAACACAAGCAATGGAAAATCAACCGCTTTGTGCGTACTAAAACTTTTCGGGCAAATCTCAACGATTATCCTTATTGTAATTAGCTTAGTTTAGGTTAGAATTAAGTTAATTCCACAAGTTTTAGTCTTTAACCAGTTTAGGATAAATAGCCAATTTTGGTAGTCAAAACAATCAGTTCTGATCTAAGCAGAAGAGCTGTCTGGCATTAGAGGGGTGCTAACGTTAGCTAAACCACCACAACTCACGATATTAATTTAAAATGCTAACGTTAATTTTGTTTTAAGGTAAGTAGACTAGACACCAAATCTGAATATAACGCGCCCACACAAGACCTATGTGGAGGCGTGTGTATGTTTTTTTGAGCCTTATAAAATTATCTTAAGGAATATTAACATAAAATAAATAAATAGTTTTATTTCCGAGAAATATTCAACTACAGCATCCGACGTTGGATAAATGTCAACACGGCGAGTGTTTAACAAATATTTACATACCCTTTTGTTATGGCGTTTACTGTATTATTTTTATTGTGGGTGTTTATCTTCTTAAAACTAACAGAATTAATGTAACTTTATTTCACGTACATAAAAAATTTAGTTTTTAGATTTTAAGGCAAATTGAAAGAAACTTATATTAAAACAATTCTCCTAGAGAAATGGTCTCCAAAAAGTTTTGTATTGTGTCGTACTTTGTTATTTTAAGAGGAAACACATGTATACAGGGTGTCCCAGATTACATTTCCAGCATGGGGATCTCACTTATTATAAGAGATACAGGTTTGCTTGAATGAGATGAATTATTTCCAAGTATGAGAGGAACTACAATAAATTTGTTAAAAGTACAAAATTCCTCGTACTTCAGATGTTACAGAAAAAAATATGAAAATGTCCAATTTCGTTTTTCTCTCACAACTTTTACGTCTTAATCATTAGATCAATTTTATTTGTACCTTCTGAAGGTACTTTTTTATGCAGAATGTAACTATTATCTAAAATTGCTCCAATGATTAACACAAAAAAAGTTATGAGAGAAAAAAGAAATTCGACATTTTCATATTTTTTGCTATAACATCTGAAGCACGAGAAATTTTGTACTTTTAAAAATTAATTGTAGCTCCTCTCATACTAAGAAATAATTGATCCAAATTACACAAACCTGTATCTCTTATAATAAGCAAGATCCCCATGCTGGAAATGTATTCTGGGACACCCTGTATAAAAAATGAAAATAATGTTACGTATTAAATTGACCTTTACAAACTTTGTCAAGGAAATTAATGATTTAAAACGCGACGATCACTTAAATGTAAAATTATTAAAAACCTAAAAAAGATATTAGTGATGGTTCACAAAAAACGTAAATAAATTAATACGCAACTAATGAAGTTACGATATATATTTTTCATTGCATTCGTTATAAGCTTAGACCCTCTGCATTAAAGATGAATTAATCAATTTTCAAAAGGTCAGTCAACCGAGCAAGACATTAGTAACGCTTTTACAATTCCTGATAACAAATGGATTCACTTTTAACAAAACAATACCTATCACTGTCCGTTTCGCCTACAAAAAAAGTTACACTTTTGAAGTCAAAAACGATTTTGTGATCACAAACTTCAGTGTCTAAGAATGTAAGAAGGATTAGTATCCATATATTTTTATATTTACGATTAAAATATTAATTAACACTTTGAGAAAACAATTTTATTCATAATTTTTTTATATCTAAAGTAACACAAATAAAAACATACTTTTTTTATTTGAAACGGCTCGATCATTCTTATAAAAATTAGTCCTATTGTGACATTGTTTTTTATTTCGTTGTTTCATAAATGATTTAAAATTAATTCATTTTGATCCTTGTCCTACCTCATTGTAAGTAAGAGTTGCTTGCTTCTTCTAGATTCTTTCATTCAGATTTAAGCATGACAACTCAAATAAATGAACAAACATAAAATAAATTAGTTTAAATTTTAAAAATGTAGGAAGTATTAATATTAAAAAACTAAGTTAAAGTTCAATATTTCGTAATTCAGTTACTAACTTCATTAATCAATAGTATCTAAATTTAGCTCCTATAAGAATTCTACATTGTTAAATTTCGTTTTTTGATAGCAAATTGTTAGATAATTGTTAAACCACCTTTTTCCGATTCATTTTATGCCATATTGTTACAGTTTTGTAATCATTCTATTCCGATCTACTGTTTCAAATGCTCTTTTGAAGTCTAAAAATACCCCACAATATATTTTTTGTTGTTTTCAATTTGATGCTTTCAGTCAGTTAGCACAAGATTTAATAATGTTTTTTCAGTGAATGTTTGGCTCTAAAACCGGATTATAGCATTTTGTTGTCTTCTATAAACTGTAATATTTGTCTTTTGACAACAGACTCCAAAATTTGTTCATATTTAGGTAGCATGTTTATCGGTCTAAATTCTTCGCATTTTTTGGTTCGTCTCGCTTTTGGTATGGGCACAACTAACGCCGTTTACCAACTTTTAGGAAAAACACCGGTCAGTAGCGATTCTTTTATTATATCTGTCATTGTGTTTCCAATTAGATGTAGTGCATCTCGAATAACCTGTATAGATACATCGTCCGTACCACCTCCAATATTTATATTCTGCATTATCTTACTAATGTCGTCTAGCGTCACTGGTTTAAATGAAAATACTTGACTAGTTTGTAATATCGGTGTTTCGACAAACTTGGTTACTCCAATACTTTCATTAATGCATTTAATGTTATTTATAAAATATTTATTAGGTATTTTCACTATGATCAGATTGTACTTGGTTGATGATCAAGCGGCTTGTTTTCATTGGTTAAAATATTCTTCGTTACAAACTTAGTCAAAAAAAAGGTTTGTTTTAAAAAGCTCAAAATTATTTATACTTTCAGCTACTGACATAATTGATAAAATTTTAAAAACCACAGAGTCCCATAATAAATGTTGTTATATAATAAATATACGTAGTCAGATCATTCGTCATAATTTAAATAAACATGTACATACAACGTACAAGTTAATTTACGAGTTTTAGTAAACCCTAGTACAAACGTTTGTTTCTAAAGCTAACGTTATAAACACTGTTTTAAAGTTTCAAAAGCTATAGTGGTTGAAGTATTCAAGTCTTTGTTATAATTAAACTGAAACTTTTGTACTTATTCTTTTAATTATTATTAATGCACTACATATGGTAAAGCTGAATATAGCATGAAGTGTATAAAAGCCCACTGAGTGGAGGTACTCCAAAACAGACACTTGAACTGCTGTTTGCCACAGTACGACCGCAAAGGACACTCCAAAATATATGTTTCGTTACGTGTTGTGAGCCTGAAAAGGATATCCATCTACCAATTTTGTACAATGTAATGAATTTGGCTCTCTGTTGAACATTTGTTAATTACTATTACGAAGCCGATTCTTATGTATTTTAAGTGTACTTTTGTTTAATTCAGAACCATTTCAAAATTTTACAAACAATTTGCGAGCTGTCCTTAAAAATCAGATCCTATTTACGACTATTTTTTTACAAATGATCCTTGGTCGCAACAAAATTTGTCCTGTTTTAATTTTTTCCCTGTATACAGGGTGATTGAAATTTGAGTTTAGGCATAGAGATCTCGCTTATAATAATAGCTAGAGTATCTTAAAATTTGGCAAAGTTGCTAAATTCGATGCTCATTGATAATCCAAAGAGAAATTGGAAATATCTCAAACGGTATCCGAGAAAATTAAGAAAAATCGGAAAATACGATTTTTGAAAATCGTTTATAAGTCCTTTGTAGTATGAAATATTTCAAATGTGTTAAAACATTACCGAAGCAACTTTTCAAGCGGAATCTGATGGTGGTCACAAATTTTTCCTTTATCGATTTTTTTTTATTACAACCAACTATATTTTTTGTTATGGACGCAATATTTGCTATTTACATAATCAAATAGATTTTTTTTGAATTCATTGATGTATCACACATAGTATTTTACTTCCACATTCAATATCAAATTTGAAAAAAATGCGCTTTGGACAACAACCACTATAAATCAGGTTGGCCGGTCAATGTAGTTTATGTTGTTTCCATGACAAACAATTACCAAACTAAAAGTTTTGAAAGCCTGTTACTTGTCACTTTAATGAATTCGTAAAAATGAACTTTAATAACAAAAAAAAATTAAAAATGATTATTACAGACTTTTTTTGGTACTTATTGAAGCTAGTTTAGTGACGATTTCAGAAAAAAGTCATTTTTAACTTTTTCAGGGATTGTACCTGAATCAATTTTTTGTCTATTGCTGGGCCCGATTCTGTTAAATATTATTAAAATCCATTTCCCTTGAGGTTTAATTATATTTTAAAATGGGCAGTCACAAATAAAAAAATTTTAAGACGATATAATTATTTTTTTAATAATAATTTACATTTAACACATACTGCTTAAGTTACCTAAAAAGATCATTTTTTCAAAGTCGCCTTAGATTTCTACTTCATTAAAAGTAACCACCACCATTTTAAAACGATGATCCAACTTGTAAAATATTGTTATGAAGTGAATTTGGCAGACAATTCGAATGTGTTTCTTTTTTAATCTGAAGTTAAAATCACTTGTCAGATTATTATAACATTATAAGTATGATTTTATGCAAAATAATTTCAAATTATAAGCTATTGTGGCTTGCAATGCTTGTATGGTAACCTAGAAACAAAAAATCGTGTTGCTGAAAACGATGAAAAATTTAAACCACACCAATTTCATTACCAAGTATTCATAATTTTTACACAATACAAAAAGTACATAACACGTTTCGCGGGCTGAAACATTGATAATCAATTTACATTAAATATACCATCAAAACACCTTTTAGCTGATTAATTGCCACTAAAAATGTATATTAATTATTTTGTAAAGAATAATTTACTACAAAATTAATTGACAAAGTACAAAAAGTAACATACATTTTGACACAAATGAAAATACACACCAAAAGTTTTGTCATTATAATAAAAAAAAGAACCTTATTATAAACTGTTCTTTGGTCGATATTGTTGATGGTTTATCTTAAGGATAGTGACAGGTTCAAGGCGTTTTAAATGTTCTAAAAAAAAACTTTTAATTTCTTTAACATTATGATTAATGTTTATAAGCCGATTTACTACCAAGTTCTGCAAGTAATATAAGGACGTAAGGACGACCCTTATTGACAACATAAAACATATTTCCGTTAAGAAATTTGGTTGATTTACAATTGTAACCCTGCTGAGAGGCACCCAAAGTTGATCAAAAAGACAATTTTGAGTGGCTCACTGTAGAATTGAAATTGCAAATCAACTAAATATTTCAGTGGTAAAATGTTATATGTTGTCATCTATAATTTAAAAAAAAAAAACAGTAAACAAGTTATTGCAGTCTACCTATGAACATTTAAAGAACAATTTTCTATGGCTTTTAAGGAACTCGCTTAGGTCTATGCTTCAAAAATGTTTAAGAACTGCATATGTACCTATTATCATGGGCGTCCACAGGGAAGGGCAAACAGGGCACTTGCCCCTCCTTGGAATCGAGTACTCCATTAATGATCAAATGAAAGAGGGTCAAGTTTAAAGTTCGTTAATACTTTAATGCATTCCTTTGACCGAGCTCGGTGGCCGGTTGGTCTGCAACCTAGCGAGTAAAGTTGGGAGGCGTGGGTTCGAATCCCGCGGCCGTCTGTCATCGTAAGGGTTTCAGGTGGTTTCCCCTACCTACTATAGGCAAATGCTGTGACAGTACTTCCACCTACCCTCTACCCTTACTCACCTAATCCTAGTTCCCTTCTCTTCCACTTCGGTAATTAGCCATAGCAGCAAAAACATGCCGAAGTAAAATAAATCAGTAAAAAAAAATGCATTCCTTTGCAAGCTTTGCCCCCTGGATAAATTTCCGCGGGCGCCCATGCCTTTTATATAAAGATAAAATTATTCAAATAGAAATAGTGGCGAAAAATTGCTCTTATTAAAACTCTAAAAAAATTAAGGAAGTACTTTTCATGCCATATAATCATGTAATGCGAATAGAACTCATGAAAAACTTTTTAACAAACAAAAATGCAGGCAAGGCGAAGCGCATTTAACGTTAAGTTTTGCTTTTTCCGAATTTTTAAACGAATAAAGACGATTTACATATTTAAAAGCACAAATAAAATAAATAAGACACATCATTAGACTTGGCCCGCCCGCATGTGCTTTACCCGTCATTAGAACCAAATCCTTTGTTGGCAATTTTTCTAATATTAAAACAGTTGGTTATACTCCACCGACTATTATAGAGTGTACGCGATTGATTTTTTACTGCCAACCGAAAAATCCTAGCTGGGTGCTTGTATTTCTATTGCCACTGTTAACCCGCCACATGTACTGCATATAGATTTTCCTCTTCTGTCTTACGGTAGACAGGAAAACATTTATCTTGGTAAAAATTTAATATTTATTAGTTATACTAAAAGTATTTTAATCAATTGACAATGGGGTTACTTAATATTGATTTAAGAAAAGAGACCTAGTATTATGCAAGTCGTGACATAATAATAATTTAAACGTGTATAAGAAATTTAAAACAATTTGCTGCAGTTTCAAGAAAATCGATTTTTTTGTCGAAAAAAGTGCCTTTGAACTTTTTCCATTTTTCACAAAAAATTAAAAGTCATTTTTTTAAGTCTAATAATCCTTAATTTGGCCATAAATAACGTGTATAAGAAGTCTTAAGCCATTTGCTTTAGTTCAAAGAAAATCGATTTTTTGTCGAAAAAAGTACAAAGACTAGCCTTTGTACTTTTTCCAATTTTCACGAAAAATTAAAAGTAATTTTTTAAGTCTAATAATCCTTAATTTGGCCATAAATGACGTGTATAAGAAGTCTTAAGCCATTTACTTTAGTTTAAAGAAAATCGATTTTTTTGTCGAAAAAAGTGCAAAGACTATAGCCTTTGTACTTTTTCCATTTTTCACGAAAAATTAAGTCATTTTTTAAGTCTAATAATCCTTAATTTATAGCTTGTACTTTTTCCATTTTTCACGAAAAATTAAAAGTAATTTTTTAAGTCTAATAATCTTTAATTTGGCCATAAATAACGTGTATAAGAAGTCTTAAGGCATTTGCTTTAGTTCAAAGAAAATCGATTTTTTTGTCGAAAAAAGTGCAAAGACTTATAGCCTTTGTACTTTTCCATTTTTCACGAAAAATTAAAAGTCATTTTTTAAGTCTAATAATCCTTAATTTGTCCATAAATAACGTGTACAAGAAGTCTTAAGCCATTTACTTTAGTTTAAAGAAAATCGATTTTTTGTCGAAAAAAGTACAAAGACTAGCCTTTGTACTTTGTCCAATTTTCACGAAAAATTAAAAGTAATTTTTTAAGTCTAATAATCCTTAATTTGGCCATAAATGACGTGTATAAGAAGTCTTAAGCCATTTACTTTAGTTTAAAGAAAATCGATTTTTTTGTCGAAAAAAGTGCAAAGACTATAGCCTTTGTACTTTTTCCATTTTTCACGAAAAATTAAGTCATTTTTTAAGTCTAATAATCCTTAATTTATAGCTTGTACTTTTTCCATTTTTCACGAAAAATTAAAAGTAATTTTTTAAGTCTAATAATCTTTAATTTGGCCATAAATAACGTGTATAAGAAGTCTTAAGGCATTTGCTTTAGTTCAAAGAAAATCGATTTTTTTGTCGAAAAAAGTCCAAAGACTATAATAGCCTTTGTACTTTTCCCATTTTTCACGAAAAATTAAATATGTTATTTAAGGGACAATAATCCTTGATTACTAACCGATTTGATCTGAATCAGGCCTGTGCAACCTTTTAAGCCAAAGGGGGAATGCAAATTTTATGAAATCGTAACGGGCCGCACCAGTTTCTAGTGGATATGCAGATTCTTCTAAGTGTGAATGGTGCGGAGAAATTTTGAAATGAATTTTTTTTTCGCGCATCTTGTAATACGAGCAGCGTAGTTACATACAAAGAATTCCCTAAAAAATACGGTTTTAAATTTCTTAGGAGCGTAGTTAATTCAAAGTGATTTCCTGAGTGTTTGTTTTTAAATCAGTTTTTGATACAAAATAGAGATTCTCAGCTGTTATAGTTGCTTTCATCTTTATTAAATCTAATAATTCTTCAGTAACATTTGACTTTATTATCTACTCCACGAAAAAAAAATACAAGTTGAGCAGTATTAGATACATCCGTTGATTCATCAAGACAAAGAGAATAAGATAAAAAGTTATTAGCAGTATATTTAAGAGCTAATATTACGTTTTCTGCCATTTAAGCAATTATTTATCTTGCCACAGTAAAACATCCTCCAAAAACTATACTCCCAAATTGTTCAGTCAATTGCTGCTTTTTGTACGTAACTGTAGATACCAAATTCGTTTAAATTCATTTATTGATCAACTATAGTTTAGATTTGACCAAATTTTGTGAGTTTTTTGATTGAGATAGATTCATCCAATAAAAAAAAACCTAGCACAAGGAAATGATACACCGATAAAACAATTTTGAAATCGCTTCTGAATGTCAATATTTGTGAGGAAATAACTATTTTGAACAAGTTATTTTATACGATCACTAAAAAAATTGTATAGGTTTTATAAATACATTGAAGCTTTATACTCAGTTGTTTGATATTTTGGTAAAGTGATACAAATATTGCTTGTCTAATAAACCGACAGTCGTTCTTTTCCGTTTCATACACAATTGTGTGGTAACTATTCAAGAGTTTTAACGAGAATATCGAGCTTTCCATTTAAAGGAATTCCCTTTAACAATAAATCGGAACGCAGCATGTGTCTTTATTTGTCAAAAAATGTTATTGTCCCGAAATGACGGAGCCAATGGATCGGACGACGACTTATTACGAAAGGACATAAAGCGCTCACCTCCATCACTGATATGCCAACTCATCAAACGGTAAACTGTCGGCTTTAAAGCTCAACGACAGACGGCCTTTTGTTATTTTATGTCAGTGCGATCCACATTCGCGGCCACAGCAGCGCTAACAATTATTTTTGCTATAGCTTTCCACATATGAAAGCCCGTTAACATTTTTATCGGCGTGACATTCATGCAAGTGTGACGTATTGCATACTTTAACAAGGATAACAATAGCAAACATAAAGGGTGAAGCTGGTGCGCATATAATTGGACGCTCCGATGGCAATGTCGATCGGAATGCCAATGTAGAGATACGACTGACCGCCGCAATTCAATGTCCGCTAGAGCATCTCAGAGTAAACGATGCCATCAGTCAAAGAAGTCCCCTGTCGAGCGACCGGAAGGAGATGGATCGCCACAATCAGTGAGTAATCATATCCCGTACGTTAATGCTAGAGCTTTTCTTTCTACAAAGGGGAAGTGCATTTTTCCGCGTTGTATGGGGAATAAGTAACTCCCGACGTCAACTAGAAGCCTAATATTTTGTTACACAAACGATTATACCTACATGCTGGGAGCTAATTGAAAATGGCGCGCGAAAAGTACAATAATGCTTAATATTTTTATCAATGTAATTGCTATGTAACTTAATGCAGCACAAATTAGACGTGTGACTTAGTTGTACCACACTCAGACCCCCACCGAAATGATCAGAAGGATAACTCAATGGCTCCCCATTTGGCTCAGGAACAAGGGAATACCAAGGAAAAGATGGATAGACGGCCTGGAGGAAGATACAAAGGCATTAAGAATAAATGACTGGAAATGGAAATGCAAAAATAGGAGAGAATGGAATTTTCTAAAATTTCCATTAACAATTCAATATACTTTTAAAACCACGAATCAGCACTACATATTGCATGGACTGTGAGTGTTCTTGTTTAAAATACACTCCTAGAGAACTAAATTCTCTTCCATTTAACTAACCCTGTATTTTCTTTATTTACCGAAAAAACAATAGTGCCACATCTAAAGGGTTAAGATCCGGTATATCGGTTTGTAAAAGTAAAAAAGCGAAAGCTATAACTACTAAATGTTCTCCTAACAAAAACAGTGCGCATTTAAAAAAAAAAAACATTTTTGTTGGGCAAATCTCAAATTTAATACAGACTGTATTAAGTATTATAGCACTACACAAACACAAAACACATTAACCATTAACCCAAAGTCTACACAGGAGCTTAATTTCAAAGTTTATATATGTATATAAATATAACGTCTATGTCTTTCAGTTAACGGTAACTACTCGACCCTATTACACTCTTAAAACCTTATTAGTAGCACATTATTAGGTATATGTAAAGTTTAGACAGTATTCTGGTGACTTTATCGCTTTGACATTAGCAGTATCATCCCTGTATTTTAGGTTTTAATTACAATTTGGACCTTAATAAGTTTTTTTGTGATAATAACAGTATGATTTGCGTTTCTTCTGTGTAAAGTCATTTCAACGTAAAAAGCGTCACGGGTCGGATATCAGGACGTGTGGAGAACCATCAAAAGCCAACGCCGTAAGACAAAAGACGTTAGGAAAAGAAGAAGAAGGAGCCGATTACCGACTAATTGCCAAAAAAATTTAATACGGCCGCTAACCGATTTGACGCCTTTGGAAAAATAACCCTTCACACCTGGACAAAGAGAAACTTCTAAATACGGGCAGAAAAGAAGCTTGGCGATAACTTATGGCACAGCGTTGGGGTGTGGTGCTGCAGGATGTGAGAGCGACGAATATACGTCGGGAGATACGAAAAAATAAATATGCTTACGAACATGATTGAAGAAACAATGAAAGATATGAAAGAAGTAAAACATTCCAAGAGCGACGAGTACACGTCGGAAGACTCGAAAAGGAAAAGAGAAGGACATAGAAGACATATCAAAAAAGAGTAAAGGATAAACAGGACACCTCAAAAAGAGAAAGAAGATAAAAGGGATACGCTTACGAACATGATCAGGGAAATAATGAGAGATATAAAAGAAATAAAACATGACCAGAGGTCATATCAAGAGGAACTGTATGGAACAGGAAAATGAAGTGCTGAAAAATGACAACAAGATAATAAAAGAGAAGATGAAATCCGTAGAAGATTGTAAAAAGATAGAAGCAAAAATAATATCGTTGTGACAGGCTTGGAGATAAAAACTTATAACAAAGCAGACCTTATACATTAATTTGAACACCTTATTGAAAGAGGAACAGGTATAAACGTTCAGATTGAAAACGCTATACAGATAGGAACAAAAGCATGTAAGTTAGAACTAGACAAACTACTAGAAAAAGAAAAGGTTATGAAAAACAAAGTTAAAACAACTTTAAGGAATTATTTATATAAACAACGAAATGACGAAGGAGGAACTGGAAATTCAAAAGAAACTAAAACAAATAGCGGAAGAAGAGAGACAGAGAGGGAGAACAACGAAAACAGGATATCAAAAGATCACAATTGATGGAAAAGAATGGAGATGGGACAGAGAGCAGCAAAAGCTGAGAGAAAATAAAACAACAACAAACCAACAACCTTCAAAAAACTGATAGTAAAGAACAACAGAAATAATAGGACAACGATCCTGGCAAGGAAAAAAGACACGAGAAAGAAAATAAATTTAAAAGCAAAAGAAATAAGAAATGATAACATCGGAAATGACACAAGCAATGTAAATGGACATGTAAAAGGAAATAAAAAGAAAAGAATTTGCCTCACACCAGAAAGGACAAACAAATGCTTTAGGATTAGTTAGTTAGTTAGAATTCACATATCTTGGATAAAAAGTAAATAATGCATTTAATCTGTGTAAACAAGATTTCTAGAATATTGTAAATTTTAACTGTGCCAAATTTACTTAATTTCGGTAACATAGACGACTGAACAATGTATACATATTTAAACTAAGTAATCTGTACCTCAATAAACCCTCTTTATATTTTCTATACCCATCACTGTTTACTTTCAAACATAATATAATGAAAAACAAACAGATTTACCTAATAATCTGACATTTACATGTAATTTAAAACAAATCAGCCTACTACACTTGCCCGAAGTTGTTATGATAACAAATTTTAGTGGTTTAAAATTTAGCAGTTGTGGTTTTCTCAACATTGGAATTAAACGCGTGGCAAACGCTAAATCCGATCACAAATCTACAATTTTATTCTTAGAAAGTTATTAGCGAGCCGTGTTTGCTAGAAAAAAATCGAATAGGTTTGTATAATCGAATGAGAAATAAGTGGGTAAATTAATGAATGAAAAAAGCACAAGCAATTTAATTAAAAGTAAATACCGCTAATCTTAGTGAAAACAAAAAAAAATATTTCACGAAGGTCTAAGATTTTAGGAGAATAATTACTCCGTCCTCTCGAGAACGGTTGATCGGCCTTGCCAAATTGTGTATGGTTTTGACTGCGATATTATTCGGCGGAAGTAAAATAACCGATATCCAGATTAAATACCAATAGCATTTTTTTCAATAACTGCTAATGTTGATATTTCATGTCAAAGCAGAGTATAATATACGCGCTTTAATCTATTCAAACGGCCGAAACTGCGTGTTCTTGTTTCTTCCTTCAAAACGATGAGCCTTTCAATGGAGTGATCGTTTTCGAACAATTCTTTTCATTCGCCGATCTCCGTGTCTTGTGATTTTGTAGACACAAAATTTTCCTTTCGTCAAAGAACCTTTGTATCAACTTTATTATGTCATGACTTATAAACGTCTGTAACTTTGCATAATATACCGGGTGTAAACAAAGTGTAGTACAACCCCTTTTTTTTTTAGTATTAATTTTAAATTAATGAAATTTTAGTCGTATATGTGCAAAAAAAAACAGCAGAGTCGTTCACAGAAAATTTGGGCCGCGGGGAAAATAGACAATGGGGTAATGCTTTGTTTTGTTATTCAATGCTAAATTTAATTAAAGTTAATAAATACAATAATATTGTAATAACTTAGTTATTTTTAAAAAAATCTAACAACCCATACATGGTGTCCAGCCAACTACAGCCCCTATTTAAAACAAGGAAGTTGATGATAAAATAACAAAAACAAATGAAGATACGTAAAACTTATTAACAAATTTTTAATCTTTTCAAAAAAGTGCCTAGATTATTACGTTTTAAATTTCGTTGGCTACTGGTAGATGCAATGCAATTTGACGTTGAAATCGTGGTCAATTGTGGATCCCCTCCAATTTGTTTTGTGTACACTTGGGGTCAAAAGTAACAGTGTTACAACCAACCCCAATGATGTTCACTTGCAAATGTTCACTCTTAGCACATAATTGGTAGTCTTCTTGGTAGATTAGAACATACAAAAGATGTCAGATTAGTTTTCCAATTTGTTGTATGTTTTTGTTTCACATTTTTGAATATTGATAATGTTCACTGATCCTTTTCTATTGTACAAAGGAATATTTTTTTAAGTTTTTTTTTGCTAATGTGTATTTTGGAATCAAATATTAATTTTGTTGATGAATACTAATATATTTTGCCACTATTTATGAGCTGTGTAAATTATTTTGCCGTTACAACTTCCCCCAACCATTGTTATTTTAGCCCCAACGTTGAGGTTGGAAGTAACAGCTGTCTAATTACAGAAACAAAAATCTTACATGTGCTTTACGAAACATATGAAATAAATATCTTGGAAGACAAATGTCCAATCTATCATTAATTCAATTTTGATGTAAAAAACTTGTTATACTCTATGAGAAATTAAATAACTTGTTTCTGTATGACAAAATACTGCAAGGAAAATATTTAGAATTTAAATTATTGACTAATTTTGGTTTTTGAGCCACATCTAATATACTATAGAATTTAAAAAAGGAAAAATGTATCTCTAAGCTGCTTTGTAAAATGTAAAATGAGTAATCATTGTCCCATTTGACAAAACTCCGTACCTATCTATAACGGTTTATATGTTGCCAGTCGTGTGCTTCTAAGTTAAGACACACTGTATATTAATTTTAAATCAATCGGTTTAATGAATAATAAGTAAATAAAATCTATTATCAAAATATTATATTATAACTCTGACTATTTACAACATAACGTACTACAATGACTGTTGGTAAATTTTAAAGATGGTACGTACAAACCGTAGCCCAAATACACGAAACAAATGGTGCTTGTGATGCACCATACAAATGCAGTATTTGTCGCTTCACGATGTATATAGAAGAGGCAAATGTCTCTTTGAGGACTACATAGATCGGGAATGTGAAAATCGTGCTCCTCATTCACAATGACACGGGCGAATTCTACACCTGCGACTACTGGATCAATCTTCAGACTGGTCTGCAGCGCAGTATCGTAATAACAGTAATTTTTAAATGCATATTACTACGACTGTCTTTCGTGATTCTTATTGACTAAGGTACACGTTTATCCTTTGGATTCTAACAAAGAATGAAAGGCTAAGATACTCCTCACGTAGCTAATGCAGGGAATAGCTTATTCATCAGTTCCTAGTCCAATATTTAAAGCCAAATTTGTTCACAAACTATGGCACTTGTAGTTTTTGTAACTTTCAATATTTATTTTCATCCCATTCACTCAAAATTTATAGGAAAAGCAGTTCATACAAAAAATGGAAAGGTCCGATCCCCAGGCTTATGTTTGGGAATTTATTTTACACAAACAAAAAATCGAAAAGGATTTTATTGGGCATACGTGATTTGAACTTGAAACATCATAAGACGGAAAGACATAGAAATAAAAATCCTTAAAGACCTCTCCACAAACCAGATACCAAAAACATCTGATTCTAACTCCATACATCTCAAAGTGGTAAAATGATTGTTTTAAGGACCGTTTGTCACCAGTGTTTTTCGAAATATGGCAATGAACAAAAAACCACTAGAATATAACTGTTCTTACGTGAAAAATATGATCAATAAATGAACTAAAAAAGTGATATGACATATCTATATGTGTTTTTTTATATTAAATAAACAATCTTCTGGTAGTAAATAATATTAAAAAAATATCTTTTAAAATATTCTACAGACTAGACCGTTTGTAAACTTTCAATATCTTCGTTACATAGATTTTGTTAAAGTTTTGTAACCATTCTTAAATAGTAAATTTGTAGCAGATTATGCAATTATTTCAAAAATCGCTTAAATCTAGTGTCTTATGACTTTTTATTCAACTTTTTGTCATCTTAAATTAGTCTTATAGGCCGTTTACACACACGGTTTTGCACATGGTTTTGCTGACTTGGTTTTGCATATGCATATGTGCAAAACCGTGTTAACGGCCTATTAGACCATGCACCAACTTTTATCAAGAATAAAAATGATTCAGAAATCAATAACAATTTTTTTTCTATTTGTTGCAGACTTGGAAATTTAAAATTTTTAAAACATAAAAATTCGAATTTGACCTGCCTCTCTCCACAACAGCTGGTCTCCACTGGCTTCCATGCTGCTAGCAGTCCCTGACCATCATCCCGTTTATTGATATTGTTCATATTTTCAATTTCAATCGTCTCTCGGATAATCCTTGACGAGAAATGTTCTACATTGGCCAGTACTTTGGCCTCAGCGAAGTTAATTTTGTGGCCAATGGAGCTGATATGCTGTTAGAGGGCCGATGTGCTGTCGTTATTCGTAGCTGACTTTTTTGGCAAAAATCATATATTGGACTATTGGACAGACCAATAGACGCGTGGGTTCAGGAACGCAAATTTTTCGTGACTCCGTTTCACAACCACCGCAAAAAAAAACTCAGGAATCCCATACAACATTATTATTTAGAATTAAAAATTCTTTCGGACAAATCTTCCATCACTGTTTTAAATGACATACGAAACGATAGGGAAATACTGCATAACAAAATTTATAAATAGCTCTTTGTTTTGAATAACAACAGCATCGAACGCAACGCAAACTCTTTTTATATATACCAATAACAACAAACAAACCTGCAATGATCACACCAAAATAGCGGTTTAATAAACAACAGTTAAAATGGAAAAACATGAAAATGTCGCAGTTAGACAACGAATTCAGCTAAAATGCATCGCAAAATATGTAGCATTATTCAAGACTGGCGATGGTAAAAAATGCGAAAATTATAGAGGCATATACCTTCTTAGTGCAGTAGAAAAATTATATGAAAATATTTTATGGGAGAGATTAAGGAATAATTCCGAAAGAAATTTGGAAGATGCGCAATGTGGCTTCAGACCGGGTAGAAGCACGCAGGATCTAATTTTTACGTTAAGACAGTTAAGTGAAAAAACAATGGAACATTCAAAGATGCTGTGCTTTTGCTTTAACGATCGGTCTAAAGCCTTCGATAGAGTGCCAAAGGAAGAGATCTGGAAGATATTGAAACAAAGTAGAGTGGGAAAAGGATTATTCAACGCCATCAAGAGTTTATAGGTATAAGAGTAGTAGAAATTATATGCGAACCCATAACAGCAGTTCCCAGGAATTTACAACAACAGTGGGAGTAAGACAAGGAGGCACATTAAGTCCACTGCTCTTTATAATTCTTATGGATAAAATAATTAAAGAATGTAAGCAAAACACAAAGAAAGCCTACTGGGGTTGGATTAAACTAAAACCAATATCCTTAACAGAACTAGCCTTTGCAGATGTTGTGGTGCTATTAGCGAAAAGAACTTGCAACTCAATTTAGACGTATGGGCAGATACATTAAGTAGATATAATATAAATATTAATATAACAAAGACAAAGGTTATGGTTATAACGAACAATCATGAACCAGTTACAATTATGCTAGGACAAAAAAAGATAGAGCAGGTAGCGAAATTTAAATATTTAGGAACAATAATTGCAGATAATGGTAAATTGGAGGAATATCTGAATAACAGAATAGCGGCAGCGACAAAATTTTAATTCGCCACTAATAAATGTTTGATAAGTAAGGAGATATCAAAAGAAACGAAGAAGCGAGTTTTTAATGCAGTGTACGTACCCATTCTCACGTATACAGTTCAGAAACTTGGACACTAACACAAAAACAAAAACCAAGAATACAGGCACAGGAAATGAGATTGTAGACGAATCGATAGAATCAGTAACGAAAAAATTCACACAGATATTTAAAAAAAAGATGGAGACGAATCAATTAAGGTGGCTTGGACATCTACTACGCATGCCAGAAAGTAGATGGAAAATGCAGACGAAGGGAAAAAGAAATAGAGGAAGCCCAAGAATAAAATGGGAAAAAGAAGTGAGGAAGAGACTAGAAGGAAAACGAGTCAGCTGGAGAGATGTGCCACAATT
Source organism: Elmis aenea (assembly GCA_947652605.1). NCBI lineage: Eukaryota > Metazoa > Arthropoda > Insecta > Coleoptera > Elmidae > Elmis > Elmis aenea. The sequence continues at coordinate 30,012,317 of OX393584.1, forward strand.
ATCTAACGATAGGAAGGATTGGAGAAAGATAATACAGTAATAGAAAAGCATACCTCGACACCGAAAGGTACAAGAGGAACCGGTTAAGAAGAAGAAAGACAATTCTTACCTCGTTAATTAATTATAATCATAAAGTTCATGCAGTCAATTGAAAACGTGCGTACAATTTGCCGAAATTAACCCGACCCTCATGGTGTTCTCATAACCCATGCGAGTTACAAAGTCAATAGAAATTTAATGCGAATTTTTGTAAATATGCATACAGCCGCTATTTATTTTTAAGCCATCTGTTCTGTTTAAATAAAACAAGTCGACCCTACAACCCTCCATTTCGGTAAGCCCCTATATTAGGAGTTCTAAGATGGATCGAAATATAACCACTACAACCCTCTGTCGTGGCATTTTTTGAGGTTATATGTCCCTCTTAAATCAACAGAGTGCAAATTATATAAAAGTCCGACTTGGCAGTTTAATTACGTCAATATATTTTGCAGTTTTTACGCAAAAAACGTGTATTTGCCAGTAGAAAACAAACTAACAATTAACATTAAAATTAATCCCATATAGAAAAGCCGTAGGATTTCTCCTTTGCTTTAAAACAACTGTATTTAACTAGGTGGCTATGTATAGAACTTAAATTAAGAGATCATTTTAAGAATTTTATACCTATTAAAAAACGTTCAGCAACACAATAGAGATACTGAATTCGTTTAGAAATTCTAAAAATAGCATTCAAGTAAGTAAAATATTAATTAGTTCACCAACATCCTAAAAATATGTGAATTTATTTTGTAAAATGATTTTGTAAATCATGTGCATAGTATGTACTGCCGGTTTCGTTGAACGATTTTACTTTAAAAAGATGTACAGGCACAAACTAAATCAATTATGTACTGGAAAAACTACGGTTTAAATAGATTTTTGCTAACAACCAATTTACAAAGTTCCATTAGAATCAGTCAAATCAGCGTTTCTGAACCAATGAAGCGTTAATTACTACTGAAAAACAAACTGTGTAATTCGTGTTCAACAAGAAATCCCTGTGATCTTTAATTAAAGCAACAATTATTTAAAGAATTAAACCATTGGATAGTCGATCTTTAACCCAAGCGTTGTAATTCAAGTTAATAAAAATGTACTTTACAAATCCCGTTTCGCTAACAGTTTTCTACACAACGTTTATACACCACGTAACAAATATACATAAAATTATCCCTCTCTGACGCGTAATGTAAGAGGATTAACCCGTTGGTGGTAACGTTATACCCATATTAACATACCAAAAATAATTTTGCGTCAGTTTTATATGATGGCGAAACTTATTAAAATAGACTAATTAAAATCAAAATTAAGTTTTATTATTGATATCAAAATATAATAAACTTAACATCTTCCTTCTAAAATAAATTCTACGCCCTTTTTAAGCAAAGTTCACTAAATCAGTGGTATAGCACTCGATATAAAATTTACACCATCATGCGCTCGGCAAGATCCGTTACAGAATATTACAAAACAAAAGTTTTTGCGTTATCAAGAATTACAAATTATGTGTAACGCGTATGAAGCAAAGGTGCTCTTTTATGAAAGGCGTGACCGATTTTAAATATTGCATGTCAGGTCAAAACACCATGTAAAAAGCTTTTTTTCCGCAGTTAAATTTAAAAATTAACAACGAAAATGAATGATCCAGTTTGTACAGGATGGACAAATTTCGATAATTTCATAGGGAATCTCGGAAACTATAAGAGTTATGGAAAAAGGGAGCTCTTATCCTCAATCTCTTTTTTCGAGAAAAAGTTAATGGTGAAAACCAAATTTGGTTATCGTCTTTTGTTTTCGAGTTATCACCGATAACTCGATTTTTCGACTTTTCGTTTTGACTAGGTATATCTCGCTTGTCTGTGAAAATAAAGAAAAATAATTTTAACGTTCTACAGGCACTTTTTTGATAAGAATGCAGTGGCTTAGACAATTTTTCAAAAAAAATACCGAAATTCGAGTTGTGAGATAAAGTTGTATTTTTTTGAATAGAACCCCTATTTGGCTGTGGCATCACGAGAAAGAGGATGTTTACCCCATTCCAATAATATACCTATATATACAGGGTGTGTAAAAATTGGCGGAAGCGCTACAAGTGGCGATGTTCTTCGTAAAATTCCAAGTCGAAAATCTTAATACGAAAATGTTGTACCATGCTTGCTGTATCTGCAAGAGGTCCTCAAATTTTTGACATTTAGTCCTTTAATAACCATTATTTAATACTTGCAAAGGAAAAAGCTGCAATTTGGAATAAAAATAAGTTTCGAATAGTATTTTTTCCTAGATATTGTGTTCTTCCTTTCAAAAATTGGTGTTGAAAATATGTAAATCACTGATTTGAATGAAAATAATACATATGGCAACATTGTCATTAGCTGTCATCTCTGTTTTCCTCGTAATTATTTCTAGTTTGTGTTTTACGATACCCAAAAGTTTGCAGCTATGTTTACGAACTGAAGGCTTTCAGCTCGAACAAAAATTGTAAATACCTAAGTAAAAATTGCTAATAAAAAAATGTCCAAACGCAAATCAATGCATGTAATGTTGCCAATTTTTTTTTTCTTTAAATGGTTCCTGAAGCCATAAGAAGCATGGTACAACATTTTTGTATTAAGATTTTCGACTTAGAATTTTACGAAGAACATCGTCATGTGTAGCGCTTCCGCCAATTTATACACACCCTGTATATATCATGTGTGGTCGATTTATTCATTTTCCTTACATTATAGCAAAAATTACGTAATTTTTCATATTTGATTTTTGTCTAGTAGTAGGCTTATGTCATTAAGAATATACCTGGTAAAACAAACAGTGGTTCTGTTTTTTTAACAATAATTTGACAGAAATAATCACGTTTAATTGTTGAATGTTTATATTTTTGTATGTTAGAATGTTTTATTTAAAGTAATAATAATTCTGAAGCTGCAAATGAAACTTATTTTAATCGATACCTAGAAAGAAGGCAACCTAATAAATATATTTTTGGAAGATTAAAACAAAATTTCATTAATTGTGGGATAGCAAATGATTACCTGTAATAATAAAACCGATTGATTTGCGCTACAACATATTAAAAATTAAGTAAACCTCTAATAAATTAAAACAATTGCTTAATACATATGTTCCTTGAGCGACTATTTCTAAACAATTTTAATTATTGATTTGTATATCACAGGAACAGTTTATCCATCGCCTCTTAACATGAATAAAATTGTTTTGCATATGTCTTTCAATGAGCTGGTTTTAATTTTTAATAATTTCCTAAAAATACCGTGCTTTAGTTAATACATATGTTTCTTGAGCGACTATTTCGAAACATTTTTAATTATTGATTTGTATATCACAGAAACAGTTTATCCATCGCCTCTTCACATGAATACAATTGTTTTGCATATGTCTTTCAATGAGCTGGTTTTAATTTTTAATAATTTCCTAGAAATACCGTGCTTTAGTTAATACATATGTTCCTTGAGCGACTATTTCGAAACAATTTTAATTATTGATTTTTATATCACAGGAACAGTTTATCCATCGCCTCTTTACATGAATACAATTGTTTTGCATATGTCTTTCAATGAGCTGGTTTTAATTTTTAATAATTTCCTAAAAATGCCGTGCTTTAGTTAATACATGTGTTCCTTGAGCGACTATTTCGAAACAATTTTAATTATTGATTTGTATATCACAGGAACAGTTTATCCATCGCCTCTTTACATGAAAACAATTGTTTTGCATATGTCTTTCAATGAGCTGGTTTTAATTTTTAATAATTTCCTAAAAATACCGTGCTTTAGTTAATACATGTGTTCCTTGAGCGACTATTTCGAAACAATTTTAATAATTGATTTGTATATCACAGGAACAAATTATCCATCGCCTTTTTACATAAATACAATTGTTTTGCATATGTCTTTCAATAAGCTGGTTTTAATTTTTAATATATTCCTAAAAATACCGTGCTTTAGTTAATACATATGTTCCTTGAGCGACTATTTCGAAACAATTTTAATTATTGATTTGTATATCACAGAAACAGTTTATCCATCGCCTCTTTACATGAATACAATTGTTTTGCATATGTCTTTCAATGAGCTGGTTTTAATTTTTAATAATTTCCTAAAAATACCGTGCTTTAGTTAATACATATGTTCCTTGAGCGACTACTTCGAAACAATTTAAGTTATTGATTTGTATCAGGAACAGTTTATCCATCGCCTTTTTACATAAATACAATTGTTTTGCATATGTCTTTCAATAAGCTGGTTTTAATTTTTAATATATTCCTAAAAATACCGTGCTTTAGTTAATACATATGTTCCTTGAGCGACTATTTCGAAACAATTTTAATTATTGATTTGTATATCACAGAAACAGTTTATCCATCGCCTCTTTACATGAATACAATTGTTTTGCATATGTCTTTCAATGAGCTGGTTTTAATTTTTAATAATTTCCTAAAAATACCGTGCTTTAGTTAATACATATGTTCCTTGAGCGACTATTTTAAAACAATTTTAATTATGATTTGTATATCACAGGAACAGTTTATCCATCGCCTCTTTACATGAATACAATTGTTTTGCATATGTCTTTCAATGAGCTGGTTTTAATTTTTAATAATTTCCTAAAAATGCCGTGCTTTAGTTAATACATATGTTCCTTGAGCGACTATTTCGAAACAATTTTAATTATTGATTTGTATATCACAGGAACAGTTTATCCATCGCCTCTTTACATGAATACAATTGTTTTGCATATGTCTTTCAATGAGCTGGTTTTAATTTTTAATAATTTCCTAAAAATACCGTGCTTTAGTTAATACATATGTTCCTTGAGCGACTATTTCGAAACAATTTTAATTATTGATTTGTATATCACAGGAACAGTTTATCCATCGCCTCTTTACATGAATACGATTGTTTTGCATATGTCTTTCAATGAGCTGGTTTTAATTTTTAATAATTTCCTAAAAATACCGTGCTTTAGTTAATACATATGTTCCTTGAGCGACTATTTCGAAACAATTTTAATTATTGATTTGTATATCACAGGAACAGTTTATCCATCGCCTCTTTACATGAATACAATTGTTTTGCATATGTCTTTCAAAGAGCTGGTTTTAATTTTTAATAATTTCCTAAAAATACCGTGCTTTAGTTAATACATATGTTCCTTGAGCGACTATTTCGAAACAATTTTAATTATTGATTTGTATATCACAGGAACAGTTTATTCATCGCCTCTTTACATGAATACAATTGTTTTGCATATGTCTTTCAAAGAGCTGGTTTTAATTTTTAATAATTTCCTAAAAATACCGTGCTTTAGTTAATACATATGTTCCTTGAGCGACTATTTCGAAACAATTTTAATTATTGATTTGTATATCACAGAAACAGTTTATCCATCGCCTCTTTACATGAATACAATTGTTTTGCATATGTCTTTCAATGAGCTGGTTTTAATTTTTAATAATTTCCTAAAAATACCGTGCTTTAGTTAATACATATGTTCCTTGAGCGACTATTTCGAAACAATTTTAATTATTGATTTGTATATCACAGGAACAGTTTATCCATCGCCTCTTTACATGAATACAATTGTTTTGCATATGTCTTTCAATGAGCTGAATTTAATTTTTAATAATTTCCTAAAAATACCGTGCTTTAGTTAATACATATGTTCCTTGAGCGACTATTTCGAAACAATTTTAATTATTGATTTGTATATCACAGGAACAGTTTATCCATCGCTTCTTTACATGAATACAATTGTTTTGCATATGTCTTTCAATAAGCTGGTTTTAATTTTTAATAATTTCCTAAAAATACCGTGCTTTAGTTAATACATATGTTCCTTGAGCGACTATTTCTGAACAATTTTAATTATTGATTTGTATATCACAGGAACAGTTTATCCATCGCCTCTTTACATGAATACAATTGTTTTGCATATGTCTTTCAATAAGCTGGTTTTAATTTTTAATAATTTCCTAAAAATACCGTGCTTTAGTTAATACATATGTTCCTTGAGCGACTATTTCGAAACAATTTCAATTATTGATTTGTATATCACAGGAACAGTTTATCCATCGCCTCTTTACATGAATATAATTGTTTTGCATATGTCTTTCAATGAGCTGGTTTTAATTTTTAATAATTTCCAAAAAATACCGTGCTTTAGTTAATACATATGTTCCTTGAGCGACTATTTCGAAACAATTTTAATTATTGATTTGTATATCACAGAAACAGTTTATCCATCGCCTCTTTACATGAATACAATTGTTTTGCATATGTCTTTCAATGAGCTGGTTTTAATTTTTAATAATTTCCTAAAAATACCGTGCTTTAGTTAATACATGTGTTCCTTGAGCGACTATTTCGAAACAATTTTAATTATTGATTTGTATATCACAGAAACAGTTTATCCATCGCCTCTTTACATGAATACAATTGTTTTGCATATGTCTTTCAATGAGCTGGTTTTAATTTTTAATAATTTCCTAAAAATACCGTGCTTTAGTTAATACATATGTTCCTTGAGCGACTATTTCTAAACAATTTTAATTATTGATTTGTATATCACAGGAACAGTTTATCCATCGCCTCTTTACATGAATACAATTATTTTGCATATGTCTTTCAAAGAGCTGGTTTAAATTTTTAATAATTTCCTAAAAATACCGTGCTTTAGTTAATACATGTGTTCCTTGAGCGACTATTTCGAAACAATTTTAATTATTGATTTGTATATCACAGGAACAGTTTATCCATCGCCTCTTTACATGAATACAATTGTTTTGCATATGTCTTTCAATGAGCTGAATTTAATTTTTAATAATTTCCTAAAAATACCGTGCTTTAGTTAATACATATGTTCCTTGAGCGACTATTTCTAAACAATTTTAATTATTGATTTGTATATCACAGGAACAATTTATCCATCGCTTCTTTACATGAATACAATTGTTTTGCATATGTCTTTCAATGAGCTGGTTTTAATTTTTAATAATTTCCTAAAAATACCGTGCTTTAGTTAATACATATGTTCCTTGAGCGACTATTTCTGAACAATTTTAATTATTGATTTGTATATCACAGGAACAGTTTATCCATCGCCTCTTTACATGAATACAATTGTTTTGCATATGTCTTTCAATGAGCTGGTTTTAATTTTTAATAATTTCCTAAAAATACCGTGCTTTAGTTAATACATAATTATGTTCCTTGAGCGACTATTTCTGAACAATTTTAATTATTGATTTGTATATCACAGGAACAGTTTATCCATCGCCTCTTTACATGAATACAATTGTTTTGCATATGTCTTTCAATGAGCTGGTTTTAATTTTTAATAATTTCCAAAAAATACCGTGCTTTAGTTAATACATATGTTCCTTGAGCGACTATTTCGAAACAATTTTAATTATTGATTTGTATATCACAGAAACAGTTTATCCATCGCCTCTTTACATGAATACAATTGTTTTGCATATGTCTTTCAATGAGCTGGTTTTAATTTTTAATAATTTCCTAAAAATACCGTGCTTTAGTTAATACATATGTTCCTTGAGCGACTATTTCTAAACAATTTTAATTATTGATTTGTATATCACAGGAACAGTTTATCCATCGCCTCTTTACATGAATACAATTATTTTGCATATGTCTTTCAAAGAGCTGGTTTAAATTTTTAATAATTTCCTAAAAATACCGTGCTTTAGTTAATACATGTGTTCCTTGAGCGACTATTTCGAAACAATTTTAATTATTGATTTGTATATCACAGGAACAGTTTATCCATCGCCTCTTTACATGAATACAATTGTTTTGCATATGTCTTTCAATGAGCTGGTTTTAATTTTTAATAATTTCCTAAAAATACCGTGCTTTAGTTAATACATATGTTCCTTGAGCGACTATTTCGAAACAATTTTAATTATTGATTTGTATATCACAGAAACAGTTTATCCATCGCCTCTTTACATGAATACAATTGTTTTGCATATGTCTTTCAATGAGCTGGTTTTAATTTTTAATAATTTCCTAAAAATACCGTGCTTTAGTTAATACATATGTTCCTTGAGCGACTATTTCGAAACAATTTTAATTATTGATTTGTATATCACAGGAACAGTTTATCCATCGCCTCTTTACATGAATACAATTGTTTTGCATATGTCTTTCAATGAGCTGGTTTTAATTTTTAATATTTTCCTAAAAATACCGTGCTTTAGTTAATACATATGTTCCTTGAGCGACTATTTCTAAACAATTTTAATTATTGATTTGTATATCACAGGAACAGTTTATCCATCGCCTCTTTACATGAATACAATTGTTTTGCATATGTCTTTCAATGAGCTGGTTTTAATTTTTATTAATTTCCTAAAAATACCGTGCTTTAGGTAATACATATGTTCCTTGAGCGACTATTTCGAAACAATTTTAATTATTGATTTGTATATCACAGGAACAGTTTATCCATCGCCTCTTTACATGAATTCAATTGTTTTGCATATGTCTTTCAATGAGCTGGTTTTAATTTTTAATAATTTCCTAAAAATACCGTGCTTTAGTTAATACATATGTTCCTTGAGCGACTATTTCGAAACAATTTTAATAATTGATTTGTACATCACAGGAACAAATTATTCATCGCCTTTTTACATAAATAAAATTGTTTTGCATATGTCTTTCAATAAGCTGGTTTTAATTTTTAATATATTCCTAAAAATACCGTGCTTTAGTTAATACATATGTTCCTTGAGCGACTATTTTGAAACAATTTTAATTATTGATTTGTATATCACAGAAACAGTTTATCCATCGCCTCTTTACATGAATACAATTGTTTTGCATATGTCTTTCAATGAGCTGGTTTAAATTTTTAATAATTTCCTAAAAATACCGTGCTTTAGTTAATACATATGTTCCTTGAGCGACTACTTCGAAACAATTTAAGTTATTGATTTGTATCAGGAACAGTTTATCCATCGCCTTTTTACATAAATACAATTGTTTTGCATATGTCTTTCAATAAGCTGGTTTTAATTTTTAATATATTCCTAAAAATACCGTGCTTTAGTTAATACATATGTTCCTTGAGCGACTATTTCGAAACAATTTTAATTATTGATTTGTATATCACAGAAACAGTTTATCCATCGCCTCTTTACATGAATACAATTGTTTTGCATATGTCTTTCAATGAGCTAGTTTTAATTTTTAATAATTTCCTAAAAATACCGTGCTTTAGTTAATACATATGTTCCTTGAGCGACTATTTCTAAACAATTTTAATTATGATTTGTATATCACAGGAACAGTTTATCCATCGCCTCTTTACATGAATACAATTGTTTTGCATATGTCTTTCAATGAGCTGGTTTTAATTTTTAATAATTTCCTAAAAATGCCGTGCTTTAGTTAATACATATGTTCCTTGAGCGACTATTTCGAAACAATTTTAATTATTGATTTGTATATCACAGGAACAGTTTATCCATCGCCTCTTTACATGAATACAATTGTTTTGCATATGTCTTTCAATGAGCTGGTTTTAATTTTTAATAATTTCCTAAAAATACCGTGCTTTAGTTAATACATATGTTCCTTGAGCGACTATTTCGAAACAATTTTAATTATTGATTTGTATATCACAGGAACAGTTTATCCATCGCCTCTTTACATGAATACAATTGTTTTGCATATGTCTTTCAATGAGCTGGTTTTAATTTTTAATAATTTCCTAAAAATACCGTGCTTTAGTTAATACATATGTTCCTTGAGCGACTATTTCGAAACAATTTTAATTATTGATTTGTATATCACAGGAACAGTTTATCCATCGCCTCTTTACATGAATACAATTGTTTTGCATATGTCTTTCAAAGAGCTGGTTTTAATTTTTAATAATTTCCTAAAAATACCGTGCTTTAGTTAATACATATGTTCCTTGAGCGACTATTTCGAAACAATTTTAATTATTGATTTGTATATCACAGGAACAGTTTATCCATCGCCTCTTTACATGAATACAATTGTTTTGCATATGTCTTTCAAAGAGCTGGTTTTAATTTTTAATAATTTCCTAAAAATACCGTGCTTTAGTTAATACATATGTTCCTTGAGCGACTATTTCGAAACAATTTTAATTATTGATTTGTATATCACAGAAACAGTTTATCCATCGCCTCTTTACATGAATACAATTGTTTTGCATATGTCTTTCAATGAGCTGGTTTTAATTTTTAATAATTTCCTAAAAATACCGTGCTTTAGTTAATACATATGTTCCTTGAGCGACTATTTCGAAACAATTTTAATTATTGATTTGTATATCACAGGAACAGTTTATCCATCGCCTCTTTACATGAATACAATTGTTTTGCATATGTCTTTCAATGAGCTGAATTTAATTTTTAATAATTTCCTAAAAATACCGTGCTTTAGTTAATACATATGTTCCTTGAGCGACTATTTCGAAACAATTTTAATTATTGATTTGTATATCACAGGAACCATTTATCCATCGCTTCTTTACATGAATACAATTGTTTTGCATATGTCTTTCAATGAGCTGGTTTTAATTTTTAATAATTTCCTAAAAATACCGTGCTTTAGTTAATACATATGTTCCTTGAGCGACTATTTCGAAACAATTTTAATTATTGATTTGTATATCACAGGAACAGTTTATCCATCGCCTCTTTACATGAATACAATTGTTTTGCATATGTCTTTCAATGAGCTGGTTTTAATTTTTAATAATTTCCTAAAAATACCGTGCTTTAGTTAATACATATGTTCCTTGAGCGACTATTTCGAAACAATTTCAATTATTGATTTGTATATCACAGGAACAGTTTATCCATCGCCTCTTTACATGAATATAATTGTTTTGCATATGTCTTTCAATGAGCTGGTTTTAATTTTTAATAATTTCCAAAAAATACCGTGCTTTAGTTAATACATATGTTCCTTGAGCGACTATTTCGAAACAATTTTAATTATTGATTTGTATATCACAGAAACAGTTTATCCATCGCCTCTTTACATGAATACAATTGTTTTGCATATGTCTTTCAATGAGCTGGTTTTAATTTTTAATAATTTCCTAAAAATACCGTGCTTTAGTTAATACATATGTTCCTTGAGCGACTATTTCGAAACAATTTTAATTATTGATTTGTATATCACAGAAACAGTTTATCCATCGCCTCTTTACATGAATACAATTGTTTTGCATATGTCTTTCAATGAGCTGGTTTTAATTTTTAATAATTTCCTAAAAATACCGTGCTTTAGTTAATACATATGTTCCTTGAGCGACTATTTCTAAACAATTTTAATTATTGATTTGTATATCACAGGAACAGTTTATCCATCGCCTCTTTACATGAATACAATTATTTTGCATATGTCTTTCAAAGAGCTGGTTTAAATTTTTAATAATTTCCTAAAAATACCGTGCTTTAGTTAATACATGTGTTCCTTGAGCGACTATTTCGAAACAATTTTAATTATTGATTTGTATATCACAGGAACAGTTTATCCATCGCCTCTTTACATGAATACAATTGTTTTGCATATGTCTTTCAATGAGCTGAATTTAATTTTTAATAATTTCCTAAAAATACCGTGCTTTAGTTAATACATATGTTCCTTGAGCGACTATTTCTAAACAATTTTAATTATTGATTTGTATATCACAGGAACAATTTATCCATCGCTTCTTTACATGAATACAATTGTTTTGCATATGTCTTTCAATGAGCTGGTTTTAATTTTTAATAATTTCCTAAAAATACCGTGCTTTAGTTAATACATATGTTCCTTGAGCGACTATTTCTGAACAATTTTAATTATTGATTTGTATATCACAGGAACAGTTTATCCATCGCCTCTTTACATGAATACAATTGTTTTGCATATGTCTTTCAATGAGCTGGTTTTAATTTTTAATAATTTCCTAAAAATACCGTGCTTTAGTTAATAATTATGTTCCTTGAGCGACTATTTCGAAACAATTTTAATTATTGATTTGTATATCACAGGAACAGTTTATCCATCGCCTCTTTACATGAATACAATTGTTTTGCATATGTCTTTCAATGAGCTGGTTTTAATTTTTAATAATTTCAAAAAATACCGTGCTTTAGTTAATACATATGTTCCTTGAGCGACTATTTCGAAACAATTTTAATTATTGATTTGTATATCACAGAAACAGTTTATCCATCGCCTCTTTACATGAATACAATTGTTTTGCATATGTCTTTCAATGAGCTGGTTTTAATTTTTAATAATTTCCTAAAAATACCGTGCTTTAGTTAATACATATGTTCCTTGAGCGACTATTTCGAAACAATTTTAATTATTGATTTGTATATCACAGAAACAGTTTATCCATCGCCTCTTTACATGAATACAATTGTTTTGCATATGTCTTTCAATGAGCTGGTTTTAATTTTTAATAATTTCCTAAAAAATACCGTGCTTTAGTTAATACATATGTTCCTTGAGCGGACTATTTCTAAACAATTTTAATTATTGATTTGTATATCACAGGAACAGTTTATCCATCGCCTCTTTACATGAATACAATTATTTTGCATATGTCTTTCAAAGAGCTGGTTTAAATTTTTAATAATTTCCTAAAAATACCGTGCTTTAGTTAATACATGTGTTCCTTGAGCGACTATTTCGAAACAATTTTAATTATTGATTTGTATATCACAGGAACAGTTTATCCATCGCCTCTTTACATGAATACAATTGTTTTGCATATGTCTTTCAATGAGCTGGTTTTAATTTTAATAATTTCCAAAAAATACCGTGCTTTAGTTAATACATATGTTCCTTGAGCGACTATTTCGAAACAATTTTAATTATTGATTTGTATATCACAGAAACAGTTTATCCATCGCCTCTTTACATGAATACAATTGTTTTGCATATGTCTTTCATGAGCTGGTTTTAATTTTTAATAATTTCCTAAAAATACCGTGCTTTAGTTAATACATATGTTCCTTGAGCGACTATTTCGAAACAATTTTAATTATTGATTTGTATATCACAGAAACAGTTTATCCATCGCCTCTTTACATGAATACAATTGTTTTGCATATGTCTTTCAATGAGCTGGTTTTAATTTTTAATAATTTCCTAAAAATACCGTGCTTTAGTTAATACATATGTTCCTTGAGCGACTATTTCTAAACAATTTTAATTATTGATTTGTATATCACAGGAACAGTTTATCCATCGCCTCTTTACATGAATACAATTATTTTGCATATGTCTTTCAAAGAGCTGGTTTAAATTTTTAATAATTTCCTAAAAATACCGTGCTTTAGTTAATACATGTGTTCCTTGAGCGACTATTTCGAAACAATTTTAATTATTGATTTGTATATCACAGGAACAGTTTATCCATCGCCTCTTTACATGAATACAATTGTTTTGCATATGTCTTTCAATGAGCTGAATTTAATTTTTAATAATTTCCTAAAAATACCGTGCTTTAGTTAATACATATGTTCCTTGAGCGACTATTTCTAAACAATTTTAATTATTGATTTGTATATCACAGGAACAATTTATCCATCGCTTCTTTACATGAATACAATTGTTTTGCATATGTCTTTCAATGAGCTGGTTTTAATTTTTAATAATTTCCTAAAAATACCGTGCTTTAGTTAATACATATGTTCCTTGAGCGACTATTTCTGAACAATTTTAATTATTGATTTGTATATCACAGGAACAGTTTATCCATCGCCTCTTTACATGAATACAATTGTTTTGCATATGTCTTTCAATGAGCTGGTTTTAATTTTTAATAATTTCCTAAAAATACCGTGCTTTAGTTAATACATAATTATGTTCCTTGAGCGACTATTTCTGAACAATTTTAATTATTGATTTGTATATCACAGGAACAGTTTATCCATCGCCTCTTTACATGAATACAATTGTTTTGCATATGTCTTTCAATGAGCTGGTTTTAATTTTTAATAATTTCCAAAAAATACCGTGCTTTAGTTAATACATATGTTCCTTGAGCGACTATTTCGAAACAATTTTAATTATTGATTTGTATATCACAGAAACAGTTTATCCATCGCCTCTTTACATGAATACAATTGTTTTGCATATGTCTTTCAATGAGCTGGTTTTAATTTTTAATAATTTCCTAAAAATACCGTGCTTTAGTTAATACATATGTTCCTTGAGCGACTATTTCGAAACAATTTTAATTATTGATTTGTATATCACAGAAACAGTTTATCCATCGCCTCTTTACATGAATACAATTGTTTTGCATATGTCTTTCAATGAGCTGGTTTTAATTTTTAATAATTTCCTAAAAATACCGTGCTTTAGTTAATACATATGTTCCTTGAGCGACTATTTCTAAACAATTTTAATTATTGATTTGTATATCACAGGAACAGTTTATCCATCGCCTCTTTACATGAATACAATTATTTTGCATATGTCTTTCAAAGAGCTGGTTTAAATTTTTAATAATTTCCTAAAAATACCGTGCTTTAGTTAATACATGTGTTCCTTGAGCGACTATTTCGAAACAATTTTAATTATTGATTTGTATATCACAGGAACAGTTTATCCATCGCCTCTTTACATGAATACAATTGTTTTGCATATGTCTTTCAATGAGCTGGTTTTAATTTTTAATAATTTCCTAAAAATACCGTGCTTTAGTTAATACATATGTTCCTTGAGCGACTATTTCTAAACAATTTTAATTATTGATTTGTATATCACAGGAACAGTTTATCCATCGCCTCTTTACATGAATACAATTATTTTGCATATGTCTTTCAATGAGCTGGTTTTAATTTTTAATAATTTCCTAAAAATACCGTGCTTTAGTTAATACATATGTTCCTTGAGCGACTATTTCAAAACAATTTTAATTATTGATTTGTATATCACAGAAACAGTTTATCCATCGCCTCTTTACATGAATACAATTGTTTTGCATATGTCTTTCAATGAGCTGGTTTTAATTTTTAATAATTTCCTAAAAATACCGTGCTTTAGTTAATACATATGTTCCTTGAGCGACTATTTCGAAACAATTTTAATTATTGATTTGTATATCACAGGAACAGTTTATCCATCGCCTCTTTACATGAATACAATTGTTTTGCATATGTCTTTCAATGAGCTGGTTTTAATTTTTAATAATTTCCTAAAAATACCGTGCTTTAGTTAATACATATGTTCCTTGAGCGACTATTTCTAAACAATTTTAATTATTGATTTGTATATCACAGGAACAGTTTATCCATCGCCTCTTTACATGAATACAATTGTTTTGCATATGTCTTTCAATGAGCTGGTTTTAATTTTTAATAATTTCCTAAAAATACCGTGCTTTAGTTAATACATATGTTCCTTGAGCGACTATTTCGAAACAATTTTAATTATTGATTTGTATATCACAGGAACAGTTTATCCATCGCCTCTTTACATGAATACAATTGTTTTGCATATGTCTTTCAATGAGCTGGTTTTAATTTTTAATAATTTCCTAAAAATACCGTGCTTTAGTTAATACATATGTTCCTTGAGCGACTATTTCTAAACAATTTTAATTATTGATTTGTATATCACAGGAA
Source organism: Elmis aenea (assembly GCA_947652605.1). Classification (NCBI taxonomy): domain Eukaryota; kingdom Metazoa; phylum Arthropoda; class Insecta; order Coleoptera; family Elmidae; genus Elmis; species Elmis aenea. The sequence continues at coordinate 30,028,014 of OX393584.1, forward strand.
CAGTTTATCCATCGCCTCTTTACATGAATACAATTGTTTTGCATATGTCTTTCAATGAGCTGGTTTTAATTTTTAATAATTTCCTAAAAATGCCGTGCTTTAGTTAATACATATATTCCTTGAGCGACTATTTCTGAACAATTTTAATTATTGATTTGTATATCACAGGAACAGTTTATCTATCGCCTCTTTACATGAATACAATTAATTGTTTTGCATATGTCTTTCAATGAGCTGGTTTTAATTTTTAATAATTTCCTAAAAATACCGTGCTTTAGTTAATACATATGTTCCTTGAGCGACTATTTCGAAACAATTTCAATTATTGATTTGTGTATCACAGGAACAGTTTATCCATCGCCTCTTTACATGAATACAATTGTTTTGCATATTATGTCTTTCAATAAGCTGGTTTTAATTTTTAATAATTTCCTAAAAATACCGTGCTTTAGTTAATACATATGTTCCTTGAGCGACTATTTCGAAACAATTTTAATTATTGATTTGTATATCACAGAAACAGTTTATCCATCGCCTCTTTACATGAATACAATTGTTTTGCATATGTCTTTCAATGAGCTGGTTTTAATTTTTAATAATTTCCTAAAAATACCGTGCTTTAGTTAATACATATGTTCCTTGAGCGACTACTTCGAAACAATTTAAGTTATTGATTTGTATCAGGAACAGTTTATCCATCGCCTTTTTACATAAATACAATTGTTTTGCATATGTCTTTCAATAAGCTGGTTTTAATTTTTAATATATTCCTAAAAATACCGTGCTTTAGTTAATACATATGTTCCTTGAGCGACTATTTCGAAACAATTTTAATTATTGATTTGTATATCACAGAAACAGTTTATCCATCGCCTCTTTACATGAATACAATTGTTTTGCATATGTCTTTCAATGAGCTGGTTTTAATTTTTAATAATTTCCTAAAAATACCGTGCTTTAGTTAATACATATGTTCCTTGAGCGACTATTTCTAAACAATTTTAATTATGATTTGTATATCACAGGAACAGTTTATCCATCGCCTCTTTACATGAATACAATTGTTTTGCATATGTCTTTCAATGAGCTGGTTTTAATTTTTAATAATTTCCTAAAAATGCCGTGCTTTAGTTAATACATATGTTCCTTGAGCGACTATTTCGAAACAATTTTAATTATTGATTTGTATATCACAGGAACAGTTTATCCATCGCCTCTTTACATGAATACAATTGTTTTGCATATGTCTTTCAATGAGCTGGTTTTAATTTTTAATAATTTCCTAAAAATACCGTGCTTTAGTTAATACATATGTTCCTTGAGCGACTATTTCGAAACAATTTTAATTATTGATTTGTATATCACAGAAACAGTTTATCCATCGCCTCTTTACATGAATACAATTGTTTTGCATATGTCTTTCAATGAGCTGGTTTTAATTTTTAATAATTTCCTAAAAATACCGTGCTTTAGTTAATACATATGTTCCTTGAGCGACTATTTCGAAACAATTTTAATTATTGATTTGTATATCACAGGAACAGTTTATCCATCGCCTCTTTACATGAATACAATTGTTTTGCATATGTCTTTCAAAGAGCTGGTTTTAATTTTTAATAATTTCCTAAAAATACCGTGCTTTAGTTAATACATATGTTCCTTGAGCGACTATTTCGAAACAATTTTAATTATTGATTTGTATATCACAGGAACAGTTTATCCATCGCCTCTTTACATGAATACAATTGTTTTGCATATGTCTTTCAATGAGCTGGTTTTAATTTTTAATAATTTCCAAAAAATACCGTGCTTTAGTTAATACATATGTTCCTTGAGCGACTATTTCGAAACAATTTTAATTATTGATTTGTATATCACAGAAACAGTTTATCCATCGCCTCTTTACATGAATACAATTGTTTTGCATATGTCTTTCAATGAGCTGGTTTTAATTTTTAATAATTTCCTAAAAATACCGTGCTTTAGTTAATACATATGTTCCTTGAGCGACTATTTCGAAACAATTTTAATTATTGATTTGTATATCACAGAAACAGTTTATCCATCGCCTCTTTACATGAATACCATTGTTTTGCATATGTCTTTCAATGAGCTGGTTTTAATTTTTAATAATTTCCTAAAAATACCGTGCTTTAGTTAATACATATGTTCCTTGAGCGACTATTTCTAAACAATTTTAATTATTGATTTGTATATCACAGGAACAGTTTATCCATCGCCTCTTTACATGAATACAATTATTTTGCATATGTCTTTCAATGAGCTGGTTTTAATTTTTAATAATTTCCTAAAAATACCGTGCTTTAGTTAATACATATATTTCTTGAGCGACTATTTTTGAACAATTTTAATTATTGATTTGTATATCACAGGAACAGTTTATCTATCGCCTCTTTACATGAATACAATTAATTGTTTTGCATATGTCTTTCAATGAGCTGGTTTTAATTTTTAATAATTTCCTAAAAATACCGTGCTTTAGTTAATACATATGTTCCTTGAGCGACTATTTCGAAACAATTTCAATTATTGATTTGTGTATCACAGGAACAGTTTATCCATCGCCTCTTTACATGAATACAATTGTTTTGCATATGTCTTTCAATAAGCTGGTTTTAATTTTTAATAATTTCCTAAAAATACCGTGCTTTAGTTAATACATATGTTCCTTGAGCGACTATTTCGAAACAATTTTAATTATTGATTTGTATATCACAGAAACAGTTTATCCATCGCCTCTTTACATGAATACAATTGTTTTGCATATGTCTTTCAATGAGCTGGATTAAATTTTTAATAATTTCCTAAAAATACCGTGCTTTAGTTAATACATATGTTCCTTGAGCGACTACTTCGAAACAATTTAAGTTATTGATTTGCATCAGGAACAGTTTATCCATCGCCTTTTTACATAAATACAATTGTTTTGCATATGTCTTTCAATAAGCTGGTTTTAATTTTTAATATATTCCTAAAAATACCATGCTTTAGTTAATACATATGTTCCTTGAGCGACTATTTCGAAACAATTTTAATTATTGATTTGTATATCACAGAAACAGTTTATCCATCGCCTCTTTACATGAATACAATTGTTTTGCATATGTCTTTCAATGAGCTGGTTTTAATTTTTAATAATTTCCTAAAAATACCGTGCTTTAGTTAATACATATGTTCCTTGAGCGACTATTTCTAAACAATTTTAATTATGATTTGTATATCACAGGAACAGTTTATCCATCGCCTCTTTACATGAATACAATTGTTTTGCATATGTCTTTCAATGAGCTGGTTTTAATTTTTAATAATTTCCTAAAAATGCCGTGCTTTAGTTAATACATATGTTCCTTGAGCGACTATTTCGAAACAATTTTAATTATTGATTTGTATATCACAGGAACAGTTTATCCATCGCCTCTTTACATGAATACAATTGTTTTGCATATGTCTTTCAATGAGCTGGTTTTAATTTTTAATAATTTCCTAAAAATACCGTGCTTTAGTTAATACATATGTTCCTTGAGCGACTATTTCGAAACAATTTTAATTATTGATTTGTATATCACAGGAACAGTTTATCCATCGCCTCTTTACATGAATACAATTGTTTTGCATATGTCTTTCAATGAGCTGGTTTTAATTTTTAATAATTTCCTAAAAATACCGTGCTTTAGTTAATACATATGTTCCTTGAGCGACTATTTCGAAACAATTTTAATTATTGATTTGTATATCACAGGAACAGTTTATCCATCGCCTCTTTACATGAATACAATTGTTTTGCATATGTCTTTCAAAGAGCTGGTTTTAATTTTTAATAATTTCCAAAATATACCGTGCTTTAGTTAATACATATGTTCCTTGAGCGACTATTTCGAAACAATTTTAATTATTGATTTGTATATCACAGGAACAGTTTATCCATCGCCTCTTTACATGAATACAATTGTTTTGCATATGTCTTTCAAAGAGCTGGTTTTAATTTTTAATAATTTCCAAAAAATACCGTGCTTTAGTTAATACATATGTTCCTTGAGCGACTATTTCTAAACAATTTTAATTATTGATTTGTATATCACAGGAACAGTTTATCCATCGCCTCTTTACATGAATACAATTATTTTGCATATGTCTTTCAATGAGCTGGTTTTAATTTTTAATAATTTCCTAAAAATACCGTGCTTTAGTTAATACATATATTTCTTGAGCGACTATTTTTGAACAATTTTAATTATTGATTTGTATATCACAGGAACAGTTTATCTATCGCCTCTTTACATGAATACAATTAATTGTTTTGCATATGTCTTTCAATGAGCTGGTTTTAATTTTTAATAATTTCCTAAAAATACCGTGCTTTAGTTAATACATATGTTCCTTGAGCGACTATTTCGAAACAATTTCAATTATTGATTTGTGTATCACAGGAACAGTTTATCCATCGCCTCTTTACATGAATACAATTGTTTTGCATATGTCTTTCAATAAGCTGGTTTTAATTTTTAATAATTTCCTAAAAATACCGTGCTTTAGTTAATACATATGTTCCTTGAGCGACTATTTCGAAACAATTTTAATTATTGATTTGTATATCACAGAAACAGTTTATCCATCGCCTCTTTACATGAATACAATTGTTTTGCATATGTCTTTCAATGAGCTGGATTAAATTTTTAATAATTTCCTAAAAATACCGTGCTTTAGTTAATACATATGTTCCTTGAGCGACTACTTCGAAACAATTTAAGTTATTGATTTGTATCAGGAACAGTTTATCCATCGCCTTTTTACATAAATACAATTGTTTTGCATATGTCTTTCAATAAGCTGGTTTTAATTTTTAATATATTCCTAAAAATACCATGCTTTAGTTAATACATATGTTCCTTGAGCGACTATTTCGAAACAATTTTAATTATTGATTTGTATATCACAGAAACAGTTTATCCATCGCCTCTTTACATGAATACAATTGTTTTGCATATGTCTTTCAATGAGCTGGTTTTAATTTTTAATAATTTCCTAAAAATACCGTGCTTTAGTTAATACATATGTTCCTTGAGCGACTATTTCTAAACAATTTTAATTATGATTTGTATATCACAGGAACAGTTTATCCATCGCCTCTTTACATGAATACAATTGTTTTGCATATGTCTTTCAATGAGCTGGTTTTAATTTTTAATAATTTCCTAAAAATGCCGTGCTTTAGTTAATACATATGTTCCTTGAGCGACTATTTCGAAACAATTTTAATTATTGATTTGTATATCACAGGAACAGTTTATCCATCGCCTCTTTACATGAATACAATTGTTTTGCATATGTCTTTCAATGAGCTGGTTTTAATTTTTAATAATTTCCTAAAAATACCGTGCTTTAGTTAATACATATGTTCCTTGAGCGACTATTTCGAAACAATTTTAATTATTGATTTGTATATCACAGGAACAGTTTATCCATCGCCTCTTTACATGAATACAATTGTTTTGCATATGTCTTTCAATGAGCTGGTTTTAATTTTTAATAATTTCCTAAAAATACCGTGCTTTAGTTAATACATATGTTCCTTGAGCGACTATTTCGAAACAATTTTAATTATTGATTTGTATATCACAGGAACAGTTTATCCATCGCCTCTTTACATGAATACAATTGTTTTGCATATGTCTTTCAAAGAGCTGGTTTTAATTTTTAATAATTTCCAAAATATACCGTGCTTTAGTTAATACATATGTTCCTTGAGCGACTATTTCGAAACAATTTTAATTATTGATTTGTATATCACAGGAACAGTTTATCCATCGCCTCTTTACATGAATACAATTGTTTTGCATATGTCTTTCAAAGAGCTGGTTTTAATTTTTAATAATTTCCAAAAAATACCGTGCTTTAGTTAATACATATGTTCCTTGAGCGACTATTTCGAAACAATTTTAATTATTGATTTGTATATCACAGAAACAGTTTATCCATCGCCTCTTTACATGAATACAATTGTTTTGCATATGTCTTTCAATGAGCTGGTTTTAATTTTTAATAATTTCCTAAAAATACCGTGCTTTAGTTAATACATATGTTCCTTGAGCGACTATTTCGAAACAATTTTAATTATTGATTTGTATATCACAGGAACAGTTTATCCATCGCCTCTTTACATGAATACAATTGTTTTGCATATGTCTTTCAATGAGCTGAATTTAATTTTTAATAATTTCCTAAAAATACCGTGCTTTAGTTAATACATATGTTCCTTGAGCGACTATTTCTAAACAATTTTAATTATTGATTTGTATATCACAGGAACCATTTATCCATCGCTTCTTTACATGAATACAATTGTTTTGCATATGTCTTTCAATGAGCTGGTTTTAATTTTTAATAATTTCCTAAAAATACCGTGCTTTAGTTAATACATATGTTCCTTGAGCGACTATTTCGAAACAATTTTAATTATTGATTTGTATATCACAGGAACAGTTTATCCATCGCCTCTTTACATGAATACAATTGTTTTGCATATGTCTTTCAATGAGCTGGTTTTAATTTTTAATAATTTCCTAAAAATACCGTGCTTTAGTTAATACATATGTTCCTTGAGCGACTATTTCGAAACAATTTCAATTATTGATTTGTATATCACAGGAACAGTTTATCCATCGCCTCTTTACATGAATATAATTGTTTTGCATATGTCTTTCAATGAGCTGGTTTTAATTTTTAATATATTCCTAAAAATACCGTGCTTTAGTTAATACATATGTTCCTTGAGCGACTATTTCGAAACAATTTTAATTATTGATTTGTATATCACAGGAACAGTTTATCCATCGCCTCTTTACATGAATACAATTGTTTTGCATATGTCTTTCAATGAGCTGGTTTTAATTTTTAATAATTTCCTAAAAATACCGTGCTTTAGTTAATACATATGTTCCTTGAGCGACTATTTCTGAACAATTTTAATTATTGATTTGTATATCACAGGAACAGTTTATCCATCGCCTCTTTACATGAATACAATTACTTTGCATATGTCTTTCAAAGAGCTGGTTTAAATTTTTAATAATTTCCTAAAAATACCGTGCTTTAGTTAATACATGTGTTCCTTGAGCGACTATTTCGAAACAATTTTAATTATTGATTTGTATATCACAGGAACAGTTTATCCATCGCCTCTTTACATGAATACAATTGTTTTGCATATGTCTTTCAATGAGCTGGTTTTAATTTTTAATAATTTCCTAAAAATACCGTGCTTTAGTTAATACATAATTATGTTCCTTGAGCGACTATTTCTGAACAATTTTAATTATTGATTTGTATATCACAGGAACAGTTTATCCATCGCCTCTTTACATGAATACAATTGTTTTGCATATGTCTTTCAATGAGCTGGTTTTAATTTTTAATAATTTCCAAAAAATACCGTGCTTTAGTTAATACATATGTTCCTTGAGCGACTATTTCGAAACAATTTTAATTATTGATTTGTATATCACAGAAACAGTTTATCCATCGCCTCTTTACATGAATACAATTGTTTTGCATATGTCTTTCAATGAGCTGGTTTTAATTTTTAATAATTTCCTAAAAATACCGTGCTTTAGTTAATACATATGTTCCTTGAGCGACTATTTCGAAACAATTTTAATTATTGATTTGTATATCACAGAAACAGTTTATCCATCGCCTCTTTACATGAATACAATTGTTTTGCATATGTCTTTCAATGAGCTGGTTTTAATTTTTAATAATTTCCTAAAAATACCGTGCTTTAGTTAATACATATGTTCCTTGAGCGACTATTTCTAAACAATTTTAATTATTGATTTGTATATCACAGGAACAGTTTATCCATCGCCTCTTTACATGAATACAATTATTTTGCATATGTCTTTCAAAGAGCTGGTTTAAATTTTTAATAATTTCCTAAAAATACCGTGCTTTAGTTAATACATGTGTTCCTTGAGCGACTATTTCGAAACAATTTTAATTATTGATTTGTATATCACAGGAACAGTTTATCCATCGCCTCTTTACATGAATACAATTGTTTTGCATATGTCTTTCAATGAGCTGGTTTTAATTTTTAATAATTTCCTAAAAATACCGTGCTTTAGTTAATACATATGTTCCTTGAGCGACTATTTCGAAACAATTTTAATTATTGATTTGTATATCACAGAAACAGTTTATCCATCGCCTCTTTACATGAATACAATTGTTTTGCATATGTCTTTCAATGAGCTGGTTTTAATTTTTAATAATTTCCTAAAAATACCGTGCTTTAGTTAATACATATGTTCCTTGAGCGACTATTTCGAAACAATTTTAATTATTGATTTGTATATCACAGGAACAGTTTATCCATCGCCTCTTTACATGAATACAATTGTTTTGCATATGTCTTTCAATGAGCTGGTTTTAATTTTTAATAATTTCCTAAAAATACCGTGCTTTAGTTAATACATATGTTCCTTGAGCGACTATTTCTAAACAATTTTAATTATTGATTTGTATATCACAGGAACAGTTTATCCATCGCCTCTTTACATGAATACAATTGTTTTGCATATGTCTTTCAATGAGCTGGTTTTAATTTTTAATAATTTCCTAAAAATGCCGTGCTTTAGTTAATACATATGTTCCTTGAGCGACTATTTCTAAACAATTTTAATTATTGATTTGTATATCACAGGAACAGTTTATCCATCGCCTCTTTACATGAATACAATTACTTTGCATATGTCTTTCAAAGAGCTGGTTTAAATTTTTAATAATTTCCTAAAAATACCGTGCTTTAGTTAATACATGTGTTCCTTGAGCGACTATTTCGAAACAATTTTAATTATTGATTTGTATATCACAGGAACAGTTTATCCATCGCCTCTTTACATGAATACAATTGTTTTGCATATGTCTTTCAATGAGCTGGTTTTAATTTTTAATAATTTCCTAAAAATACCGTGCTTTAGTTAATACATATGTTCCTTGAGCGACTATTTCGAAACAATTTTAATTATTGATTTGTATATCACAGAAACAGTTTATCCATCGCCTCTTTACATGAATACAATTGTTTTGCATATGTCTTTCAATGAGCTGGTTTTAATTTTTAATAATTTCCTAAAAATACCGTGCTTTAGTTAATACATATGTTCCTTGAGCGACTATTTCGAAACAATTTTAATTATTGATTTGTATATCACAGGAACAGTTTATCCATCGCCTCTTTACATGAATACAATTGTTTTGCATATGTCTTTCAATGAGCTGGTTTTAATTTTTAATAATTTCCTAAAAATACCGTGCTTTAGTTAATACATATGTTCCTTGAGCGACTATTTCTAAACAATTTTAATTATTGATTTGTATATCACAGGAACAGTTTATCCATCGCCTCTTTACATGAATACAATTGTTTTGCATATGTCTTTCAATGAGCTGGTTTTAATTTTTATTAATTTCCTAAAAATACCGTGCTTTAGGTAATACATATGTTCCTTGAGCGACTATTTCGAAACAATTTTAATTATTGATTTGTATATCACAGGAACAGTTTATCCATCGCCTCTTTACATGAATTCAATTGTTTTGCATATGTCTTTCAATGAGCTGGTTTTAATTTTTAATAATTTCCTAAAAATACCGTGCTTTAGTTAATACATATGTTCCTTGAGCGACTATTTCGAAACAATTTTAATAATTGATTTGTATATCACAGGAACAAATTATCCATCGCCTTTTTACATAAATACAATTGTTTTGCATATGTCTTTCAATAAGCTGGTTTTAATTTTTAATATATTCCTAAAAATACCGTGCTTTAGTTAATACATATGTTCCTTGAGCGACTATTTCGAAACAATTTTAATTATTGATTTGTATATCACAGAAACAGTTTATCCATCGCCTCTTTACATGAATACAATTGTTTTGCATATGTCTTTCAATGAGCTGGTTTAAATTTTTAATAATTTCCTAAAAATACCGTGCTTTAGTTAATACATATGTTCCTTGAGCGACTACTTCGAAACAATTTAAGTTATTGATTTGTATCAGGAACAGTTTATCCATCGCCTTTTTACATAAATACAATTGTTTTGCATATGTCTTTCAATAAGCTGGTTTTAATTTTTAATATATTCCTAAAAATACCGTGCTTTAGTTAATACATATGTTCCTTGAGCGACTATTTCGAAACAATTTTAATTATTGATTTGTATATCACAGAAACAGTTTATCCATCGCCTCTTTACATGAATACAATTGTTTTGCATATGTCTTTCAATGAGCTGGTTTTAATTTTTAATAATTTCCTAAAAATACCGTGCTTTAGTTAATACATATGTTCCTTGAGCGACTATTTCTAAACAATTTTAATTATGATTTGTATATCACAGGAACAGTTTATCCATCGCCTCTTTACATGAATACAATTGTTTTGCATATGTCTTTCAATGAGCTGGTTTAAATTTTTAATAATTTCCTAAAAATGCCGTGCTTTAGTTAATACATATGTTCCTTGAGCGACTATTTCGAAACAATTTTAATTATTGATTTGTATATCACAGGAACAGTTTATCCATCGCCTCTTTACATGAATACAATTGTTTTGCATATGTCTTTCAATGAGCTGGTTTTAATTTTTAATAATTTCCTAAAAATACCGTGCTTTAGTTAATACATATGTTCCTTGAGCGACTATTTCGAAACAATTTTAATTATTGATTTGTATATCACAGGAACAGTTTATCCATCGCCTCTTTACATGAATACAATTGTTTTGCATATGTCTTTCAATGAGCTGGTTTTAATTTTTAATAATTTCCTAAAAATACCGTGCTTTAGTTAATACATATGTTCCTTGAGCGACTATTTCGAAACAATTTTAATTATTGATTTGTATATCACAGGAACAGTTTATCCATCGCCTCTTTACATGAATACAATTGTTTTGCATATGTCTTTCAAAGAGCTGGTTTTAATTTTTAATAATTTCCTAAAAATACCGTGCTTTAGTTAATACATATGTTCCTTGAGCGACTATTTCGAAACAATTTTAATTATTGATTTGTATATCACAGGAACAGTTTATCCATCGCCTCTTTACATGAATACAATTGTTTTGCATATGTCTTTTAAAGAGCTGGTTTTAATTTTTAATAATTTCCTAAAAATACCGTGCTTTAGTTAATACATATGTTCCTTGAGCGACTATTTCGAAACAATTTTAATTATTGATTTGTATATCACAGAAACAGTTTATCCATCGCCTCTTTACATGAATACAATTGTTTTGCATATGTCTTTCAATGAGCTGGTTTTAATTTTTAATAATTTCCTAAAAATACCGTGCTTTAGTTAATACATATGTTCCTTGAGCGACTATTTCGAAACAATTTTAATTATTGATTTGTATATCACAGGAACAGTTTATCCATCGCCTCTTTACATGAATACAATTGTTTTGCATATGTCTTTCAATGAGCTGAATTTAATTTTTAATAATTTCCTAAAAATACCGTGCTTTAGTTAATACATATGTTCCTTGAGCGACTATTTCTAAACAATTTTAATTATTGATTTGTATATCACAGGAACCATTTATCCATCGCTTCTTTACATGAATACAATTGTTTTGCATATGTCTTTCAATGAGCTGGTTTTAATTTTTAATAATTTCCTAAAAATACCGTGCTTTAGTTAATACATATGTTCCTTGAGCGACTATTTCGAAACAATTTTAATTATTGATTTGTATATCACAGAAACAGTTTATCCATCGCTTCTTTACATGAATACAATTGTTTTGCATATGTCTTTCAATGAGCTGGTTTTAATTTTTAATAATTTCCTAAAAATACCGTGCTTTAGTTAATACATATGTTCCTTGAGCGACTATTTCGAAACAATTTTAATTATTGATTTGTATATCACAGGAACAGTTTATCCATCGCCTCTTTACATGAATACAATTGTTTTGCATATGTCTTTCAATGAGCTGAATTAAATTTTTAATAATTTCCTAAAAATACCGTGCTTTAGTTAATACATATGTTCCTTGAGCGACTATTTCTAAACAATTTTAATTATTGATTTGTATATCACAGGAACCATTTATCCATCGCTTCTTTACATGAATACAATTGTTTTGCATATGTCTTTCAATGAGCTGGTTTTAATTTTTAATAATTTCCTAAAAATACCGTGCTTTAGTTAATACATATGTTCCTTGAGCGACTATTTCTGAACAATTTTAATTATTGATTTGTATATCACAGGAACAGTTTATCCATCGCCTCTTTACATGAATACAATTGTTTTGCATATGTCTTTCAATGAGCTGGTTTTAATTTTTAATAATTTCCTAAAAATACCGTGCTTTAGTTAATACATATGTTCCTTGAGCGACTATTTCGAAACAATTTCAATTATTGATTTGTATATCACAGGAACAGTTTATCCATCGCCTCTTTACATGAATATAATTGTTTTGCATATGTCTTTCAATGAGCTGGTTTTAATTTTTAATAATTTCCAAAAAATACCGTGCTTTAGTTAATACATATGTTCCTTGAGCGACTATTTCGAAACAATTTTAATTATTGATTTGTATATCACAGAAACAGTTTATCCATCGCCTCTTTACATGAATACAATTGTTTTGCATATGTCTTTCAATGAGCTGGTTTTAATTTTTAATAATTTCCTAAAAATACCGTGCTTTAGTTAATACATATGTTCCTTGAGCGACTATTTCGAAACAATTTTAATTATTGATTTGTATATCACAGAAACAGTTTATCCATCGCCTCTTTACATGAATACAATTGTTTTGCATATGTCTTTCAATGAGCTGGTTTTAATTTTTAATAATTTCCTAAAAATACCGTGCTTTAGTTAATACATATGTTCCTTGAGCGACTATTTCTAAACAATTTTAATTATTGATTTGTATATCACAGGAACAGTTTATCCATCGCCTCTTTACATGAATACAATTATTTTGCATATGTCTTTCAAAGAGCTGGTTTAAATTTTTAATAATTTCCTAAAAATACCGTGCTTTAGTTAATACATGTGTTCCTTGAGCGACTATTTCGAAACAATTTTAATTATTGATTTGTATATCACAGGAACAGTTTATCCATCGCCTCTTTACATGAATACAATTGTTTTGCATATGTCTTTCAATGAGCTGAATTTAATTTTTAATAATTTCCTAAAAATACCGTGCTTTAGTTAATACATATGTTCCTTGAGCGACTATTTCTAAACAATTTTAATTATTGATTTGTATATCACAGAAACAATTTATCCATCGCTTCTTTACATGAATACAATTGTTTTGCATATGTCTTTCAATGAGCTGGTTTTAATTTTTAATAATTTCCTAAAAATACCGTGCTTTAGTTAATACATATGTTCCTTGAGCGACTATTTCTGAACAATTTTAATTATTGATTTGTATATCACAGGAACAGTTTATCCATCGCCTCTTTACATGAATACAATTGTTTTGCATATGTCTTTCAATGAGCTGGTTTTAATTTTTAATAATTTCCTAAAAATACCGTGCTTTAGTTAATACATAATTATGTTCCTTGAGCGACTATTTCTGAACAATTTTAATTATTGATTTGTATATCACAGGAACAGTTTATCCATCGCCTCTTTACATGAATACAATTGTTTTGCATATGTCTTTCAATGAGCTGGTTTTAATTTTTAATAATTTCCAAAAAATACCGTGCTTTAGTTAATACATATGTTCCTTGAGCGACTATTTCGAAACAATTTTAATTATTGATTTGTATATCACAGAAACAGTTTATCCATCGCCTCTTTACATGAATACAATTGTTTTGCATATGTCTTTCAATGAGCTGGTTTTAATTTTTAATAATTTCCTAAAAATACCGTGCTTTAGTTAATACATATGTTCCTTGAGCGACTATTTCGAAACAATTTTAATTATTGATTTGTATATCACAGAAACAGTTTATCCATCGCCTCTTTACATGAATACAATTGTTTTGCATATGTCTTTCAATGAGCTGGTTTTAATTTTTAATAATTTCCTAAAAATACCGTGCTTTAGTTAATACATATGTTCCTTGAGCGACTATTTCTAAACAATTTTAATTATTGATTTGTATATCACAGGAACAGTTTATCCATCGCCTCTTTACATGAATACAATTATTTTGCATATGTCTTTCAAAGAGCTGGTTTAAATTTTTAATAATTTCCTTAAAATACCGTGCTTTAGTTAATACATGTGTTCCTTGAGCGACTATTTCGAAACAATTTTAATTATTGATTTGTATATCACAGGAACAGTTTATCCATCGCCTCTTTACATGAATACAATTGTTTTGCATATGTCTTTCAATGAGCTGGTTTTAATTTTTAATAATTTCCTAAAAATACCGTGCTTTAGTTAATACATATGTTCCTTGAGCGACTATTTCGAAACAATTTTAATTATTGATTTGTATATCACAGAAACAGTTTATCCATCGCCTCTTTACATGAATACAATTGTTTTGCATATGTCTTTCAATGAGCTGGTTTTAATTTTTAATAATTTCCTAAAAATACCGTGCTTTAGTTAATACATATGTTCCTTGAGCGACTATTTCGAAACAATTTTAATTATTGATTTGTATATCACAGGAACAGTTTATCCATCGCCTCTTTACATGAATACAATTGTTTTGCATATGTCTTTCAATGAGCTGGTTTTAATTTTTAATAATTTCCTAAAAATACCGTGCTTTAGTTAATACATATGTTCCTTGAGCGACTATTTCTAAACAATTTTAATTATTGATTTGTATATCACAGGAACAGTTTATCCATCGCCTCTTTACATGAATACAATTGTTTTGCATATGTCTTTCAATAAGCTGGTTTTAATTTTTAATAATTTCCTAAAAATACCGTGCTTTAGTTAATACATATGTTCCTTGAGCGACTATTTCTGAACAATTTTAATTATTGATTTGTATATCACAGGAACAGTTTATCTATCGCCTCTTTACATGAATACAATTAATTGTTTTGCATATGTCTTTCAATGAGCTGGTTTTAATTTTTAATAATTTCCTAAAAATACCGTGCTTTAGTTAATACATATGTTCCTTGAGCGACTATTTCGAAACAATTTCAATTATTGATTTGTGTATCACAGGAACAGTTTATCCATCGCCTCTTTACATGAATACAATTGTTTTGCATATGTCTTTCAATAAGCTGGTTTTAATTTTTAATAATTTCCTAAAAATACCGTGCTTTAGTTAATACATATGTTCCTTGAGCGACTATTTCTAAACAATTTTAATTATTGATTTGTATATCACAGGAACAGTTTATCCATCGCTTCTTTACATGAATACAATTGTTTTGCATATGTCTTTTAATGAGCTGGTTTTAATTTTTAATAATTTCCTAAAAATGCCGTCCTTTAGTTAATACATGTGTTCCTTGAGCGACTATTTCGAAACAATTTTAATTATTGATTTGTATATCACAGGAACAGTTTATCCATCGCTTCTTTACATGAATACAATTGTTTTGCATATGTCTTTCAATGAGCTGGTTTTAATTTTTAATAATTTCCTAAAAATACCGTGCTTTAGTTAATACATATGTTCCTTGAGCGACTATTTCTGAACAATTTTAATTATTGATTTGTATATCACAGGAACAGTTTATCCATCGCCTCTTTACATGAATACAATTGTTTTGCATATGTCTTTCAATGAGCTGGTTTTAATTTTTAATAATTTCCTAAAAATACCGTGCTTTAGTTAATACATATGTTCCTTGAGCGACTATTTCGAAACAATTTTAATTATTGATTTGTATATCACAGGAACAGTTTATCCATCGCCTCTTTACATGAATACAATTGTTTTGCATATGTCTTTCAATGAGCTGGTTTTAATTTTTAATAATTTCCTAACAATACCGTGCTTTAGTTAATACATATGTTTCTTGAGCGACTATTTTGAAACAATTTTAATTATTGATTTGTATATCACAGAAACAGTTTATCCATCGCCTCTTTACATGAATACAATTGTTGTGCATATGTCTTTCAATGAGCTGGTTTTAATTTTTAATAAATTCCTAAAAATACCGTGCTTTAGTTAATGAGGTAGCACGTTTTGCAGTTTACGGTGAATAACGTGGAGGTTAAATATATGTTGCGTCACAAATATGCTATTATCGTTTGGAGGAAGACGCCTTCAGCATTTTTCTAAAAAATGTATGTTGTAATTTTAAAAACGCGATAGGACGTGGCAAATGTGTTTTCTTTCATCTTACATTAACCGACATTACTTTATAACAGAATATCACGTTCAAATATACGATAACGCGAGGATTTTATAATACATTAGCCCAGCATAACTAATACCATTTGGTTTGCAGAGGCAAATTCATTGTAAGCCTTTTGTTTGTAAGTTTTTGTTATAAATAATAAGTAATGTACAATTGACATTTAAAACCCGGTTTAAGAAAGATATATTTCAGTTTTACTACCATTAATATCTCATCACTCTGTCCACCTGTTACAATATGCATTCGTAACATTTACTGGTATGCAATGAACAAAACACAAAGCGTAAATTTGCTGTAGGTATACATCTCAAATGTAAAATTCGATTTTCCCGATGATTTTTATTATCTGACATTCACAGATGTATCTTATTTCCGATACAGATAAGTATAGCGATTTACATTTCTCAAAAGTATACGGCATCAAGTGACTAAAAGGGTCTTTAGCTATGTAATTCTACGAGGATAAGTAATAACCCATTTAAATGTATCTACTTTGGAATGGAATAGGAAGCGATTTTTTTATGTGTAAAATTTGACTTCTAAAGAACTAATTAATTAACATTTAAGTTTTAAAAGTGGGAAACAATATACAGGGTTGTGCAAAAGTAAGGAACCAAACAAATATCTACAACACTATTACAAATATTCAGATGAAATTTGGTATCTAACCGTTATAAGAAAAGGCAAAACAACTACCCGCGCTATTTATATGGCAATCCGAAATGTACTTTAATCCCTCAATAAAAACAAACACACCATGGTCATGTGTGTTGATCTCTCAAAAGCTTTCGATAGTGTTGACCACGAAATACTGCTAACAAAATTAGAACACTATGGTATACGAGGGACCGCCCATAACCTTATAAAATCTTATCTTTCGGAAAGAAACCAATATGTTGCCGGAAAAGACTCGTCAGCTAAAATTCTAAAATCTAACAAAAAGACAATCAAAAAAGGAGTACCGCAAGGATCAATCTTAGGCCCCCTGTTATACATACTGTACACAAATGATCTTCCAGTTTTTGCCAAAACTTCCCTTATACAATTTGCCGATGACACATCTGCTATTATTAGTGACTCGGATTCAAAAAATTCTGAACAAAAACTCTTTGACTGCTTAGGCCAACTCCAACATTGGTTCACATTAAACAATCTAACCTTAAATGTCAATAAAACTCAAGTAATAAAATTTTCACAAAGTAAATTAACCTCCGACCTAAAACTTAAAAACAATTCCACAACTATAAATGTTGTTAATAAAATATCATTTCTTGGTTTAGGTATTGACTCTAGACTGGACTGGTCATACCACATCGAACGCCTGTCACAAAGCCTGTCACGGTATACTTTCGCACTAAAAAACCTAAAAAAATTAGTCAGTACAAACGCGGCCAAAACTGCATATCATGCGTATGTTGAATCTAGGTTACGCTATGCTATAATTTTTTGGGGTAACGCTAGTGACTCTGCACGCCTCTTTATTATACAAAAGCGATGTATAAGAACTATTTTTGGTCTAAACTACCGAGATCATTGTAAAGACACTTTTCGTGACAAAGAAATATTAACTTTTTACGGCCTATTCATTCTCGAAGCCATCCTTTTCGTAAGAAATAATTTTGATCTGTTTGAAGTGAATATAAGAAACCATGCAGCCAATACACGACATAAAAAAAATCTTAAGCCCGATTGCTTCAAATATACTTATCTTCAAAAAAATGTTGCCTCTATAATTATTGCAATATATAACAAATTTAATACATCACCTGAGAGTATAAAAAATCTACGCACTCCCGACTTGAAGAAAAGATTAAGAAATGTCCTAATTTCTAAAGCTTACTATGGAGTTAGTGAATACCTTAATGACGATTACTTTAAAAACTCCTTTAAGTAATTATAATTGTGTTGTATATATTCGTATATATGTGTATTTTTATATCATTACTGTGACATGTTCTACGCATTTTTGGATTTTTCAGAACAAATAAAGACTACTACTACTACTACTATATTCCGGATTCGACTTCAGCCGAAAACGTACCTAAAACTTAACATTTTTAAATAGAACACTGTATTTTTTACCAAGATGCATCAGTGATGTTTTTTAGTGTGTTGTTCTGGAATCTCTGGATGATCTGAATGTTACTCTTTGTTTCTTCCTACTTGTAAAATAGCCGTGTCGTCAGCAAAGGTCGCTATAGTATTGTTTTCTAACTTAGGAATATCACAAGTATACAATAGGTGAAGGACCGGACCTAGCATGGTTCCTAGTTTTAATTTCTTTAAGTTCTGAATAAGACTCTTCTTGCTTTATTCTGAAGTGTCTCTCTAAGATGTAGGACTGGAGAATTTGGGAGGATTGTTTTGAGAGGAGCGATCTTAGTTTAGACATTTGTAATTCTACGTACTTGGTCAATAGTTGAATGTCTATTTCTAAATCCAAATTGATGAGAGGAGATTAGTTCTTTTTTTCTTCTATTATCGGTTTCATTCCTTTGAGCAACAGCTTTTCGAACAGTTTCGATATAACAGGCAATAATGAGATTGGCCGGTAAGATGAAACTTCATGGGGAGGTTTCCCTAATTTAGGGATCATAATCACCTCTGCAACTTTCCACAGCCTAGGTAGATACTTGAGCCTAAAGGCAGCATTTATTAGGGTGGCCAGTTTTACTATGGCTTTGCTTGGGAGATGTCTTAGCACAAATCAAACCCAGGGGCTTTTTTTAAGTTAATTTTTTTTTAAATTTCAGTAACTACTTCATCTAAACAAAACGAAGAGTTTTGAAAAAAGATGCTCAGCTTAGAAAACAGTACAGAAGAAACAGAAAAAAAAGAAAAGAAATATAACATTGTAATAAAGGGAGCAAAATTTAATAAAAGTAACGGGACAGCAGGTATGGAAGAATTTCTAGATCAAAATTTAGGAGTCAAAGTAAATATCAAACAGATGTATGAGGTGGGTCAAAAATATGGAAAAAGTATGACAATAGCAACGATAAGTAAATGGGAGGACAAAATAAAAATAAAGCATAAGAGCACATTAAAAGGTCAAAACGTTTACATAGACAATGAGCTACAGTAAAAACAGAGAAATACCAAGAAAAATCAGAGAAGAGGCAAAAAAAGGAAGAAAAAAGGGCAAAAAATGCTTATCAAAAATTAATTGTAGATAATAACATCTGGCCATGGAATAAAGAGAAAGAGGAGCTACAGCAAAAAACAGACCCAAGAAACTAAGGACGGAAAACAGGTTACGGAAAAAATGGCACGAACAGTACACGAAAACGGACATGAATAAGGAAAAACAGATGGCAATCAAAAATGATAAAAATAGAGATAAGAAAGACAAAATAAGAATAGGTACTTGGAATACCAGAAGCATAAAAAGAAAAGAAGAAAAGCGAACATGTAAAAAAGTCAGCACAACACAACTCAACAGTCCTACACCTAACAGTAGAAGGACTCATGACTAAATAAATAATAATATCTATTACGTATGCTTAAAGCGCGCGTCAACAAAATCTAAAACCACTTTAAAATGTGGCACAGCCAAACTTCTAGATAAACTAGATTTTTATATACTTTATTTTGCAGCCAATAAAATTAATTAGTTCATACAGTTTTAGTAACCAATTACAAACTTTTTAAAATAAAGCCGCCGCCTTCTCTGCTTTAATTAAAGCAATATAATTACCAAAAGCGAAAGTGGTTGCATTTTATTTTGGACGTCCCTTAAACGAACATCTGTTATTTTCCGTAAAAATGTAATATTATCATAATCGTTTTGCTGTAATTCGGTATTTATTATAATGCCGCTGAAATATTATACCAGAAAGAGACTTCAGACGATTGTTTGCAATTGGTTTAATCCGCAGACAAAAGACGCATTGTAGTGAGCTTAACGCAGTTAATGAATAAACGAGCGCGGAGTCTCCAAACCCATGGGAAGTATTTTAAAAGTTAAATGCCTTACTTTGCGTCATTGTCATGGTCTCGTTGGCTTTAGTTCCTTTTTGTAGTGTGTGACCACGCCACACGAAAACCTTTATATATTTAAATATCGATGTCCGTGAACCCAGAAGCACCCAAATGAAAAATACAGAACTTTTTATATGTGATCGTTTGTTCTTTGTTTATTCTCGTTTGTTCCAACGCAATTTTAAGAAAATCGATTTTTTTGTAGAAAAAAAGGACAAAGACTATAGCCTTTGCACTTTTCCCATTTTCCTCGAAAAATTAAAAATCGTATTAAGGGCCTAATAATCCTTAATTTGTTCATAAATAACGTGTATTAGAAGTTTGAAGCTATTTGCGTTAATTTTAAGAAAATCGATTTTTTTGTCGAAAAAAGTACAAAGACTATAGCCTTTGTACTTTTCCCATTTTCCTCGAAAAATTAAAAATCGTATTTAGGGCCTAATAATCCTTAATTTGTTCATAAATAACGTGTATTAGAAGTTTGAAGCTATTTGCGTTAATTTTAAGAAAATCGATTTTTTTGTTGCAAAAAGTACAAAGACTATAGCCTTTGTACTTTTCCCATTTTCCTCGAAAAATTAAAAATCGTATTTAGGGCCTAATAATCCTTAATTTGTTCATAAATAACGTGTATTAGAAGTTTGAAGCTATTTGCGTTAATTTTAAGAAAATCGATTTTTTTGTCGAAAAAAGTACAAAGACTATAGCCTTTGTACTTTTCCCATTTTCCTCGAAAAATTAAAAATCGTATTTAGGGCCTAATAATCCTTAATTTGTTCATAAATAACGTGTATTAGAAGTTTGAAGCTATTTGCGTTAATTTTAAGAAAATCGATTTTTTTGTCGCAAAAAGTACAAAGACTATAGCCTTTGTACTTTTCCCATTTTCCTCGAAAAATTAAAAATCGTATTTAGGGCCTAATAATCCTTAATTTGTTCATAAATAACGTGTATTAGAAGTTTGAAGCTATTTGCGTTAATTTTAAGAAAATCGATTTTTTTGTCGAAAAAAGTACAAAGACTATAGCCTTTGTACTTTTCCCATTTTCCTCGAAAAATTAAAAATCGTATTTAGGGCCTAATAATCCTTAATTTGTTCATAAATAACGTGTATTAGAAGTTTGAAGCTATTTGCGTTAATTTTAAGAAAATCGATTTTTTTGTCGCAAAAAGTACAAAGACTATAGCCTTTGTACTTTTCCCCTTTTTCCTCGAAAAATTAAAAATCGTATTTAGGGCCTAATGATCCTTAATTTGTTCATAAATAACGTGTATAAGAAGTTTGAAGTATTTGCGTTAATTTTAAGAAAATCGATTTTTTTGTCGACCAAAACCCGGTTGTGCAGTCGGGAGGGTCCTATGGTTGGTCAAGTTTACCCGTCATAAAAGTCTCCGAAAGTAACACGTGGTCTTCGTCAGATGGGAAAAATCGTCGAAAAATGTGGTTTTGGAACCCCCTTCTGAATCCGTCCCTGCACGTTTTAGACGTGTTACCCAATGGAACTTTTTTGTCTCAGTCGGCTAAACTGTCACGTGACACAAACGGTTTTTAACGATCTCTTGTCGTTTGCGAGATCTAGGTATAGGACGTCTACAAATAACGTGTATTAGAAGTCTGAAGCTATTTGCGTTAATTTTAAGAAAATCGATTTTTTTGTAGAAAAAAAGGACAAAGACTATAGCCTTTGCACTTTTCCCATTTTCCTCGAAAAATTAAAAATCGTATTTAGGGCCTAATAATCCTTAATTTGTTCATAAATAACGTGTATTAGAAGTTTGAAGCTATTTGCGTTAATTTTAAGAAAATCGATTTTTTTGTTGCAAAAAGTACAAAGACTATAGCCTTTGTACTTTTCCCATTTTCCTCGAAAAATTAAAAATCGTATTTAGGGCCTAATAATCCTTAATTTGTTCATAAATAACGTGTATTAGAAGTTTGAAGCTATTTGCGTTAATTTTAAGAAAATCGATTTTTTTGTCGAAAAAAGTACAAAGACTATAGCCTTTGCACTTTTCCCATTTTCCTCGAAAAATTAAAAGTCGTATTTAGGGCCTAATAATCCTTAATTTGTTCATAAATAACGTGTATTAGAAGTTTGAAGCTATTTGCGTTAATTTTAAGAAAATCGATTTTTTTGTCGAAAAAAGTACAAAGACTATAGCCTTTGTACTTTTCCCATTTTCCTCGAAAAATTAAAAATCGTATTTAGGGCCTAATAATCCTTAATTTGTTCATAAATAACGTGTATTAGAAGTTTGAAGCTATTTGCGTTAATTTTAAGAAAATCGATTTTTTTGTTGCAAAAAGTACAAAGACTATAGCCTTTGTACTTTTCCCATTTTCCTCGAAAAATTAAAAATCGTATTTAGGGCCTAATAATCCTTAATTTGTTCATAAATAACGTGTATTAGAAGTTTGAAGCTATTTGCGTTAATTTTAAGAAAATCGATTTTTTTGTCGCAAAAAGTACAAAGACTATAGCCTTTGTACTTTTCCCATTTTCCTCGAAAAATTAAAAATCGTATTTAGGGCCTAATAATCCTTAATTTGTTCATAAATAACGTGTATAAGAAGTTTGAAGTATTTGCGTTAATTTTAAGAAAATCGATTTTTTTGTCGACCAAAACCCGGTTGTGCAGTCGGGAGGGTCCTATGGTTGGTCAAGTTTACCCGTCATAAAAGTCTCCGAAAGTAACACGTGGTCTTCGTCAGATGGGAAAAATCGTCGAAAAATGTGGTTTTGGAACCCCCTTCTGAATCCGTCCCTGCACGTTTTAGACGTGTTACCCAATGGAACTTTTTTGTCTCAGTCGGCTAAACTGTCACGTGACACAAACGGTTTTTAACGATCTCTTGTCGTTTGCGAGATCTAGGTATAGGACGTCTACAAATAACGTGTATTAGAAGTCTGAAGCTATTTGCGTTAATTTTAAGAAAATCGATTTTTTTGTAGAAAAAAAGGACAAAGACTATAGCCTTTGTACTTTTCCCATTTTCCTCGAAAAATTAAAAATCGTATTAAGGGCCTAATAATCCTTAATTTGTTCATAAATAACGTGTATTAGAAGTTTGAAGCTATTTGCGTTAATTTTAAGAAAATCGATTTTTTTGTCGAAAAAAGTACAAAGACTATAGCCTTTGCACTTTTCCCATTTTCCTCGAAAAATTAAAAATCGTATTTAGGGCCTAATAATCCTTAATTTGTTCATAAATAACGTGTATTAGAAGTTTGAAGCTATTTGCGTTAATTTTAAGAAAATCGATTTTTTTGTCGCAAAAAGTACAAAGACTATAGCCTTTGTACTTTTCCCCTTTTTCCTCGAAAAATTAAAAATCGTATTTAGGGCCTAATGATCCTTAATTTGTTCATAAATAACGTGTATAAGAAGTTTGAAGTATTTGCGTTAATTTTAAGAAAATCGATTTTTTTGTCGACCAAAACCCGGTTGTGCAGTCGGGAGGGTCCTATGGTTGGTCAAGTTTACCCGTCATAAAAGTCTCCGAAAGTAACACGTGGTCTTCGTCAGATGGGAAAAATCGTCGAAAAATGTGGTTTTGGAACCCCCTTCTGAATCCGTCCCTGCACGTTTTAGACGTGTTACCCAATGGAACTTTTTTGTCTCAGTCGGCTAAACTGTCACGTGACACAAACGGTTTTTAACGATCTCTTGTCGTTTGCGAGATCTAGGTATAGGACGTCTACAAATAACGTGTATTAGAAGTCTGAAGCTATTTGCGTTAATTTTAAGAAAATCGATTTTTTTGTAGAAAAAAAGGACAAAGACTATAGCCTTTGTACTTTTCCCATTTTCCTCGAAAAATTAAAAATCGTATTTAGGGCCTAATAATCCTTAATTTGTTCATAAATAACGTGTATTAGAAGTTTGAAGCTATTTGCGTTAATTTTAAGAAAATCGATTTTTTTGTCGCAAAAAGTACAAAGACTATAGCCTTTGTACTTTTCCCATTTTCCTCGAAAAATTAAAAATCGTATTTAGGGCCTAATAATCCTTAATTTGTTCATAAATAACGTGTATTAGAAGTTTGAAGCTATTTGCGTTAATTTTAAGAAAATCGATTTTTTTGTCGAAAAAAGTACAAAGACTATACCTTTGCACTTTTCCCATTTTCCTCGAAAAATTAAAAATCGTATTTAGGGCCTAATAATCCTTAATTTGTTCATAAATAACGTGTATTAGAAGTTTGAAGCTATTTGCGTTAATTTTAAGAAAATCGATTTTTTTGTCGCAAAAAGTACAAAGACTATAGCCTTTGCACTTTTCCCATTTTCCTCGAAAAATTAAAAGTCGTATTTAGGGCCTAATAATCCTTAATTTGTTCATAAATAACGTGTATTAGAAGTTTGAAGCTATTTGCGTTAATTTTAAGAAAATCGATTTTTTTGTCGAAAAAAGTACAAAGACTATAGCCTTTGTACTTTCCCATTTTCCTCGAAAAATTAAAAATCGTATTTAGGGCCTAATAATCCTTAATTTGTTCATAAATAACGTGTATTAGAAGTTTGAAGCTATTTGCGTTAATTTTAAGAAAATCGATTTTTTTGTTGCAAAAAGTACAAAGACTATAGCCTTTGTACTTTTCCCATTTTCCTCGAAAAATTAAAAATCGTATTTAGGGCCTAATAATCCTTAATTTGTTCATAAATAACGTGTATTAGAAGTTTGAAGCTATTTGCGTTAATTTTAAGAAAATCGATTTTTTTGTCGCAAAAAGTACAAAGACTATAGCCTTTGTACTTTTCCCATTTTCCTCGAAAAATTAAAAATCGTATTTAGGGCCTAATAATCCTTAATTTGTTCATAAATAACGTGTATTAGAAGTTTGAAGCTATTTGCGTTAATTTTAAGAAAATCGATTTTTTTGTCGCAAAAAGTACAAAGACTATAGCCTTTGTACTTTTCCCCTTTTTCCTCGAAAAATTAAAAATCGTATTTAGGGCCTAATGATCCTTAATTTGTTCATAAATAACGTGTATAAGAAGTTTGAAGTATTTGCGTTAATTTTAAGAAAATCGATTTTTTTGTCGACCAAAACCCGGTTGTGCAGTCGGGAGGGTCCTATGGTTGGTCAAGTTTACCCGTCATAAAAGTCTCCGAAAGTAACACGTGGTCTTCGTCAGATGGGAAAAATCGTCGAAAAATGTGGTTTTGGAACCCCCTTCTGAATCCGTCCCTGCACGTTTTAGACGTGTTACCCAATGGAACTTTTTTGTCTCAGTCGGCTAAACTGTCACGTGACACAAACGGTTTTTAACGATCTCTTGTCGTTTGCGAGATCTAGGTATAGGACGTCTACAAATAACGTGTATTAGAAGTCTGAAGCTATTTGCGTTAATTTTAAGAAAATCGATTTTTTTGTAGAAAAAAAGGACAAAGACTATAGCCTTTGCACTTTTCCCATTTTCCTCGAAAAATTAAAAATCGTATTTAGGGCCTAATAATCCTTAATTTGTTCATAAATAACGTGTATTAGAAGTTTGAAGCTATTTGCGTTAATTTTAAGAAAATCGATTTTTTTGTCGCAAAAAGTACAAAGACTATAGCCTTTGTACTTTTCCCATTTTCCTCGAAAAATTAAAAATCGTATTTAGGGCCTAATAATCCTTAATTTGTTCATAAATAACGTGTATTAGAAGTTTGAAGCTATTTGCGTTAATTTTAAGAAAATCGATTTTTTTGTAGAAAAAAAGGACAAAGACTATAGCCTTTGCACTTTTCCCATTTTCCTCGAAAAATTAAAAATCGTATTTAGGGCCTAATAATCCTTAATTTGTTCATAAATAACGTGTATTAGAAGTTTGAAGCTATTTGCGTTAATTTTAAGAAAATCGATTTTTTTGTCGCAAAAAGTACAAAGACTATAGCCTTTGTACTTTTCCCATTTTCCTCGAAAAATTAAAAATCGTATTTAGGGCCTAATAATCCTTAATTTGTTCATAAATAACGTGTATTAGAAGTTTGAAGCTATTTGCGTTAATTTTAAGAAAATCGATTTTTTTGTCGAAAAAAGTACAAAGACTATACCTTTGCACTTTTCCCATTTTCCTCGAAATATTAAAAATCGTATTTAGGGCCTAATAATCCTTAATTTGTTCATAAATAACGTGTATTAGAAGTTTGAAGCTATTTGCGTTAATTTTAAGAAAATCGATTTTTTTGTCGCAAAAAGTACAAAGACTATAGCCTTTGCACTTTTCCCATTTTCCTCGAAAAATTAAAAGTCGTATTTAGGGCCTAATAATCCTTAATTTGTTCATAAATAACGTGTATTAGAAGTTTGAAGCTATTTGCGTTAATTTTAAGAAAATCGATTTTTTTGTCGAAAAAAGTACAAAGACCATAGCCTTTGTACTTTTCCCATTTTCCTCGAAAAATTAAAAATCGTATTTAGGGCCTAATAATCCTTAATTTGTTCATAAATAACGTGTATTAGAAGTTTGAAGCTATTTGCGTTAATTTTAAGAAAATCGATTTTTTTGTTGCAAAAAGTACAAAGACTATAGCCTTTGTACTTTTCCCATTTTCCTCGAAAAATTAAAAATCGTATTTAGGGCCTAATAATCCTTAATTTGTTCATAAATAACGTGTATTAGAAGTTTGAAGCTATTTGCGTTAATTTTAAGAAAATCGATTTTTTTGTCGAAAAAAGTACAAAGACTATAGCCTTTGCACTTTTCCCATTTTCCTCGAAAGATTAAAAATCGTATTTAGGGCCTAATAATCCTTAATTTGTTCATAAATAACGTGTATTAGAAGTTTGAAGCTATTTGCGTTAATTTTAAGAAAATCGATTTTTTTGTCGCAAAAAGTACAAAGACTATAGCCTTTGCACTTTTCCCATTTTCCTCGAAAAAATTAAAAATCGTATTTAGGGCCTAATAATCCTTAATTTGTTCATAAATAACGTGTATTAGAAGTTTGAAGCTATTTGCGTTAATTTTAAGAAAATCGATTTTTTTGTCGAAAAAAGTACAAAGACTATAGCCTTTGCACTTTTCCCATTTTCCTCGAAAAAATAAAAATTGTATTTAGGGCCTAATAATCCTTAATTTGTTCATAAATAACGTGTATTAGAAGTTTGAAGCTATTTGCGTTAATTTTAAGAAAATCGATTTTTTTGTCGCAAAAAGTACAAAGACTATAGCCTTTGCACTTTTCCCATTTTCCTCGAAAGATTAAAAATCGTATTTAGGGCCTAATAATCCTTAATTTGTTCATAAATAACGTGTATTAGAAGTTTGAAGCTATTTGCGTTAATTTTAAGAAAATCGATTTTTTTGTCGCAAAAAGTACAAAGACTATATAGCCTTTGCACTTTTCCCATTTTCCTCGAAAAATTAAAAATCGTATTTAGGGCCTAATAATCCTTAATTTGTTCATAAATAACGTGTATTAGAAGTTTGAAGCTATTTGCGTTAATTTTAAGAAAATCGATTTTTTTGTAGAAAAAAAGGACAAAGACTATAGCCTTTGCACTTTTCCCATTTTCCTCGAAAAATTAAAAGTCGTATTTAGGGCCTAATAATCCTTAATTTGTTCATTAATAACGTGTATTAGAAGTTTAAAGCTATTTGCGTTAATTTTAAGAAAATCGATTTTTTTGTCGAAAAAAGTACAAAGACTATAGCCTTTGTACTTTTCCCATTTTCCTCGAAAAATTAAAAATCGTATTTAGGGCCTAATAATCCTTAATTTGTTCATAAATAACGTGTATTAGAAGTTTGAAGCTATTTGCGTTAATTTTAAGAAAATCGATTTTTTTGTCGCAAAAAGTACAAAGACTATAGCCTTTGTACTTTTCCCATTTTCCTCGAAAAATTAAAAATCGTATTTAGGGCCTAATAATCCTTAATTTGTTCATAAATAACGTGTATTAGAAGTTTGAAGCTATTTGCGTTAATTTTAAGAAAATCGATTTTTTTGTCGCAAAAAGTACAAAGACTATAGCCTTTGCACTTTTCCCATTTTCCTCGAAAAAATTAAAAATCGTATTTAGGGCCTAATAATCCTTAATTTGTTCATAAATAACGTGTATTAGAAGTTTGAAGCTATTTGCGTTAATTTTAAGAAAATCGATTTTTTTGTCGAAAAAAGTACAAAGACTATAGCCTTTGCACTTTTCCCATTTTCCTCGAAAAAATAAAAATTGTATTTAGGGCCTAATAATCCTTAATTTGTTCATAAATAACGTGTATTAGAAGTTTGAAGCTATTTGCGTTAATTTTAAGAAAATCGATTTTTTTGTCGCAAAAAGTACAAAGACTATAGCCTTTGCACTTTTCCCATTTTCCTCGAAAGATTAAAAATCGTATTTAGGGCCTAATAATCCTTAATTTGTTCATAAATAACGTGTATTAGAAGTTTGAAGCTATTTGCGTTAATTTTAAGAAAATCGATTTTTTTGTCGCAAAAAGTACAAAGACTATATAGCCTTTGCACTTTTCCCATTTTCCTCGAAAAATTAAAAATCGTATTTAGGGCCTAATAATCCTTAATTTGTTCATAAATAACGTGTATTAGAAGTTTGAAGCTATTTGCGTTAATTTTAAGAAAATCGATTTTTTTGTAGAAAAAAAGGACAAAGACTATAGCCTTTGCACTTTTCCCATTTTCCTCGAAAAATTAAAAGTCGTATTTAGGGCCTAATAATCCTTAATTTGTTCATTAATAACGTGTATTAGAAGTTTAAAGCTATTTGCGTTAATTTTAAGAAAATCGATTTTTTTGTCGAAAAAAGTACAAAGACTATAGCCTTTGTACTTTTCCCATTTTCCTCGAAAAATTAAAAATCGTATTTAGGGCCTAATAATCCTTAATTTGTTCATAAATAACGTGTATTAGAAGTTTGAAGCTATTTGCGTTAATTTTAAGAAA